>JAWNGG020000351.1:474-189733 GCA_036937485.2 Tetragonisca angustula | reverse complement strand
CAACAAACCCGTACTATCATCAATTGTTATTTTTTTCTCTGTTTACATATTAATCTCTTGAGCCCAGGAAAACTTTCTGCCAAAACGTTTGAACGGTGAGCGTCTAGCAATTGCAATCGCTCTGGACGGAAAACTTTTACGCTAGTGCGTTCTCTGTTGCTTGCGTATACCGGACGCAACTAAGAATAAGTTTATATGGTAATTTTTTACATCAAATTATATAATTGGTAAACATTATATCTGAGCATGGATTATTTGATAAAAACTGTAAAATTTAAAACATAATCTAATTTTAAAATAATAAAACCAAACTCAATATTTATATATAACAAATAATAAACTTTAAACTTATATTCTAAGCAGCAAAATATTCACTTTTGAATCGCTAGGCTTATTAATAATTTATCTGTGTATGACAAAACTCAAATCACGACTCTTTGCTAAAAAAAAGGCTGACAGGAACAGAGTGTCATCTGTTGTTTATTATCGTTGCCACGGAATACACAAATATTCATCTTATACATATAAAAATAATTATAATTATACTATGTTTGTGATCGAAAAAATTGACAAACGCATATATGTGTCATAGTTCATGCTGGTAACTTTTGCCGAAACCACATATGCACCTATAGTCCAAAACAATAGCTTTCGCTTTACGCATATAACGGTCCATAGGGCTCAAAAGATTATAAGAAATAGAAAAAGACCGAAGAACTAGTGCATCGATAGTTTCTCTAACGTTACCAGAAGAACAAGACATAACAATTCATTCAAAAAAAATTTGTAGAATACTCAAATCGGAGAGATACAATTATTTCTCGTGTAATTATGTGTACAACTACTTTTAAATATGTAAGCTTCAAACATGATCTCCATTAGCATTTTCCTATATTTAAAAGGAAGGGTACATCGAAACTTGATAAAACATAAATATATATACATGTATACGTACATATATATATGTATGTGTATAGGTTTTGCATAGATACATCTCTACCCCATAGATTCCAAATCACACATTTTTCGTCCTATGAATCCGGAAATGTAACATAATCCAATTTTTCTCATATAACTAATAGACGAATTATTCTATACAACAGTTTTTAGTGACTCACTATATATTACAATAATAGTAATATTATACATGATGATATTAAATATATCATTAGAGTCAAAAAAATTAGAAAATTACATTGGACATCGTACTGAAAGTGTTACAATACAGTAAGTCTTTGCACTACACGGTACATGATAGCAATAACAGTATATCACAGTGAAAAGTGTACCAGATCTTTTATAACACGGTATTCGTATGATGCAATTTCTAAAAATTCATTTCTTAATGAACATGGACGACCTTCCTATACACCACGAATGTTTATAGAGTTATAATTAATATACGAGAATATGCTATATACTTGCAATTACTATTAATGATAAACTAGTGTTGAGGACATTTAGTTCATTAAGAGGAAAAGAATTGGAAAGTGTTTCCGAATATCAAATGTAGTGTACCCATCGAATAATACCTTAATACGTTATACATATCAAATGGTACCTTAATACATTAAACTTATTGTGCTTCACTCTTTCATATTATATTATTTATTTATTTATGTTTCATGGAAAGATATCTGCATTTTTATTAGATTCTCTTATAATATGATTTCATTGTGGTAGTGGTTACCATAGATGATAATATATATGATGTTTGTATGGAAGGATGAGTTTGGTGAGAATGTGCTATAAAGCTGTGCTATATAACTGCGGAGTGTTGAGATCTGAGTGTTTGATATATTTAATGGCAGAAGAAAGGACGAATGAGGGAGATGTATGCGAGAACAATTGAGCGCGAGTGTGGTGACGAAAAAATAAGTATGATCGGGAAGATCCCCTGACGGGAGTGTGAGAGACGCGAGATTTGAGCAGAGTATGACGAGATAGAGAGTGAGATTTATACATTATATTATATATGTATTTCATAATTTATATTAAATTTGTCAACAACCAGTGTGTTTGTCATTCGATCCACTAACATTCATATGTAAAATATAACTTTGATATTAAATGGAACTATTCCTCTAATTCCTATTCTAAACTTTTGTAACAATTTCGGTACAGTAGGGAACAAATTAATCGTGTTACATAAAGATTTATTATACCAGACATCAAGTTTAAACATGGTAAATAATTATTACATATTACATAGTATGTTGTACATTATTACTCATCTCCTTGTCCTTTATTACTCATCTGTAAGCACACCAAATGAAGAACCATCTATGCAGTCAACTGTAAATTTATCTCACAGCATTCACTTACTAAAAAATATGCTAACAATTGATAATCTTATAATTGCCTATAATTGCTGCTATAGATTAAAATGATTGTTGTAGCATTAATATATTATATCTACAATCCCTATTAATACGTATCTGACAAATTTCAGTATAGATTTCAATAACCAATGATTTACAAATAAACCAACATTTTATCGTTTAATAACATCCATAAGATAAAATCTGAAAACTTTTAAAAAACATATGAATTATATTGTTATAAATAAATTTATAAAAACGGGTATAATACAAATGAATTAAGATAGATATTGCATATTGCTTCGTTTCAGGGTAATACCATTTGTCATGAGGCACATACACCAAAATCATTAGTGACTGTGAATCGTACTGAAATCTTACTCTTCTTAATAATTTAAGCCCATCTGAATGAAATAAATGTCATTTAAAAAAAGCATGATTTCGAAAATTCTTAAAAGAAAATGAAATTTATTTCTCTAGAGACATGTTACGATAATGTCACGTTAGTATTTTAGTAAAATGAAATATATGGAAATGTTATTTCGTGACAAAGATTCGAACTATATTTCGTAGAAAGAAAACATACTAAAAGCAAAATATAATGTAGAACTTTAAAACATGTTTGTGAAAGAAATAAATGCTGTTAATCTATAAATAATCCTGAATCAATAAACTCAACTCTTTGAACCACTCCAGGAATCATACATCTTGAGCCTATATTTATATTTATAGTTCACCTATATATTTAACAAAGAAATTGAAACAAACATATTGAGTAAATGCATCATTGACGCTGTATAAGTATCAATACTTCTATCATGATTTCATGAGAAAATATAGTACTAAATCATATTAATCCTAAACTGATGAAGTAAACATGATTCTTTGTCATTATATTCCAGACATTAGTAACACAAAATTGACATCATTAATTTTACAAATTAAGCTAAAGTATTACTAATCAATTATTCATTTCGAGACAAAAGCTATTTCTGTTCATTGAATAAATCGTCAGTAACGATACATTTAAGAGTCATGAAAAACTTTCTTGATAAGCACGATAAACTTCGTATGTATGTATGGATAATAATATGTTAATGAAGATTAATCAGATTTTATTGTTTGAGTAACATTCAAGATACCAGCAATGGCACTGCTAATATCCAAGTTATTGATACAATTTGTGAATTGTAGACGCACGTCATGACTTAAACCATAATGAAAGGAATTAATGAAAATGAATCGATCCCGAAAATTCATGGTCATTTTCATACCTCAGAAAATATAATAAATGAAAAATTTGAACGAAAAATATTTAAATACTGGAAATGGATTGTAAAAATATATTCGAGCACAATTAATAAAGGACGAATTATTTTGGATAACAGTTCCGAATTCATTCTACACATATTATTATTATAGTAATAATATTACTATTATATAATATATATATAGTATTACTGCTATAATAGTAATATTAAACTTATGTATTAAATTTAAAGAAATTAGAAAATTATTTGGGATATAATATAAAGAATGTAATACGAATACAGTAAGGTCACGTGTAACACATCTGTATAACTTCAATATACGGTTTCGATGTAACATGGAGCGAAAATCTCATACATGAATAAATGTATTTCCATGTAACCATTTCTTAATTTCTTAAAACCATTTCTAAACAAGGATGGCCTTCATATTCAGTACGAATGTTTATGTGGCTACAACTAATGTTCATAACAAAGCTACTTACAAGTTACGAAATATCCGTTAAAAGCAGAAAAGTTAGACTGTCAGTGATTTTAGATGACAGTAACGATAACAATTATTAAGTTCATTATATCTTTGGTTCTTTAACGGTACGAATCTGTCCTACATATACATACGCATATCATCAATACCTAACGTTGAATATATCGTGTTTCTTTCTCGCATACATTCGATGTTATTTATTTACTTGTTTTAGAAAAATCTCCATTCTCATATGACTTTCTACCTTATAATATAATCCCAATATAACACTCATTTCTCTGATTCTTATAATTTACAATTATAAATCTCCTTCAACACAATATCGATACAACAGAGACAAAATTAACCGCATAAATATACAACTTTTAGTTTTAACTAGATTAACTGCTGTAAAAATTATAGGAAGCATCAAGTCTCAACAGAGTAAATGTACCATACAGATGCTACATTATTATTACCAGACTCCGAATGTTTATGCCCAATAAATATGTAAGAAATATATGATTCATATGACCTAAAGGTGTGCAAACATGCAAATGTCCACAAAAAGTTTGCAAATACGCACAAAGATGCTATGCATGGTAATATTAAAGGAAGGTATACAAAATTTACTGTAAGTTTTTGAGATACTGTGGCATATTGTAATTTGAGTTACAATAAAAGACAAGCATTTTCTTGAAATAGAATGGCGTTAATTCACTACGGTTATCCATCGGCAAAATTATTTTATATGCGAAAAATTTTCGCTCCACGTCGCACGATGTAGGTGTACTTATATTTACACCAGCAGATTTCTGGCGGATCTATTAGATCTTGTACAAGTTCATTATTTAAACAATTTGCAATTTGTATTATCTTCGATGACCCAGAATTTTTTTCTACAGCCGCAGTTACCTTTTTCTAATTTCTTCTCCGTTATCCCCAGGTTTTTAAATGATTACTGTAATTCATATATATTCTCGTCGAAGTGTTTAACGGCAAATCTACTGTTTCCGATTTTTGTACCGTGGCAGGTAAAGTGCTTAAATGGGCTTTAATAAATGTTAAATTTTGTGTAAATTCATCACGTTTGACGTAAGTTTATCTTGTGCTGTCCTAGATGCTGCCGAATCTTCTTCCTGAATGTTTAAACTACATTTTAACATAAAAAATAGAGCAGATATGTCTTTAATCGTACTCTATATAAACATATTTAGCGGAAGTTCGACAAACTTCTTCAACTTTTTCAAAATGTGCAGCATAAAATAATGGCGCTTCAATTTAAGTACCCCATCTAGTTAAAACAGATTTCGTTAGCAGAGGAGTATCTTTTAATATTTTTCACAAATGATATATTGTCGCATCATTAGTCACTTCCAATTGCTTGGATCACAGTAAGTGCGGTTTCGTTATTTGATCCTTGGATAGTATTCCTACTTCTAAATTTGCAAAGATGTACTGGCCTACTGCATTAGTTGTTTCATCCATAGAAAGCCACATACAGTGGCAATTTCTTCCCTAATATATTGAGTACTTAATCGTAGCAATCATTCAAGTAATTCCTTCGACGCGTTGATTGATCAGAAATATTACGATCTGTATATTTTGTTAGAAAGTGTCTCTATACATCGTTGTTTAAGGAACGCCAAAGCATATTTACAGCAAACATTGCTCCTGTTAAATCTTCGTAAAAGGCATTTTGTTTTGAACTCACAGGTGGCTACTGTGAAGTGTCGTTTCCACTTGCGTTATCTGCTTCCTCAATGTGTCTTTTATGTGTGGCGGTGTATACATGTTGCAGAAACAGGGATTCTCTTTCGCATTTTGTACTTCTACTACCAGGTTCACCATACAAAACTCTTTCATTGCTCTCGTCGATAATAAAATTAGAATCCAGTTGCTCACGAGCGTTAAAACCGAACAAGACGTGTTTACCTTGTACGCGACTGCCAAGGGTACAGAGTACAGTAATAAAGTGCTGTGATACTATGCGTCACAGTATGAGTAGATTCACCGTCTTCGACAGAACATGAGTCAGAGAGTGTGGACCAACAACGAGGCTTCTGCACATAGAGGCTTGTACACAGATACCAACAACCAACCTACCATAGACGCCTCAAATGTTCCAGCTACACAAGCAAAATCTTATGCTATCCTTACAATGATTAATTCTTTTCCAATTAATCGGCAAGCAATCTTAATCGACGCTATTGACAACACAACAAAAAAGACTACATACTCGCGGTCGCCAAAGTCACTGGCTCCGAAGCTGTCCGTTTCGCTTCCCGAATCTCCAACAGTCGTATCTGCATCTATCTCGACAAAACAGACTGCAGCACAGGACTTCGTAACTAACCAAAGCGCAATAACTATCAATAAAGTACAAACTACAGTCAGACCGCTAATCAATCCATTCCAGGGGTTAATATTTTCGAATGTCTCATCACCTGTACCACACGAATACATAGAAAAATATCTCACAAACCTCAACGTCCGAATGACATCAAAACTAACGTTCCTTAGCAGGTATACAGGAAGCAGTCTTTACTCATACATTGAGTTTTGGTAGACATGTCTTCATCAACCCAGACGGCCCCCCAAATATTTCCCAGTCCTTTTTAATAAATCACGATGGTACACAGTACAGAATCTTCGTGTCTACGAGTAATCCCTACTGCTTTCTATTCAAACAAGTATGCCACGACGCCAAAGATTGCAGTAATCCACCTAGCCCAAACCTAACCTAACCCACAGTGAAAAAGCAGATAAAAATAATGGAACCCAGAAACAAACAGACACGAGACAGAACGCACGAATACACAAATACTGCAAAAATGCCTCAATAATTCAAACATAACTGAAATCGAAGACACCAACAACCATTGGAAAACCTTACCTGAAACAGACTATTTAACCGACCACGAACGTCCCAACTATAACAGACCACTCTCTGTGTCTACAGATTCCTGCTCAGAAGACGGAAACAAATATCCTTTTTTACACCCAACCAACCCCAAGACCATCTCCACCTCGTCAATTTCATACGAATCATTACAGAAGCCGCTGACTTAGCAATTTCCAAAACCAAAACTACCTCAAGCAACTCAAAATCCAAATTCACTACATAGTGAAATGGACAGAATTCTGAAGCTGTAAAAAACAATAAGCACGCTTACAATCGATACAAAAAATTTAACTCTCCAGAGAACCTCATTAACTACAAAAAGTACAGAGCATTATTCCGGAAAATCATTAAAGACAGCAAGAAAGAGTCATGGTTAAGGCATGCTTCATTCCGCAACTCATCTACTCCAACGGCAGATGTATGGAAAAAGATCAGGTCAATCAAAAGAAGCAGAACATACTACACAATCCCTGCCCTAGAAGACACCCTCACCACAGATCCAGCGAATATTTCAGAAATCCTAGTATCCACATTCCAGCGAACCATTATCAACAACAACCATTTAAAAGAATTCCAGAAGTATGAAATAGAAACCAAGGCCATTATTTCCAAACTCTGATAATGATTCAGTCAATAAAATCTCTTAACGAATCGATCTCCCCCAAAAACTAATGTACGCCTTAAGTAAATGTGGTAATAGCAGCCCAGTACTGGACAGCATTCGAAAACTTCTGCTTATCAAACTGCCACGAAACACTAATACATAAGCTACCTACTGTCATTATTCAACTGCATATGGAATCACAATGTCTTTCCAAAAATATGGAACAAAGCAATAATAATTCCTATCCTAAAACTAGATAAAAATCCCACAGATCCCAATTGTTACCGACCAATTTCACTGATGAACACAATGTGTTAGCTAATGGAAAAGATAGTAAACCGTCGCCTACGCTGGTATCTCGAGAAGTATTACTTGATCACCAAATTCCAAAGCAGCTTCCGGCAAGTCCATTCCACCTACGATCACTCAATCAACCTAGAAACCGAGATACAGGACATCTTTGCCAACCAACAAAAATTAACCGCTGTGTGTCTTGACATAGAAAAGGTATAACATATAGTATGGAGAAACCGAATTCTTAAACTCCTACAAATGCACGGAATCAAAAACAACACCTTCAACATCATCAAAAACTTCCTCCATACAAGGACCATCCAAGTTAGACTCGCAAATCATCTCTCTTCATCCAGAATCATGGAAAACGACGTACCACAAACATCAGTCCTAAGCGTTAGCCTATTTCACATAGCCATAAACGATGTGATTACTAACTCATCTAACCAGGTCAAAGGATTCTTATTCGCTGATGAACTCACTGTAATATGCAGAGGAAGAAACCCACTCATCGTCCAGACTTTACTACAGACGAGCCTCCAAAAGTGGTCACTAAATACTGGATTCATGTTCTTGGGCTCTTAATTGGTAGTGATAACATTCAGCAAAAGCAAACACCACACCAACATTCATCTGAGCCGCAACGGACAAGAACTAAAAGAGATATCTACAGTGAAGTTACTAGGCTTTACTTTCGATTCCAGAATAACGTGGAAACCGCACATGAACAAACTTATATCGGAATGCTACCAACGTCTCAACATCCTATAGAACTATAAAAACTATTGCAGCAAACAACTGGGGTGCAAATATGAACACCTTGCTACTAAAATACAGAAAAATAGTGAAAACTAAGATAGACTATGGTGTACAACTCTGCAAGCCACTAAACCCTCATAAAACTTGATCGTATACACCACCATGTAATTAGGATAGCAATGGGAGCATTCCGAGCCACCAATTATTGACATCTTGAGCGAAGCAATGGAAGTTCCTCTAAAAATCAGAACAATGCATCTAAGCATCAAGTTCGTTGCGAAAATATCTAGCACCTTTCAGAAATCTGTATTCATAAACACCTTCTGTCAGAACGCAGCTCCTACCATACACTCGGTAAAGAAAACCGCACTCTCATTCTATAATAGAGTATCCCAACATGAACACGACCTCAACACTAAAGTCATTTTGGCAACCCCAAGAAATATACCCAGTTCTCCGCCTTGAACTGTTCCTATAATCACAACCAACACCGATTTACGCAAACATAACAAAAAGCATAGCAACCCTAACATAATTAAATCCCTGTTCTGGGAGCTATCCCAGATACACCATGACCATACACATATCTATACAGATGTGTCAAAAACCAAAAACGGCACCGGCTACTCGATCGTCTTCGAACATTCAACCACAAAAGTCAAGACACGTCCATCCTGACCAGTGAACTTGACGCAATAAAACATGCCCTCGAAGCCACATCTAATTACCGCAATAGAAAATTCGCCACCTCCAGTGACTCCACAAATGCCATCACCTCAACTCTAAATCAATGGACAAATAATACAGCCATCCACGAATGCCGAAACGTCTACATCGAATCAATAAAAATTCGTAACTCAATTACAGTAATATGGTTCCCATCCCACACAGGAATTGAAGTGAACGAGAGAACGGACAAAACTGCTAAGGAAGCAGCAAATTCAACGATCCCCTACCACAACGCAAACCTACCACTCGATTTTCTACTTGCCCACCAAGCAAAAAATCAAACACCGTTGGAACAACGAATGGAAAACCTTAATAAAACCACGACTGCTAACCATAAATAATGACTTGTACATGAATATAATACCCACTTTAAAACTACGTGACCAGGTTGTAATATCAAATATAATAATCGGATATACGAAAATAGCACACAAATACGTACTCACCAAAGGAAACCAACCACTCTGCGAACGGTGCAAGACGACCCCAACAATAGACCACCTCATACTACAATGCGATGTATATCTACTGCTAAGAAAACAACTCAGAGTCAAACCCACCCTAAAAGACAACCTAATGGACAGTGGGACATCATCAAGCCTGCTGCAATATCTGAAACACACCAAGATCTGCAAAAGCATATAAAAAATCCTTCCTTCTGTTGTCGGTAATAACTCATGAAGTTGATGCGACATAAAATAATTGATATGATAAAAAAAAATTAGACTCCAGCATTTAAATACTGCTATTTTACTTTTCCGAGTTTTTGGCATTATTAGAAACACTTTAACAGATACAAGCAGAAGCTCGATTGCTGATATCACTGAGGAAATCAAACCGTTCTACCTGAATTCGAAACACACTGTCACACTGTCACATCACACTGTAACTGAAGCCTATTACATATAGGTATGTCTTGATGTGTATCGATAATTACACAGTAATTATGTTATCGACACTATACAGTCATAATAAGAGAGTCTTATGTACTTTCACAGTACATAAATTAATTGTATCAGAAATATATTCCATATGAGCACAAAGTATATATGCAGAGAAAGGAACATATGCCATAAGATGCATATATTTTCAAACATATATCATAGAAACATGTGCATTATGGAAAAAGAACAAAGTAAGACATATATTTTCGAATTTTTTAATCATAAAACGGATTTCTATCCAAATCCTGTTGTTCTACCTGTTTTCTGTAAAAATATGCATTTGCATAAACAACCGGAGCCTAATTACTAATAATTGTAACTAATATTAAAGTATTAATAACATTTTATTTTATTTGCTTCAAACTCACATTTACACATTTCATGTACATATATGTTTTGTTTCAAATAAATAATTTTACTATGACAAATATATCTAATGTCATATCCTCAAACATATGAATATTTTTGGTAAAATACGATTTTTTAAATTAATCTGTAACAACAATAATTCTGTAATCATTAATGATTATTCTTTAGCTGTTATGTATTGGTTTTCTAATATTTGCAAAGTTTTCCAACTAAATTTCTAAAATTGTAACTAAAATTGTAATCATTGTGCAGCAGCAAAATATAAAATATTCATCAGAAATTTAAATATGTAAATAAATTGGTCGCAAGCTACGTAAAGAAGATCATGTACAGTTCCTTGATCTATAAATTTTCAATTATTTTATTATATACTTACCTTAGTCCAAATTCTTAAGCATCAAAGATGAATATATTTTCTAAGAATTATTTTTGGAATAATTTTACCATATTTTATAGTAATTGTGACTTTCTGCATATATTATCTTATTTAATACTGATAAATATTTATTTCTATTTTACTTGCTCATGAGCAGGATTAACATTAGCTTACCCATAATTTAATGCTGGCTCACCATTTCTGTAGTCTATCATAAGTTTACATCGCTGTATCCACCTGTTAAAAGGTATAAAGGAAAAACAATTTACTAAAAATCCACTTTTAAATGTGAGAAATCCTTGCTTGGAATAATTAAAATGATTATTGTAAAATTAATATTTTATACTATATTCAGCATTAAGATGAATTTCATAAATAATAATTTACATATATATGTATCTATAATTATATACATGTAAATTTCATGTGTCCACATATATATTTATACCCATAAATTCATATGTATCTACATATAAATTTCAATAATTAATAAATTATGTTTAATACATATCAAGATAGTTCACATTATTGAACAGAAAAAAAAGATAAATGAACATATTTCCTTACACATCGTAGTATGATATTAAACTATTGAAGTTGAGTTGAATTATAGTAGAGTGTTTAAATTTAAAATTAACATTTAATCATTTACTAACGTTGATTGGATCGAACCTACACATGTTTAGAAATTCAGTATACGAATCAACATTTATGCATTTTGACAGACAAATATATAAATACAATATCATTTAGTATAAAATACATGATAAAAGAATTTATAAATTTAATGTATAAATTTTTTACATGAATAAATAATTTATAAAACATATTATTAACAATTCAAATATACAAGAATAATACAAATGAAATAAGATAGAAAATACATGTGAAATATGATATAAAATTTGTTGCTCCACTTCAAGATGGAATAATTTTATTTACCTGCAGTAGATGCATCAAAATCGTTTAGTTTTAAAGAAACATTATTATTGATAACTGTGGGACTATCTGTGAAATAAATAAACATCTTTAAGAAAGAAATAAGATTTATTTCCCTAAACACAAATGACGTCAATTTACTATCTTATTATAACAAAATAAAATAAAAGGGAAAATTGTTTCATAACAAAAGCTATATGTTCCTTAGAGATAGGAAAAGGAAGTAGTTATGACGTACATGAAAATATAGAAGTTTAATATGTGTTTATAGAAGAAATAAATACAATCAATCTTTAAATAATCCTAAATCAGGAAGTAAGCATTACCTTGAATATATATTTATATTTATACATTTGAATACAAGTATTGTATAACTACAAATAATTATCTCTTCCAGTAAAGTAGATTATTGAATGTTACGAACCTTCTGAGCAAGTGCAGAATTATCGTAGAAAAAACTATATTTTTACAGAAGAAACTGCATTAAACCATATTTATCTTAAAAAAAATAAAATAAACAGCATTATTCATCAATTTTCTCTAAAACTGCGATATTACTTCATTATACTTAAGTCTCAAATATATTATGAATATCATACTCTTGTGAACTTCTTTCCAAGAATGTTTATATAAGCAAAACAAAAAATTATGAAATAAAGAACATTTATTTAAATAACTGCTGAATCCTTCAGGATTCATGAAGCATTTACATTTTTACATGATTAATAGACTCTTGAATTCAGATTTCTTAGTAATTTGTTTAATCTCTTTTTGAAGTGTAAGGATCAAATGTCATAATTTTATTATTCTATTTTATAAGTATACAATATTATACAGAAGTATTAGACTTTTTAGTACTAAATTCTAAAACTATGTGATATAGAATAATGATTCATTATTACCACAAAATAATAGCAAATAAAAATTTTCTTAAAATTTCTTTCAAATATTTTGATCATATTATATATGAGAATGATTTATATTTATATGTAAAAATTGAAAAACAGTGTACTAAAATAGAGCAAAATATGATAAATGTATATATATATCAAAAATTATTTATAATTTTAGAGAAATACGATGCAATACAAGGTACAAAGTAAAAGTATAATGGAGAATCTAAAATAAACTTACTTTCTCCGTTTTCCTTTCATTGGCTTCTAAATATAAGGAATTGAGTTTTCACATTCTAGATATACGTTCCATATGATAATGAAATAACAATACGATAACTAAATAGTTATAAACACAAACTCCTTCTGTAAACTACAATACGTGGAACTGAAAATGACGATAGGTTATGCTATTTTCTGAGGAAACATACGTACATATTTGAAAACATTACTCCACAGTAATAGCGATACAAATGTAATTTAACACTGACATTTAGAAACGTTATGAATTTTATATCGCTACTTATGAAATCTGAGAACTGTTTTAGGAGATTATACAATTTGCGTATTTCCAAACCGGACATACACCACAATGGATGTACCACGGATAACGTACATCTATTGACCTAACACGTAATATATTTTTTTCACTTACATTCGTAAGACCTCATTTCTATTTTCATGTCATATTCTGTCGTTCCGTTTTATGCAGGTTTTATAGTGAAAGCAGCGCTGACAGTGAAATAATTAGAATAAAAAAATTCGGACAGTGATGCAACATCTGTTTCAAAAATTATTTGTTGAATTGAATACAATCACACGATACTTTTAAATAGATATAAATAATCAAATATATATAGTAAATTTTTCATTTAAAACTTCAACCACTGTTTCAAATTGTATTTCTTTATTTGCGAACTCTGACTACGTTCAATTCAATAAATAAATTTTAATGTAGAAGCAATAATATAGTCTATATTTTTTATTTTAATTCCTATCACTTGTAGTGCTGCTGTGCCAAATTTGCCTAAATCACTACAGTAGTAATTGCAAAAATAGTAGAAGAGTTATGAATCGTCTCGAACGTATAACATAAGAAAGCATTAAGTGTTACGCCTTTCCTATATCTCACCTCTGATATAAGTTAATGATTACAGCACCAATGAAAACTTAAAATATGATTATTATTATTATAGTCAGAATGTTCAAATATTGTCGATGTGAAAATATTTCGAAATACTTTCGATCTATATTGTAAATAAATTGTACAATATTATAAAATGTAACATAGAAATGTAACATACGTAACAAGCACCACAAGAGAAACAATTGAACAGAATTCCCGGTTGAAGGTGACATTCAATAGCTTATATTTCTGCGTCAAATACGTCTGTGACTTGGAAAGAGCATTGTGCATTACTTTAAAAAGTTTTTCCAATTCAGACGTTGACCAAAAATAAATGCAGTGCTCAGAAATGTATTTCAATCTGTATTTTATGTATTTATTATGTGTGTTATGTAACAATGTGTTTCTTTCGTTCAGCTATGAGACATGTCATATATCAAAGCAGTTTGATAATTCATGATTCCACACATATTTGTACCAGTCATATCGCTTCTTTTCTATCGTATTAATGTACTGTGATTATATTATAGAATTCCTGGTGGTGGAATTACTGGTCATCTTGATTTATATGATTTATATGAATTTGATAACTGTTGTAAAGAATTATATACTTCATATTATTTATACTTACTGCCCAATGTTCTATTTTGTTAATTATTGTGGATACAGTATATTGTTCATTACTGTCGCACATCACTATTCAAAATTTTCTAGTTCTCATTTCGTTAATCAAGGTTAGTTTCTTACATAGTTAGCATTGCTGTGGATGTATATAATAGTTCCTGTAAGAATTTTCAGATTTATCCCAAACTTCACCAATATAATCACTATAGTGCAGTATTACTGTGCTAATAAAATTTCAAAACATTTTACATTAATACGCGTAAAGTGTATATAGAAGTCATAGGAAACGAACCAATTCCTGTATAAATGTGTGCTTGATTCCCCATTTTACTAAGATCATGATGCCAGTTATTGCATGAAATGTTGTTTTATCTTCGAAAATGGAGACGTTAAGATGTATCTGCTCAGTTATTTAATTAACACATTCAGACAATTATTTTCATTGTTACAATTTTACTGATTTTACCACGTTAATATTAACTTTGTTTAATTAGCGTAAGTATTTACTTAAAAATTTATCAAATATTACTATTCGATAACGTATTAAATTTGTAAGTAAAAGTTATCTTTCTCCCTTTAATTATCGTCTTCACCATTATTTAGTAATAGAATCATATAATATTATTTTATTGTTATACTATTTGTCTCATTTGTATAGTTGACTTTGCACGTATAGCATGTTACAATCAGAAATTTCAACAGTTGTATTTTTTTCTTTCTATTGAATAATTAATGACTTTTGTAATAATTTGCTACACTACTATATCCGGAAAGGAATGTCAAGAGGGATTTGAAAATGATCTATGCATTGAGTGTTCGTACCCTTTTTTGTAGATACCGTTGAGGAATGTCAAGGTTGGTAATTAGTAGAGTGTGCAAAATATGTATTACTTCGTTCAGGCGGGAATCTCTGTACAGTAGAAAGGGTATGTTCATCTCTCTCGTATTGAAAACTAAAGAGTATATGCTTTTCAGATAATTCTCACCGCCCTATTCCATGATTAGCTTTAAGCACGTTCGTATCTGGGATTAATGGAAGTTCTTGGATTTATTAGATTGGATTAAATCATATTCAGTGCAAAAAATATTTAAAATTATTTTTGCAACAAGATGAAACGCATTCAAATTAAAATAGATGGAATTAAAGGTGTTCAACTAAAAAATTGAATGTCCTCAGTCTAATAGATAAGAATATAAAATTAGTTAATCCCCCAGAAAATATTGCTTTTATATCCTAATAACAAGTAACTGTACTTAATTAAGAGTGACATCGAAAAGCGAAAGATAATTTTCTAGTAAGCATATATCATCTTTCTCTTTCATGACAGTGTAATATAATAATAGAAACAAGTTTGAAATGTTGTATTATATACATATAATTATATATTCATATAAACTCTTATTTTTGAGAATATAATTAATAAAATTGTACCTTTGTTGAAACAATTATTTTATGTACTAAATGTGTAAAGCACTATATATTGGATATATAATTTTTCATACTGTCGTCTTCCTATTCGTTTTCTTTGATTCCTTACTTCGCATCGACAGCAAGGTCATCAGCAACGACGGTGGTTCTAAACTTGTGAGTAGTGTTTTGTTTGTGTTTTTGAGATATTTTGAAACTCTTTGTACTTCATATTGCGCGGTCAGGTTTATGTTTGAGTTATTTCCGTGTCTCTGTCTTTGGCTCTGTCTGTGGTGCGGCATTCCTGCAGAATATGTGTAACTGTTAACCGGTTGTTACGGCAATGGCTGCAGGAGGGTAGTGCAGAGCTTCCAATTCTGTGCGCGTTTGTCAACTTAGTTCCTAGGCGTGTGACATATATTTCTTCATTCTTGTCGCTAATGCTTAATGTCTGTTGCTAAACGTGTCGGATACTTTTACGTAGTTGAGTACTTTTAGTTGTGATCCATGTTTTGTTCCAATCATTTTTTATTACTCCTTTGCAGTGGATTATTTGGAATTCATAGGAAACTGGAATAAGGTTTCGTTTGTTGGTAGATAAGGAACCTATGGCAGCATTCGCTGCTGCGTCGTCCACTTCATTTCCTCCTATTCCTTGATAAGCTGGATTCCAGATGATTGTAGCGTTTGTGTTAGTTTTATAGTGGTTTCGTTCTTGAATCGTGATTATTAATTGATTGTCTTCGACACATAGAGAGTATCCATTGTTTCCCCTTCTCTTTTCTAAGACTAAACCACTTTCCCTCTTCTGTATCTGTCTGAGGCTGTGAGTGAATGGAATTGAAGGTTGTAGAAATATAAAAGTATTGTATCTGTAATGGTAATGCGTTTCTAAAATCTAGGAGACGACGGCATTGGCTAACATGTTCTGTTCAGGGTGGGTGTAAACAATCAATGTCCCCGTCGACGTTTCGTCTCACCAGAAAGGTTTTGATGCTTTCCGCTTTAAAAGAGGAGATTCCCTGAACGTTCTGTGTGTTGCAATCATTCGTTATCTAAGTTTCAATATTTATCTAAATATGTACACCACTCTGAATGGAATAACGTGGCTTGCATATCTAACAGGTACATGCATCGTGTGTATAAATAATTTATAAGTCGTTGTTGTATTTTATTATTATGAACACTGCGTTCAAATTTATTAACTATAAATTTATATATAGAGTTCGAAATAATTACGTTTTGTGTATATTTTCGTTACTGTACGTATTATATGTAGTGTTGTAATGTTGCGTGATATTTTAAGTTACAATTACTTTGTACCGAATATAGAAATATAATATAAAAAAACTTTGATTTCAGAGGAGTCTTCTCTTTTATTATCCATTGTGTCAATATCCATTATCCAAGTTTTCTATCATTCGAATTATCTGTACAGAAGTGTCCCGTACTTTAACGTAGAGTGACAATCATTATAGTCACACTATACAGAAATTATATATTCTAGCTGCCGTAATTTTGTTCAAGGGAATGTTACATTGACAAACTGAAAAATGGACTCTATAGTTTTTAAATTTTTCTATGGATATCGTGATATAGCTGAAATTGTGTATAATCATATTAATGCTATTTTTCTCGAAATTTTGTTGCTTATTATCGTTTTAATATGTAATACACTTCTAATTTAGGGACACGCTTATCCCAGTTTCATTGCGGGTTTTCTAGATCATACAATTAAATGTTCTAGAGTTAATGATACATAGTTTCTATCTCTGGAAATGTGGTATCTTCCATTTCGATTTAATCTTTCGTCATAAGTAATAAGATGTCCAGTTTATGCGAATTATTCTGAATTGTGTGATTTATTGTTTGTTAATTGACTCGGAACATTCTTCATAAATTTTTTCTTCTAAAACTTCCTTTCTGTTACGTCGTTATTATAGCACTTAGTCCAGGTAGCAGTCTGTTAGGACTGTTTTATAACGCATTGTGCAACAGCAAATATATACATGTGTTGTAATTATCATCGAATAATATTAAATTGTTAGTCGTAGCTGTATTTATGAACGATGTCCCGTCAGAAAAGGCTTTGTATATTTGAAAGAATTAAATTTCATTCATTTTCAAACGGCGATCGACCGTGCCCCACATCTATCCTGACCACCATGGACTATACGCGAATAGCTTCGAGTGATGCGCCCGTCAAATATGTGTCGCGGTTTCATTTTGTATTAGAGGCGCACTATAAATATTCTTTCCTTCCTGTGTTAACGACAGGAAACCACATCAGGTCTGGGAATCGCTGAAATATTATAGATACCGGTGAGTGGCGGAGTCTGAACCAGCTTCTAAGCGAATTGTGTTCGTAACCAGTATATGAAGTTAGCAACTCTACCGAAGCCCTCGTCAGCTAATCATTCTTCACGACGGGACGACTTCAGTGGATGGTGCTGTTCCTACGCTCAGCGAGGAAGCAAGCTTTCTCGTCTTCGTAGCTAGTTAAAATTAATTTAACCGCGACGAACGTGTCTGTTTGTGAAAGGAGGGGAAATTAATTTCTAGGAGGGCTTCGGACAAGATCCGTGTATCCTCGGTGACGTGTATAATTTGAGCGATATCTCCTAGGTGCTTCGAAGAGACTCCTTTGTATGTGAATAGGTCGTGGCCGATAATATAAATGTGGTTACTTGAAGGATACTTATGCAGCATCCTATCCAAGGCACAAGAGATATATTTTTGACGATCTGACGCCGTGTTCAAAGACAAGTGCGATTCATCTGGTTCTTGTTGAATTCACCGAAGGTATGCATTTTCGAAACAGATCTGTTCATGAGTATTCAGAACTTCTGAAAATCTACCGATGAAGATTTGTGAAACATCTCTGCTACAAGATATAGAAGGCATTATCGAAAATGTGTTTATATTCAGCGAAAGGAATAATTCTCTTACGTGTTTCAATGACACTTTTGGAAGCGGATAGATCTACTTGATAATAGTAAGGAAGGATTATCGTGTAATTATTATTATTTTTAATAATGAAAGGGCTCGAATACTGTCTTCGATATCTGTAATAACGACTTAACTCATTATTCTTTGTTAGATATTTCGTAGAATAGTCAGAGTGAAAAATTTGTATATATAAGACGGCCTTCTTCTGTTTAACAAACAATTGTGCTACATGATTAATTGTAGAAAGGCAAAGTAGTTATTACTGTATATACGAATGAATTCACAAATGAATAACGTTCATGGAACCCTATATTTTCGTGTAAATAGATTTTAAATAGAGGAGAATCTAAGAAATTATTTTATTTATGAAGTGTTTTAAGTATTGTATTTACTACAAACATTTCATGCACTTTTTTCATGTATTAATTTCGTTCTTGGAAAGAAGGATAAGAATTTGCAATTTAATAAAACTTATTTACTAAACATGGAATCATGCAGCAATCTAACAGAGTTACTATGCATACTGGAGCAGGGAGAATAATTTTTAAAACTGCAGATGCGTTCAACACATGCAGTCTGTTTACAACTTTACAACACGTAAAGTCTTTTTACAATTTCATAAATTTATTACAAAGGCAAATGAAGAGACAGAAGGGTGGAGTTTGTTAATGATTTAGGAGAATATATTCAAGTTTCACAACACATCGTTTAATATACACCTATATGGGCATCGTTAACTTCACGAAGCACAAAACACGGTAATCGATTTATTGCCACGTACCATACACATAACAGTGGCAATGGCATAAGTGACCATTTGCTTTTGCTGCTACACGAAGTCTTTCAAAACAACGCGTAAACATCCAAAGGTGTCTTAACAATTTCAAAAACTTGTTACAAAAGCAAATGTAAAGGCTGATGAGCGGATATTCTTCCAGAATGAGGAGAATGAATTCTAGTTCATTGTCGCCTCGTTTAATGCTTACCTATATGGGGATCATTAGTTGCACGAAGCAAATAATTGCTGTACTCGATTTCCTGCCATGTTGTACCATATCCATATCGGTGGCAAAATCATCAGTAATTCTTTGCTTTTGATGTAATATGTAATGTCAAATTACAATATATTACGACTGTTTACACGATTCTACATGCTTCAGCATCATTCGATAAAGTATAATGACGTGTAACTCATATTGCGTTAGATAACTCATTTTAGATTAGTCTACACATAGCTACCACGTTTTTAGCTGTATTGTACCAAATTATGACGTATATACTATACCATGTTGTTCCAAGTTAACGGGTAAAACTTAAATTATAGCGTAACTTTAATTTCGTGATGAAAAGCAGCATTCTACGTATTATGAAATAATATAACATATTATGCAACAGCGCATTGTATAATGCGAATTACAATGTATTACTACTTGTTAATCGATTCTATAGACTCCAGCAACATTCGATTATGCACATTATGTCGCATTATAATTGTCTACACAGGACAACCTCATTTGTAATTATATTATACCGACTTATGCCGCATTGTTCCATCTAGAACCAAGTTACGGGGTGGCATTTATATGTATTATAACGTGATATACCTACTTCACTCGTGACGAGCAGCAAAATTCTGTCCATCTAATTTAACATATTGTGCAATAACATTACAAACAATGCAATAGTGTAGTGTGTAATGACAAATTTCAGTATATTACGACAAGTTACACGATTTTAGACTCTTCAGCATCATTGGATGGAGCAGAATGACGTATTACACTTATTATGCCGCATTATAGATATCTACAAATAACAACCGCATTTGTAACTATACTATACGAAATTATGCTATTATACATTGGAGTACCAAGTTTCCTAGTAACAATAACTTTACAATATGATATAGCCATTACTGTCTTGACGAACAGCAACAATATATGCATCTCATTTACCGTATAATGCAATAATATAGCAGATCATCAAACAGCGCATTGTGTTATGACAAATTACTATGTATTACTACGTGTAACACGAAACTAGACGCATTAGCAACATTCGGTTAGTATAATAACGTAATACGCATATTATATCGTGTTAAAGTTGTCTACGCGTAAGCACCACACTTGTAACTGTATTATACCAAATTATGCCGTACCATACCATACAATAATAAGTTATAAGCTAACAAATATGTTATAACGAGATATAGCCACTACCATCATTACGAACAGCAACACTATACGCATCTCATTTACAGCAGTATGCAACAATATAACAAATTATGGAACAGTGAAATCAGTGACAAATTACAATATATTACGAGTTATAACACGATTCTACACAGCTCAGCCACATTAAAACTCTGTAATGGCATATTACGCATATTATATTGTATTTATGTGTTATCTACACATTACTGCGACATTTGTAATTATATTATATCAAATTATGTCGTATTACACAATTTAGAACTAAGATATAGGGTAACAATCATACTTTATAATTATATAGCGAAGACTACCGTCATGAACGGTAACAAAATCTGCAACTCATTTACCAGAATATGCAGTAATACATCAAATTATTCTGCTGAGTGATCCCTAATGAACACATACAACCTATTACTACTTATTAAATGTTTCTACATGATTTAGCAACGTTTCATACATTATGATGTCAGATTACGCTTATGTCGTTGTATTCTTTTCTACAAATTACTACCACATTTGTATCTATATTGTACCAAATTATGGCGTATTATAAGGTATAGTATCGTATATTATAACGTAATACAGCAATTACTATCATTACGAACAGTAATACTCCATGCACCTCATTTACCATATTACGCAATAGTATAACAAATTGTGCAACAGTGTAATCAGCAATGTAAAATTAGAAAATATTATGACGTATTACTCGATTGTACACGTTTCAGCAACATTCAGTACAATAACATATTACGGATATAATGCGGTTTTATAGTTGTCTACAAATGACTACCACATTTGTAACTATATTTTACGAAGTAATACCGTATTGTATCATGTTGTACCACGTTATTGGGTAACAATCATGTTATAACATGATACAGCCTTTGATATCGTTACGAGGAGCAACACTCTTAAACAGTAATATAACAAACTATGCATCAGTGCAATCAGTAATCAAATTAGAATATATTACGCCATATTAAAACGATTTCAAATGATTCAGTAGCTTTCGATGCAGTGCAATATCATGTAAAACAAATTTTGTGGTAGTACAGATTGATACAAATTCCTACCACATTTGCTTCTATACTATAACAAATAACTGCATACTGTACCATATAATACAATATTACAAGGTAATAGTCACTTAAGTTAACATAGCTTCTCAGTACTACTCTAGCAGTTTCTTTACCTGGTATGTGTGTAAAGTTGTGTTTTCTTTCTTCGCTCACAACTAGAAATTTACTTGTGTTAAATTTCCGTTTGTTTGCATTTTGATCTCATTATTCTGTAGTTGCTTTAAGGTAAAGTTTTTATTATCCACGTCTTTTAGTAGTTTCATTAATGACACGATTGTATAAACCTCGATTTACATTTGTGGATGCCTTGGTACCGATTTAACGGTTTCTGTTGCTGCGTTTTATCACTCGGCATACTCGGTAACCATTTGCCTTGGTATTGATTTAGGTCATTTGTTAACAGATGGATAGATGAACAAATTTTACGTTAGTTTTTGTAATTTGTTCCCAATTGCTGGTCGTTGTACTATCGGTTAGCATTAAACTTGACGTAGCTTATGAGTTATTATTTGTTGGATCTACAACGAAGTAGTTTCTGCCAATACTGGTTATTTTTAATTGGATATTATTTGTTTGTGCCATTTGGAATTTAAGTTTCACAAAGGGTAAGTTTCCTACTACCACACTGGCACATATATATACAAATGTGTTGACCCTCTAAATCACACAAACAGCAAATTGCTTCGCGAAAACACGTCTTGTCACCTCGACAGTTCAAACGGCATAAGGAAATAGAAAACTTAGAGTTATTTCAACACGGATATAGAATAGTTCCGCGGATATTAAAATCTAGATGTCTCTGAATATCAAAAACGATCTTAATGGATTTTGATGCCGAAATGGCCGACTCTACATTCACTAACTTTTTGCAACGTGATCGTTGGCGTGTTAAGTTTTCACGTCCGGGTCGTCCAATATCGCTTTAGAAAGGGATGTTGAAGAAAGTGATGAAATGATTTGTTAGTTATTGATTTTGAGATCATTTTCGTTGGCTTTTTGACGTGTACCGCTCGCATCACACATTGGAGCGGATTGCTCCAGACCTGTTGAAATTTCCTAACTTATAATCTATCCACTCATACACGTATCCGTTCTCATCTTTGCTCATAACCTCGGTGCCGATTATCCCGTATCAAAACACGCCGAAACTCCTCGATTATTCTGGGAACTAAACATATGTCGTCCGACGTTACATAACTTAGGAATATCTTGTGTCTATTTTCGTAAATATTGAAAACAACATTAATGTGTCGCTAGCCAGTTATGAATCGTCGAGTTAATACAAATTAACATTTCCGCTACAAAGGGCCACTATAATCGCTCTCCATATGCTGCCAATTACAGTGAACCTAATTAATATATGGAAACACTGGAATGTTTACATTATCATGCTGTAACTTTATTTATGAAAAATAAATACTTCGATTAGAAAGATAAATATTTCTTTTATATCAATATAATATATCTAGATAACAGTAGTATTAATATTATCTTCGAATGTCGTACTAATCGTTGTAGTATGCATTTTAAGTAAAACAACATCTAATTCTAATACCAAGTTAGCTTCCGGTCACTGCAGAAAATTGACTTTTGTTTCAAATTCTAAACTAATTCCATATTTTGTAGAGTGTCCTACGTTTTGCATAACATCTCTTGAACGTTGAGAAATGTTACAAGTTATTTTTTTCGAATAATCTGTGTCTACGATTATCAATTCTTCATTTAACCAATGTTTTACATGATCTTCTGAGGATATTGAAGTTTTCTAATTCTCGGTTCCAGTTCATACCGTAGATTTTCAGTAGGGTTTATGTCCGGGAACTTGAATGATGCGAGGGGAGGATTGTATTTGCAATAACATCGGACAATTATGAATTAAATATTCTCTCACAATTCGTTCTTTGCGATTGGTACCTTTATTTTGATAAAATTTGAATGTAGATTAAATTCCAGATTTTGTTGACATTTTCTCCAAAATTTATACTTCAGACTATTTAAATACATATTCTTATCCATGGTAATATACGTAAAAGCTAAATCTCCTGTCACAAAAGTCGAAATGCATCCGCAGACGAACACACTTTCACCTCCGTGCTTCACAGGGGGTCTTGTATTTTCATGTTTTGTACATTATTCCGTCTATCAAAATCAAAGATGTAAAATTTGCTCACATTGCATGATATCGCATTATTCTAATATGTACTCTCTTTTAAAATAAACATTGTAGTAGAATATAACCTCTCATTCCTATACTTCTTGTTTACGAACGGCATTTTCCTTGCAACGCTTTCATTGTAGCCAGCATCTTTTAATATATTTTGTATTATTTGACAAATTACTTCCATTCTGATCTCTTCCGAGAGTGCACTAGTCAATTGTGGTGCACAAAACGTAGGATCCTTGTCTTTTCTAATAATTTAAAACATATCCCGCATAACTAACTTCCTAGTATTCATCCAGTTTCTATGCAATCTTCACGTTTAGATCTGTTAGCAATGTCTTTGACTGTACTTTTCCATATATTGAGCATCGCAGCAATTTCTGTGTTCGATTTTCCTTTCACGTTGTGAAAAATTACAAGTAGACGTTTGTCAAATGAAATATTACGTTCACTTCCGATTATACTTCACTTTTTCAGAAATGTATTCCGTAAATACTGAAGAGCGGACAACTAATCTGTGCCTCGAAAAACTTCATGCATGTCATCATGATTACAAGAAAACCGTGGAGAAAAAATTATTCAGCATTTAATGCTATATATCTCGATTATCGAACTCGAAGAGTGCTCGAATATCAATTTGGTTTTAAAATCAGACTTTGTTCCATTTACAGCAATTAATACAACAATTATTACGAATTATACAGTTAATTTTGGTGTACTTACTAACGAGATACTATATACTGATATAACATATAGGAAAATGACAATATTTCTTCTTATGAACAATATTACACCGTGATAAATTAAAAATTCTTGAGAGTCCGAATATTAATTTGATTCTTATGAGAAACTAAAATCACCTATTGCTTTTTACGTTCCGCATTTGCTGTTCTGCGTTTGCTGCGTCATTATCCACGTTTTTTTTTGGAGTTCGATTTCATTGTTTCTCACCGGTGAAAGTGTTCATTAACTTTTATAGAAATTAGTTGTAGCCAAATACTGGCCACTGCCCGAGAGCAATGCATGAGCATTTAGTGAAGCGGCTCGTCAATGACGAAGAATTGATCATCAACACATTATGCGTAGAAATGCCGTGCGTACTTTCCGTTTACCTTCCATTTACGCCGTTCGGAAAAGTTCCGCGGTGAGCAAAACGCAAGATTACAGTGCACTCACACCCAGGATCACAAGTCAAGAAAATTGTAAAGGCAGTTATGATGAAAGTACAACTCTGCTGGGAAGGAACATTAGTGGGAACGTGACAAAGATTGATATAAAATACTCTGACGGTTGCGACTGATTTATGTTTGACTAAACTGTTTTAATAAAATCCATTATAATTGTTACTGCCATATTATACATTATGCTGTTTGTACAATAATTATAAATAAAAGCAATGTTCAACAACTATTTCTTCCAGTAATCCTGTGGATTTCTAACCTTTAATATATTAATTTAATAACAACAGCAGTGTACTAAATTTGCTTCGTCAGTCACGCGTTATAAGTGGAAATATTACTGTCGGTCATCAGTGACAGACACGTCATGTAATTCGTTAAGGATCATAATCTACGTATTTTCACGTGACTCCAATATGCAAAAAGTCATTTTTCATTACGCAAATTGTTATATTAGATGTTTCTACCAATATCATAGATTTTATACATAGTATATAGAGATTGTTAATTTGGTACTCGAATTGTATTATTTAAAGCAACGGTTATGTGTACGTTACAATGGCTTTTACTGTTCTACACTCCCAAACAGAAAGATCGGACGCGTGTTCAATCTTTTATTTCGCACGTTATAATTGAGATGCAGTCAGTCACGAAGGTATTCATATACCCAATAACTTTTAATTATTATAACAATTATAGCGGTTTAAGCTTTTTTCACATATAATGCTGTGTTAATTAAATTTTGACTTGTGTTAATGAAATAATATTGATTATTATGCTTATTGTTGGGCTAAGAGCTAATGATGTAATATATTTGGGACCATATACTGAAAGCTAGTTACACTTCGACGAAAAACGACTGTTATTATATGACGGCTGACTGACCTAGACGGCGATCGCAAGGTCATTGTGCCATGTACAAACACACATGCATACATTACAGATACATGTAGTGACTCATGCGGGTCCTGATTGTTTAGAGATGCACACGCTTATTAACAGAAAAACGTACAAAATGTAAAATATGAAGTGCAAAATAGATATAAGAAATTTGAAGCAACGAAAGTGTTCATACTCTTATGATATCTATGTAAAACTAAAAAAGAACTAAACTTGATATTGTATTAATATCTTGTAGAGCCCCATTTTGCATCAATAACTGCCAGTAATCTTCGACTTGGCATCAACGAAATAATGTTTCAGCATTTGTAAATGAATTTATAAAAATTTCTCATCAGCAATATATTTTCTGATGCTGTTACTTTATTCTGCACAAATATTCTCGACGTGGTTAATATCTACCGATTGGAGTGGTATAAACAATTGCCGTTGTCAGTAACCAATGTTTAAATACTACAGACTTATATTTCGGATCGTGATCCTGCTGGAAGACCCATTCATTTCCCTTGCCCAAACGATTAATTGAAATTGGTATATTATTTCGCAATTTATTCAAATATTTCAGACGATCCAGGATACCTTAAATAAATCATAATTTTAACGTCCTCGACGCTGCAATTGTACCATAAACCATTACATATACCCCACCATTCTCAGCAGTTGGAATTAAACACTTAGTATTCATGTCCGTGCTCCTTTTCTCGAAACTTTTCCTTTACCATCAGATACGAAAATATTACACTTGCTTCCATCAGTAAATACGACTCTTTTTCCAAAATTCAAAATATTTATTAATATAATATCTGGCAAACTCAAATAAGTTTTCATTGATTCACTGTGTATATAAACGGTTTCCTTCTCCAATCCAATGTGAAAACCATATTATCTCAATATTCTTCTCACAGTTTCTGAATGACAATTCTTGACTGTTGTTTCCATAACATGCTGCGCTAATTTTGGTGCACCTTCCTGTAACATTTTGCACTTTACGAATTGCAGTAAGAACATCAAGAGAATTTAATTATGTTGAACGGTCAGGTATAGGTTTATTGGGAGTTGCATCAGGCAAATTAAAGTTTTCTATTCTGGACTGTACTCTTGCACGACTTATTTTAACAATACTATCAATTTCTCGATAGGATATATTTTCTTTTCGTAGTTGCACCACTGGATTGCGAGTAACTAACGGAATTTCATCTCTTGTTTGACACAGTGTTTTACATATTATAACAGAAAATGTATTCATTATCGAGGTCGTTTTATACTCTATGATCTGAATGCACTGAAGCTATGAAGGCGAATGTCTGTATTTATAATCGTCATACTTTTATAAGGTCGTCAAGTGTATAAAAAGTTCAGACACATACTAGTATACGTTTTTTAAATTTAAATTGAAAATACGAAAATACACTGACGCAAATCATGGTTATCATGCGTTAATATGCGAATATACACAATTCTTTGACTGTAAATATTCTTAAATTGTTTGATTAAGATAAATACATCAAATTTTGTGGTTGTGTGAAGACTTCCGTGACTGACTGTATTTTATTCAGACATGAGTTTCATTTCAAATCATTTATGATTTCTTATTTACAATTTATCTTGTGATTTTCATGTTTAGAAATCTTATGAACTAAATATGTGTCACTTTCTAATCAAAAACAATTTAGACAGATATTTCATATATTTTAATGTTAAAATATTCCATTCATGGAAGCTTAATTATTACATGATCATTATAATGCGATCACTAATGATACCTTGACTGATGCCTATTACTGTTCACTACTGTCGAGTTCGCTGAAATCGTCCTTGTAAAGTCAACTCTTGTTATGCCTTTCCCAATCACGATTCTATGGCACTATTTATGTGCCTGGCTAGTACCTTCAGACCCATAAGTTAATTGCAAAACTTACTTTATAAAATTGATCTCAGCGATCATGTCCCAACGGTGCAGTTAATTTCTTTGAAGTAGATTTCTACGATTATGAATAAAATATTACAAGATTGACTTCTATGTCTTTTATTTATACAACTTAAAAAAGATTACTCCGAAAGGTTTCAACCATTAATGATCAATCACTGTATTACAAAACAGCATTAAAGCAATATGTAAAAATTTAGTTTAAATGATGTTAACTTCAGAAATTAAAATTAAACCTCAATTAATAAGATTGTAGAAGAAAAATTAAATATGTTATACTATATTTTATTAGAATTTAGAACTGTTGATATTATTATATATCGTATTCTAACGTGTCCTCTATAAGTTATAAGTTATAACTTTATAAACTAACTTGCATTCTATTTTTTGATTCTGCTTTACGATCATTCCAATAGAAAATCCTTTCATTGACCATTGCTTATGGTAAAACAAATTCTCCTTGCATGTTTAATCATGTATATTCAAATTACTATGGAAAATTTTTTACTTACAATAATGAATTGTTTCTTTCAATAATTTACACCTCGTTTTAGAAATGTTGACTCAACACAAAGACACCAACCTAATTTATACACCTAATACATTACTCAGTATACCTCATAATAGAGATGGGTAATAAAAGTAAATAAATGAATAAATCCAACATTAAATGATTTATATATAATCTGTAATGGTCAGTTAATAACCGCAGTTAATACACTTCAAATTGGTAAATAATTACGAAATATATTGTTAGTTAAGTTACGTTGCAGAAATTACGTAACATGTACGTAATTACGTAATATGTTGTGTTACTTTCTGCGTTTAACGCAGGACCGGGAAACATGCTCGGGACCACGAACGTCGTGTCTGGTGTAACCGGTTGAAACAGATTCTCAATTGTCGGTCCTCTTTTATCGGTGATTCCGTCTGAGTTGCCAATATTATCCAAGTCGTTGCATTCTGAACACAAGCTGCAGATCGGTGCTATGGATCTCCGCATTTATAACAGGTGCTCCATTCTCTTTACCGCGTAGTCGTAAAAGGCTTTTGTGGAGTTTTTACCTTTTAATTTATCGTTTGGAGTCAAGTCTACTCTGGTTGATAACCTTCACTAATATATATTTCACATAAAACACATAGTACTGTACAATGGAAATTAAACGGATAATGGCTTAATATAACTTCAAACTGTAAACAGACGGCATGCGCAATAACTTAATTTTTTTACTATTTCAGTTTTACATGAACGATATTCCTTTCACTGAATATAATTTTACTTTTACTAATTTTCTGATCTGATCTGTATTTGTCCTAACTGTATTTACGGTCCTAACGACTGTTCTAGCGACGACGACTACCAGTATTGCCCTCATACACTTGGAGAAGCGGACAACAACGTCTGTGCCGAGCAGAAGCCGCAGAGGCTACTGCCAGGCTGACATCGGAGTTACTACCGATCTCGGAGGTACCACACAAATGCTGGCGGATTGCTGTTGTGGAGACTTTAGTCGGCAGATATCCGGAACTACCCGAAAATTCCCACAGAATTGTCCCTGGAAGATTTCCCTCTGGTTATGGTTAGGTTGGGCAATTGAATTCTGTGCAAGTTATTCTGACATCATTTCAGAAACTTTGACGTAGCTGATGACTCACGTAAAGCCTGCTCGTAGATGTTCGGCGAAATTGAGGAATTGTAAGGGTCAAATGGTCCACTCATGACAACTCTTCGCGGTGCTCCCTGGGACACACTGTTGGAACTCGTGTTCCCAGCACAGAGTGTGTGACCAACGAGTTAAAGTACAGATTTGTGTTTTCCTGAAATAAATTAAACTACAGAATTAAACATGAAAGGCTAGGATAAAGAAAGGAACGGTACAGGTTGCCGCGAAGACCCTGGGCCCGGAGCAGCGAGAATGAACGAGCTGGTCCCCGCTGCGTCCTCATCGGCAGGCTGCAAGGGAACAGCTTGTGGGGTGGACCCAGGTTCTTGAAGTGCTCCTAAGTTGTACAGAAAGCTGCAGCCACCTCTTGGGAACTTAAAGACACGCACAAATAATTCCTAAGGTAATCGGATGGAAGTTCCTGCGCTAGCGCGTTGGAGTTGAACAGGCGCTACACCTCTGTAAGGGATGACAGCTGTGTGATGCCATACATTCCAAGCCAAAGTTAATCACTCGGCCAGTGTACAAGGTCAGCATAAACAAACAATGGACGAACGGAAAATCTGTCTGGCCGTGACAACAGAACAGAACCGTGTCCCGAGCCACCCGAATTGTATTGGGAACATGTTATGGTCCGTCGCTGTCAGGCGAGGAACTTCCACATACACTCCTCCTTTAGGAGCCTTGTTCAATAGACAAGGTTTCATCGCGGCACCATGGGATAGCATAACCGTTGTGAATACGACCAACATAGCTAGCCCCTTGGAATGTTTACTAAACTTATGGACGATTCAAGTACCTACTTGGCAGCTATGCACACACTCTCGTTTCTGCTTCTTGACCACTTGAAAACCAGGAGCTCACTACGGGGCAGCCCAAAAACAGACCCGATGGGCAGAGCTACAGTAGACTGGGCAGCAAGCACCGACCCTCCTTTCACGAACTCAGAATGCCCTAACAACTCTTTCAGATGACAAGGCGAGTACAACTTCATAGGCATCCCCGACCATGGCAGATAAGGATTCTGGTCGGATAGTGACCCGATATGCAGAGACATTAAGCGACAATCGCTGTATACATATTGCTCTGCAGGCAGACTAGATACCTCCAGCTTCACTCTGCCCTCAGCAGTCTTACTGCCCGGAAACCGACGTGAAGAGTATGCAACTCTCAGTCAGAATGTGGGCAGCTAGAAATCTAGAAAATGACTGGGAAGTAGCAGCAAATCGCGCAATAGCCTGGACTGTCCCTCAGCCTGATGCAATGGTGGATGCAATTAAGGAATGACAGTGGTTCCATTGATCCCTGCACGAAATCTGCAAGACAACCAAGCCCCACTCCAAACCGAACTTGAGAAACTCGACATACTGTTGGTTGGAGGAAACCAGAAACACGCGAACGGATAGTATAAATTAAGATGGCGCTTCCAACGCGCCCGCAAGCAGAATCAACGCGACATGGATGCACGGAGGAACTATACCAGAGATATTGTGGCTACTAAGTTACAGCAGCAGATAGAAGAAGCTAAGTCCCTCGCATGTGAATAGCTTCTCGGATCTCTTGAACAGTATACTTTGTGGTTACCCTACTGCTCAGGCCGGTGGAAATTACGGATCTGGCCATCTCATATTACGGAAATCCTGGACCCTCGGACACTCTATGCATTCTCTTCCCCAGTTCGCCAGGCGATAAACCTCCTAACATACACACCTCATCAGAAATGAGTCCACCAATATCCAACGATGAACTGTCTCTGGAAATAGCAAGAATGGGAAGAAAGAACTCTACCCCTTGTACGGAGTACCATGTCTAGTATTAACGACAGTTTTCACCAAACTCAACGAAACCGTGAACAGGCTCCTCAACCTTTGCCTCAAAACAGTAAGATGCCCAAAAGCGTTCAGATAAGCAAATCTGGTCCTAGTCCCGAAACCGGGCAAAAATGTATGTGGACATCATCGTTGAGACCGATCTACCTTCTGAACGATATGAGGAAGATGCTGAGAGAATTGTCCCCAACATGACCAAGAAACATCTCTCAACACAGACCCGGATATCTCAGACAACCAGTTCGTGATCCTTGTTGGGCACTCAACCATATGTGCCATCGAAAATGCTGTGAAATACGCACAGTCTGCTATCTTTCTGGCAGCTATCGCGACGGCGGTGTCAATTTGACATAATCAACCCTTTCAACTTTTTATCTTGGAACAAGATCCCAACAGCCTTTTCTATACATAGCGTTCCCTTATGTTTGAGAGAAGTTATCTATAGTTATCTCTCGGAGTGGCCCATTATATATAACATAGAAGAAGGTTCAGAGTTGTCATAGAAGTGACGAAAATGTAGAATCGTCCACCGTTCACGGCCTACAAGTCTGGAATATAGGGTAAAACCAGGTCTTGGTAGCAGCAGTACCGGCCGGGATCCAGATGTTGTGTTACGCTGATGACTCTCTACTTAGTCCCAGCGGCATGTATTGGAACCACACACTAATGCTGATGGAGACGGCGGTGGCTGCAATAACCACCAGGATATGTTACATAGGACTGGAAGTCGCCTTGATCCAGATCGTAGACCTTTGGCTCCACAGCCTACATCCAACGCGAAAACCATCCAGTTGTCTATGGAAAATCTCAGCAGGGAAATCTTCTCCCTAATATCGAATGACTGGAAGAGACAATCCGCCGCCTTTGAACGGGAGGAGTCATATCTATGAGAATATACGAGGCGATTTGGTTACGTTACGCTTCCTTGGGTGGATATAGATTGCTACTACAACTACGGAAGCAGATGTCCATCAGATCAGTGCAGGCCTATAGTATCGCATCTTACGATGCAGCCATAATTCTTGCGGCTATGCTCCCTTTCCACCTATCTACTTACGCAGTCCGTGAAATCATCTATAGGTATTGAAACCAGGATAGGGTGGAACCAATAATCCCAGGATCAATAGCAATACAAATTAGACAGCAGACATTGCTCACGCGTATCTAAAAAGGAATCGAGAGCTTGAGGTGGAGCACGTAAGACATCATCGTACTATCGCCGCTCTCCTTCCCTACTGGGACAGATGGTTTATAGAAGCCGCTAGCACGCACACATTCAAGGTCACTGAGGCCCTCACTGGACACATATATTTTGATGATTACCTGCCCCGAATATAGGCGGAAAAGGATCCCAAGTGCCAAGAATGCGATACAAATTTCGACTCTGTACAGTATCTGCTGGAGGTCCGCCCGCGAAGAGCAACGCTTCCCTCTTAGGGACATTTTCAGTCCAGATTTCTCCTCTGCAGCGGTAGCCGACTCCTCACTTACCACCGAATAGCATAGAATATATGCAAACAACTTCTGCGAGGATGCAGTTGAACTCAAACGGACCGACGAATCGAAGCCGGAAGCAGAAAATCTACAAAGACTGACCAGACGGCAACGGAGAGCAATGAAAGACCGCCCATGCCTGGCTACAGTCTCATCTATGCAATAGAGATTGGGGACAGATATCTGTCATAAGGTTAGAATCAACTTTCCCTCTGTAAATACTATTTCAAGAAATAAAAAATAGGAAATTAGCGAGCGAGGCGGGGCTCCATCTCTCACCGAACTTAGCTTAATCAGAGATGCTGCGCCTCTGGACATGGCCTCGACAGCGCATAATAGAAAAGAAAGTTGCAACTTAAAATGTAGCCTGAGAGTCAATTGTCGACAGAGCAACGGAGAAGTAACATGGACCCGGAGCTCTCAAATTTAGGCAGGCCATCGTGGAGATTTTGGTCGGTAATAATCGGACACAACCTGGCCAGCCCACTAAGGGTGTCCAGCTGTCTTTCGAAGATTTGCTCCACGTACAAAGAAAAAAAATACTTTGTGCGCAATATTACCCTGAGTGTTACGGACGTGTCTCTTTTGAGCTCTATAATTCTATGCGTGATACTGTGAAAAGCAGAATGCTCCGCTAGACTGCATATTCAGTGAGACGCACAAATGTCTTTACTAGTGCTGAGATACAATAATTGCGTTCGGGAAATTCGGCAATGTGCTACCACCGGTGAATCATGCAGTCCACGGTCTGGGGCGGCAGAACCGTGATACGCACCACGGCCCCATAAAGAATTGCGTTCCTGTGATGTCACGATATACTGCACGACACAATGGATATCGAGTACTTTGTATCTTGGGTTTAATAGTGTAAGCTACAAATGAACGTGATTATATCATATTGCGTCATACATGGTTAACGCAAACTGTAAGCGGCAATGTTGGATGCCGTTTCGTAGGCTGTTAGAAGTTGACATTTCTCTTTGTTCGTGCTGTTTACATTTTAGGAATAAAAAAGCTCGGTGTGGCCTGGCAATGTCCGAGAAAAACAAAAGCTTTAAGTTGAAACGTTTAGGCGGTACGTGCAAATAGATCGATATTCATGTGCTCAACTATCTATGCGATCGCACCGAGTCTATGGAACGTTGTGAACAATGTTACATATTTTCTTCAGTTTGAGAATAAATATATAATAGAAAGTGTTAGTGTCCTTTGTGTACTCTATAATATGTTATGCGCTACCCCGTCAGCGAGCTGTAACGCAAGTCGTATGCAATTGACAACAGTAGCAGCGACGCGAGTAAGAATATTTAAGCTCCGCCAAAGCTGCTATAATAATATAGTCTGTAATAATTTATTAGCATAGACGCAAAATAGTCCTCATAAGGCCGCAAATGTCGTAATTCGCGATCATGTGTCTGTCAAATGGGGCTAAGTGTTTCGAACTACGTCACGCGTCCCTGATTCGGCCGAGTCGAAAATCCATGATAAAACGATGAATAAGCGCTAGCTTTGCCAATGGAAGTTTTTGAGGTGTAGAAATAAGTGCGAAATTATCTATAAATACTTACCTCAGTGTGGTAAAAGTGATTCGTTAAAACAAACCGGTGGTGAGACACGGCTATGCGGTCACATTGGATTGGAATCTCTTCTGATTGGCTACCTGAAACAGGAAAGAACACGACAAGAGTTTGTAAACAGCGATCAATCCTCTCACTCTTAAGGTGGACGAGTGCAAATCCGTGACTAACTATAGTTCCCACTCATCATAGTCCAAAGAATACCTCCAGTAGGGACAGCCGGGCAGAGACGCGTTCTGCTGATCGGCTATATTGGCGCGATTGGTTGACGAAAGAAGAGCGAACAAGCAGCAGCCAGCTGTGTATGAATAGGCCCCCGCTACATAGTTATCGAACGACTGCTCCACAACTGCGCAGAGGCTGAAATCCAGCCCTCATGTGCAACTAACTACTTGGATGGATTTCTCAAACAACTTTTTAACTATAACAGACAGACATGGGATAGAGAGAAATGTTACTGGATCATTGGTCGTCGGAGCCACCAGGCCGATATAAACGGCACGATGTAGCTGGTAACCTGTACAACGTTATATAACGACCGCGGTATAGGCCGGGTGCTTATCCAGGCCAGGTTAGACAACAATGAGACTGTGAACGTTGTCATGAATGACGGTCTTATCATCTGAGGCAGCGGAGAATAGAAATCGGACGCATCTGACTGGTCTTCTTTTCCCGACAATACAAGCAAAAATGCCAAAAGAGACACAAGTTTTTCTGGAGAAGCTGGTAACATCGGTCGCAAATGAAGGTAAGCAGAATGCATACACACGTGGGACAAGAATCTGATCGACCACCCAGAGAAATGTGCAATGGATCCGTTCGCGGATTCTCTACCGCCTTCGGCGACATCAAAATATTTGCCTACACTGGTGGCCCTTGCGAGGGGGACGAGGATAACGACTACGGCTGAAATGATATCGTGGATCAATGCTAAAGCCAGAACAAGTGAAACCATCACCACGACGTCGAAAAACTTGAAACCTATCTGCATTCGCCAAGACGCCACGGAACTCCCAAGAAGTGTCCCGACTCTGTCACCGAGTATGGCGAATCTAGTGAAGGAAAACCTACTCCTGAGATTCAGACTGATTCAGATGGAAAGGAGGCTGATGCTGCTGGAATCCAACCCGAACGAATAGGCTCAAATTACAAACCACAGGAAGAGGACCAGTATTCCTGCGAAAACCGAGCAGGTAATGGTATGCAACAGCACATCCCTTTGCGAGCTCAGAAGTTTTCACGAAATCATCCTCACTAGGAAGAATGTTGAATAGACAGAGATATACCGTTCAGGAGTCAAGACTTAGTGTTCAGAGAAGTTCATTGAAGCACTAATGGTGTCGTTTAGGGGAGACACCCTCGAAGTGTTTTGCGGAGAATTATCTAAATACAATTGGTGTGTAGCAGAAGAAGTATGCCTCCTACCGGCATTAGAACATGCTAAATGAAAAAATTAACCAGGAGATAGCCGCTCTAAAGCCAGCGGCCACAACGCGAGGGGTAACTTTCCAATCCACAGAGGCAAAAGGAATTGGCACATGCCGTGGGTGCAAGGAGGCAGAAGCGGTAAAAGGACAACAGGCCGACACCGCCAACACCTCCGCTACCGAGGAATCTCATAAGAGAAGAGCAAACGAGGTAAAGCCACCGAGAGCTTCAACGATACGCTTACCACAGCTCCGGCAGCAACATGAAATATGCCTATCAGATGAAAGCGGCCAAGGTGATAAATCTAAAAGAAAGAGGCATAGATGACATTCGATGTCGACGTTCCACTGCAGGATATATGGTGCTCGAGATTTCTGTTAAAGAGAGCGCTGACAAGGCGGAGCATCTGGCTATAAAGTGGTTTATTCGTGGAAAGAGAAAAAGTAAATTTCGGCCGATTCTTCATGTTGACGGAAGTTAATATCAAGAACCTTGATGACTATATCACAGCTCAAGAACTGATATGTAATATCCGAGGCAGGATGCTCTGGGACGCTGTAAGGAAAATCAGATCTCTGTTGGTGAGTACTGAAAACGATCACTCAGGTCGCTGTGCACAATATGGGCTAGATGTCAGGCAGCAGCACCAAGGAAGGAAGCACAAACATACAGGATAATTGTAGAATGGTCATCTGCACAAGTGGATGCCACACTTGCGAACTCCCTGCAATACTTCAGTGCAATAATTACTTGCAGTCTGGCCATGCGAAGAGCGTGTGCCAGTGTAATGTAGACATAAGTATTCACCAGTTCTTATCCAACGTAAGTTTCACAAAGCTGGAACATGCGCTGCTTCTCCGCTGTTCGCTCTGGTCACTGATCACGGATTCGCTGCAGCGGATATGGCAGCAAAGCGTGTAAATCCCCCCACTCACCAAGATCGAATATATGGGATGTATGAGCAAGGCAAATAATCAGGATATAACAGAATCAGCGAAAACAGAATCACAACATCGACGTAGAAACGATAGCCTACTGCAGGCGGATGACACAATAGATACAGATAGACATGACGATATTCTCGAACAAAGCCATCCATCAGCCGTGAAGTGGACATGCATGCCGTGGAGCGATATCTCTGTCGGACCACTCTTTACACACGAACACTGACCGTTCTGCTAGCGTCCAGGATCTCCTGATGCAAACGCTAGCAGAGTCGAACACCGGCATAGCTATCGTGGTCAGACCTACAGGATACACTACGTAGCAGACTGGGAAGCAGACAATGAAGTGCTGGTGGCAATAGCAAGCCCGAATTCCAACTTTTCCTCTCCTCTCCGCATTTTCGGACGAGGACAATGATTTATAGTTTCAGAATGTGGAAACTGCACCATCGCAGTAGTTTACGCCCCAACCAACTTGACAGTCGAGTAGTTTTCAGATTGCCTACCAAATGCTAGCTTACCTGCACAACTTCACGCTGCATACAGTAACGCTGCAACAACACTCCGAAAACGTTTCAGTTCAGCGAAGGAAAGTGCATGAGACCAGTTGATAAGCAGCTCGGTACAGACTCATTGGGGCCGCATCTACCAAAATCAGCACGGATGAACTCTTTAATGCTGTGAAATGGATGGAATCAAGAAATTCCGCAACAGGCCGGTACGGCATCCCAGGTAACGTACTGACAATTGCAGCCGACATCTAGCACAAGAAGATCATGGAAATATTTAACGCGTGCATCGATACAGGTACGTTCCCGAAGATTTGGAATACAGTTTAGTGTTGTCGTCCAAATATGGGGAGATGTCCTGGGAAAAACCATCTTCGTACCGTCCAATATGCATCATAGACGAGACCGAGAAGATGCTGGAAAATATATTAATGGACTGGATCTGGTCCCATCTTAACCGGGTGGTTTCAAAGTTTTCATGGAACTCGTGGATTTAGAACTGGCAACTCAACCATCAAGGCGATCAACAAGTTTGTAAGCTTGGCAGGATGAGAGGTGTCGGGAAACATGTTGGCCGTCGAGGTGTCCTTGGACATCTCCAAAGCGTGCCACTCGATCCCATGTAGCGTGATACAACATGCTCTTCATCAACATTGGATACCTGCGTATCGTAGAAGTATCATAAAGCGGTAGGTAACCGAGCGTTCGGTATAGTTTAGTAGGCAAAGACCTTGATCTTGCTGATCGAATGATTGAAATGGAGCTCCCACAGGTTTTGGTTGGCAGGCACAAACAGTTTAAGAGTCTCGCACACTACTCAAAATTATTCGCACAAGCATCGAGTTATGACGCTTCTACGCGAATGTGATCAACTCCTCGACCCTTTATATATTCTCCGATATCATCCGCTATAAGTCGATCACATTAAAAATGAGTACAATGTTGTGTTACTCAAAATACAGATGCTGATGTCGATCCGGGTCATCAGATCATACAAGACAATTACTGACGAGGAGACCCCAAATCTAGCGAAAGTGATTCCGTTCAAACTAGGAAGAAGTGCTAATGCAGAACCGGTTAGCAAGATCCAGGCGCATTTGCAATTGGCAAAACCCTCACGAATTGCTATAGATACGCTTGGCGATTTCGCGCAAAGCTCATACAATACGCAGCTGATTTCCAAACACATGTGTCGACCATTCGTGGAAGCGATACTTGATTCCTGAAAAGACTGGTCTACGGCACGAGAAACCTGACATATGTCACGTCTGCCTCGACACGTACCTGCAAAGAATTGGTGAAACAAATTCGGCGGAGTGCGCGGATTGTGTTGCTAGTGCAGCACGTTATCGCGGATTGCCCGATGTTTGCGATGCAGCGCAACATGTTGAGAGACTCGCACCTAGAGAGCTGGGAGTGGCTGGACGACTAGGACGGCTCCTACCGCACATCAACGGTTCAGACACAAATGTCAGTAGACTATATGCTAACGTGATCGTTTCTGTCTCTTTATGGGCCGCTCGACGTCTCGGTATGAGCCGACAACATTGAAAGGAAAGAGACGGCTGTGCTAATAAGAATACAAAGGCTTCCCGGGTCATCAGAGTCTACAGAACAATTCCCGGAGGGACTGCGTTAATGTTAGCGAGCATGATCCTCGCAGTTAGTGAAATTGCGACGGTCTTTCATAAGGTGCAAGAGTACCGTACTTTCGGTAGTGTCCTTACGAAATCCAAAATAGGCGCATAGCGAATCCGCGAGCAGATAAACGCGCAAAACGCCTGAAGAGCATCGCTAATCTTCAGATGTAATGAAAGGTGACCTTTCGTGGACGCGATAATGGATCGCTTGAACCGGTGGCTGCTCCACTGTCAACGAGGGCTGTCTTTCAGTGTCAGACAGATTCCAACGTTGCACGGATGTTTCGGCACATACCTGCACATGGACGGTGCAGCATATACAGCGGAGTACACAAACTGTGGTGCGCGTTAGAACAACGTGCAACACATTAGAGTGGAATGACCGTTTTTCGCGGTACATCGTAAAAACTCTGAAGGAAATACGGTTTATGCGTTGCCACGCCAGACCTAATGGAAATGTGTAATGCAAATGTAAGATGCACTGACACTGCACAGTTACATCCACCGATTTATCCACGAATCAGAAGGGTGGGGCCGTCCATTCTGGGAGCCACGGGTGAAGGCAAACCGACGTTGGCCGTTGCAGGTATGCGAGGATAATAGGGGGTGGGAAAATTCTTCCCCAACGCGATGGAATCCCAAGGGTCAATGATTTGGGTCTTCGATTAAATAGCTCCGGCCAAGAACTGCCTCTAGCAACGTGAAGAGTGACATCATGGATGCTTTAGTCGATAAAAATCCGACACAACACGATCACCACTTTCAGAATGACCTGGGGTAATGTTTCCCTCCACATTAAGAAGGTAATATGTTTTTCTAGGCTTCGAGAGAAACGGTATTTAACACTACAGTATTGTAACACTACAGAAGTGAATATTAAAGAACCTATTTTGTTCGAATGCACATCGCGATCTGTAGGTGATTCGGTGAACAGCGGTGCAACGGCAGTGTTCGTAACCCAAATAGTCTCGGTTATATTTAATTAAATCATATCCTGCAAGTCGGTTGCAACTACCATGGAGTGAAACGATTCATCATCTATAAAATCTGTCTTTCTGGCAACTCGTTACCACGTGCACGAAACGCAAGTATGGAAAAGTGGTTGGGCAGCCCCAGAGCTGCAATCTGGACGGCATTCCATAACCTCGATAATGTGAAATTTTTCAAACGTTTCTCGGTTAACTGTGGAAGATAAGACAGCCATATGGTCAATCGGTGAAATCCCAGCCCAGTGATGGCTGTATTCCGCTTGAAATATTCGTTATACCTCCCACACTACAGAGACCTACTTGGTGGAGGCGCATCCCATATTGAAGGCATCAAACGAGGTTAGAGCATTAAAAAATGCGGTCAAGGATACGGATACTTAACTATATCCCATGCTTGGAAACTCGGTAACTCAACATCGAATGCCCTGTGAACTAGTTCGCTGTGATTGACTGAAGTACTGGCCCAACCTGCGGTAGCTCAATTGGTGATAATGACTCGCAACTATCCATTGCCCGTCCCTGAATATAAAACGAGTCAACCTGAATAGGAAAAGGAAAGAATTAGCAGATGTGGGCTGTGACCACCATATGCCTACCTTTGAAGCGTCTTACATCGTTTGTGATACTACACGATCCTGCGATCGTTAGTCTGACTGATCCTGAGACGTCAGCCAACAATGATTGGCTTACGATACAAGGAACAGCAGACACTCAGGGCTCTCCAAATAATCCAGCTGTCTTCTCTGGAAGGAACGTGTGAAGAGGACAATGATCTACAAAGTGAAGTACAAAAGAATTGATTAATCCCCATATCTTGTGTGAAAGTACGTGAACAGAAACCGTTCTTGGGAAGCCGCAAAGAAATATCATTGAGATGTAAAACAAATTAAACACTGAAGTGTGTAGTAAACATTGTGTACACAGTATATGCATGTGGCGCTGCTCGACGGAATTTGCTCAATCAGTCAGCGGTTCAGCTCCCTGACAACAGTCGAGCTTGCACGAGACGTCAAAGCGGTCATTTGGATTTTCGGCTATCCCGAAGCGCCAGCTTCACTTGGCAATCTGGTAGCAAAAAACGATAAACATTCGATTATTCACCAACGACATTAACTCCTATACCGAAATCGAATATATTGATGCCTATCTCGACACATAAATCGGAAATGACTTCTTGAAGGAAATCAGAAATACGGACCTGTGTTATCGACGATCTTGTCGCGGCTTAGGTACGTGTCTGCGCGAGCGTGCGCGCATGCGCCACTCACGGCGTACTAATCGTAAGGAAGTACAGAACCCATTCGAACGCAGTCGAATTAAATATCACGTACAAGAAAAAACGTTTAACCTTACTGGTGTTGGAATCTTCGGTATCTCCAGGCTCCTTGTAGCGGAAACGAACAGGTGTTCGCTCCTCCGTCATCGAGAAACGGCTGGCAAACTGTGCATTGTACCGAACCCAGGTCCCCTGCGCCCAGGTCGCAGGACGACTATGATGGAACTCACTAAACAATTAGTATAAATCGCTCGGATGAACTGGAACGCAGTTGTGCGACTTCTCCCTGAGGTCATACGCGACTAAAATCCCACCTTCGCGGCCGACGGCGTAGGGTGTGCAGACAGCGCATGGAAAAACCCAAGCTTCACGACTAAAGGATCAACAGCGACGTAGACCGTCGCATCCGAGAGGTGACCCACTTAGCCGCTTGGTCTGAAATTTCCCGAAGGTCCTCCCAAGGCGGAACGTATCCAGCGGGGCAGCGAGGAGGCGGGGTCATCTGCTTTCATTTGACACTAGCGTGCTCCGTAGAGGTACTCGTGCAAGAAACCGATCACATACATGTGTTCGGCCCACGCGCATTTGCGCAGCCTTGTGCGATAGTAGCTCATGCGAACGTTACACATATAAAACGTGAGGCCGCGAAAGGTTTGCTTAATCCAGCTAGGGCATCCCAGTTCCACTAATTCCGTATAGAAGTCTGGGGAACTAGCCACATGGTACGAAAACGCATACTCGCCCAGCCGTACCTGGGGACCTCGTGATCAGTAGACTGCCGCGCATACATATATAAGCATGGGCATATGTCAGTTTGTAGGTTTGTCTGATGTGCTGAGGTATGCACGGCGCGCGCGTGGCCGCACGATAAAACATCGGTGTCGTCGAGCCTTTACTCCGAAGAGCCCAATAAATCTGTCGAAACAACTATGAACGTGTGCAAGAATGTTAGAATATTTGCGGGCCCTCTTCCCTTCGTCATCAGATGACCACGCAGTAGCGCAGGTTGTCACCCAGGCCCGCTATCCTACCATGTGTCTGGGTCGGACGGCACGGAAATCATGAAAGAAATCATAATGACCGACAGCGATATGGACTCTGTCGCGTCGGACTGGCATCAGTTCCTGTACTTCAAGGACAAAATGGGAGGAGGAAAGAGGAGACTACCGAGATCCTCTGAGGTTTTAAACGGAGTTTCTACGAAGCAAATGCAGACTGTACAGTACCAGCCTAGCGATGACGAAGACAGAGAGGCGGATGTAAACTACCTCGTCGATCCAAGAATCGACTCACCCTTACAGTACAAAATTTCGATATCCCTTAAATAATTGGAGGAGTTGATGTTTGTCATGAGCCACTTACGGCAGCGGTCATAATAAACATCATAATCGAGCATGCGAGAGTTGCATGAGAATATATCAACTACTTCCAAATATCTCAAGGGAGCGTACAAGAGATACACCGGGAAAGGAGCTGACATCCAGAAGGCAGCGCCGACCGAGTTCGCGAGGAGAGTTAGCATCAATGGTAGTACTGCGACACTTGAGAAGGGAAACCTTCGGCTGCGAAACAGGATGTACGACCTGGAGCAAATACTCGCGAAGGTTGAGCACTCCGCTTCCTCTAGCCGGAGTGCATATGATAGAAATGGAATCTCGCGCTATCTACCTCGCGAGAATAGCTGCCCTCTATTTCCAAGGGCAGACGAACAGAGGGATTACGAGAAATCTACGCTCGAGGGGTCGACATGTACTCCAGGAAGAGTCGAAATCTCACCTCGAGAACAGCGGATGAGCGAGGAAGAACAGACGGGCTTCATCGAGACACGCCTAGTGTCGTTTAAAGAAGGAATCCTCTCAGCTCTTCTTCTGTAACTGCCGAGAAAAATGAAATATTCGTGGCAAATTGGAACAACCAGCGAGAACGCAGATAAGAGCGCCGTCAACTCCCAACTCGCAAAACTGGAAGTTCCACTATACATTCAGAGCGTCATCTCCATCTACCTCTATACACGGAAAATAATCTACACCATCGGGGACGGCACCCAAGTCAGCAGGGTCGCAACACGTGTCATTCCACTGTGATCGGTCCTAGGCCCGACGCAGTGGAATATAGGATGTAACCAGGTACTGGCGGTCCCACCTGAGGAACCGGTAGTCTGCTACTCTGAAGATGTATTCCTTATCGTGAGGGGAAGGAGGCATCCGTACTTTTAGGCCTATGGAAACAGGAGTGGCGGTCGTAACTAGCATCCGTTGCCTTCGCTTAGAAGACGTTGCCCAAGTGTCCGAATCTCTCTGCTTTCATGGCCTACCCCTAACACAACTTCCACACAAAAACAGGCTCTGCGTACAAGGTGATCGTACACGTGATAACGAATATCTGATGTATCTCAGTATCACACTGGACGCTTTAATTTTAATGCTTGCCTTAGTCGCCTATCGCGCAGAGTGAAGAGAGTAGCGTAACCTCTGGTTCACCTATTCAAAAACATCCGACGTCCAAATTAAGTCATTTGCCGCAACTACGCATGCGTCATAGGATCTGTGACCCTTCACGGGACTCCCATTTAGATTCAGCAGATATCCACGGCTGGAACCCTGCGACGTGGTCAGAGGCATATGTCAATCCGGATAGCGAGAGCGTCCCGGACTCTCATCTTTGAAGCGTCACTGACATTAGTTGTAATGATTTCTTTTCAACTGAACGCAGATGTGGACGACAAACCAAAGTTCCCTGTTCGAGATCAGTGCTACGCGGGAGTGGATATCGGTAAAAACCACTTAGTCAGGCGGCAACACCTGCGAAGGGCGCAAGAAATGACGCGACAAGTACCCTTAGAGAATTAAGCCGACACCAGTTGTCAAAACATGAGGCCCTTACCCTGACACAGAGTAACGGCTTGGCACTCACCTGCCGCGGACACTTCGGTGACTATCTGAACCGGTTAAGAGCCGAGGAACAGCCAGTGTGTCAAAAGTGCAGTGCTATTTCTGATTCCGCGCATTACAAAGTTTCGGTTTGACAATACGTTAGTGAGCAGCGCATCACACTCATTGAAGCGATTGGGCCAGATCTGTCCCCAGCCGCTTTAGTCGGTTCTCTGTTGTACAGCGAATACGAGAGTTTGGAGGGTACAATTTCTGTTACGAGATAATTATGACTAAGGGTATATACAGATACCGCGAGAAGAACACTCCACATAGACGGAGCGGACATCATGCAGGGGCTAGAACACGCCGCTTCAGCAGAACTAACGACTTCATGCGATTAATGCAATAACGTATTTCAGAGATGAGCGATTCAAAAAGCCCCACAAAAAGCATCAGGACCCGAAGGCACACCCGACAGTCAGCTGCTCCGCTGCCGCAATACATGGAAAAGAGAATTATCCTGGAGACGCTGACATCCGAGACGAAGAAAATAGTCTGCGTTTCGGGAATCTACGGCCTAGTTTATTGTCCCGTAGCTAGCCACACGTAATAGTTTATAACCTATTGTGGAGGTTTTAGTCTGTAGGAATCAGATACTCGTTCTGGCCCCTTAGGCATGTCGGGTGAGTTATGCAAGATTTCTTCAGAGTTAAATAGAAATAGGTTGGATTTAGGTTCATAAGGATAGATAAATCGTGCTTTATTTTTACAGCGATATTCTCCACGTCAACACTCCCGTAGCATGATACATGAACTATTCATTGGCGGCCACTTGGTTTCGGATTATACGGATTACAAGCAGGAGAGGGTTCTAGATCGGCCCTTCACATTCATGCGTTTATAAAAATCTCTATGAATTGTATAAATATATTTTAATAAGTGTACATAGAACATTCTATGGAACGTTCTATAACATATAATTATATATAAATACATAAAGATGATTGTAGAAATAGTAGTTTGTATATAATGATAAATAAATTATTTTGTAGATAGAAAAGATAGATTAAATTATTGTGACCTAGTCCTATCTGTACGCGTAACGTTGCAATAGTAAACTTTTTTGTGTATTCAAAGGAAGTATTAGTACTGGCTTGCGTGGAGCTGGCACCATTGTCCGCAAAAGCACTTGTCTCTACGTATATGTAGCAGTGTAATTTTAGACTTGAAAGGAAATGTTAAAACGTAGCCGTGAATAAATGTCAACAAATTGAATGGATAAATAAATTAGGGAGGTCGGTAAGCGTTGCAGCTATAAACGTTCCTCTGTGTGTCCAGGAATGACAGGGCGTTCTAGTAAGGATTTAAAGTTAAATAAGGTTTAGAATGCAGTAAATATTAAATTAAGTTAAAGTACTGAAAAATAGTAGACAGTGGGTAATTTAAAACTAAATATGTTAGGAAATAACTTTAGAAAAAATGTCATTATAATTCGATTTGGCTCCTGCTTACGCCGTTGTTGTTATGCTCGCTGAAGTCTGGCTTCTTGAGCGCAGTAAGAGTCCCGGTTTGGAGTTCTCCGGCAACCGGAGCGCGATATTGACGGTTTCGGGTGACAAGTACAAAGTGCATGTCGCGGGACAAGGCCACGATTCTGACACGATTAGCTATTTCAATATCACAGCGTAACATGATGAGACACGCAGTACGGCCAGCAGGCGACCGCTCCACCGATGTCAGGCTCTCCGTACATTGAGTCGTCGATGTGGACAGTGTAAACGCGCCTACGCATTGAGTTGGTTAGCTGTTGCCACATAAGCATCTTTCCCAACCTTGCTCTCACGAGCCCTCCCAACTTGTTCCCGAAAGGCAGAATGACATCGACCACGGCGACCATTCTTCACAGTTCGGGCTTCGCGACTACGTAGGGGCGCAAGAACGTGATATCCTCGCACAAACTTGGGACTCAACGATATATCTGGAGATCATCTGCGAATCAGCAAGTAGCGGCAAGTCGCTTGAAATGTGGGGCAAGATCTCTGACTCATAACAGCACCGCCGACAGCGCCGTTGACCGTCATCCCATCGACACGCCCCATTTAATGCAGAGACAATCTCTGAGTCGTCACGTAGGCTGTAGCTGAGACCCTCTCGCACGCTAACACAGATCCGGATCCTGAGTCCCCTCGCCCACGAACCAAAGTGTCGGTCACCAGATTGAAGTGGATCGGGCTCGAGCGGCATCACTGCCACACGCTGTACAGCACGGGGATTGGGTCAAGAAGATGTAAGCGGGTAGAAATGCACACCGTTGTGCCATAATAAATCGACCTCCGCTGCGTGCAAGGCGGCAGCGAGTATGCTTTTAAAGACAGAGCGGCGGGAAGGAGCCAAACGCGGCGGGCAAAATCCCAATACGCGGTCCAATCACCAAGTCCTTCTTCCGATTGCTTCTTCCAATTTTACGCTGCTCGAGGTACTTTCCGTGCGGCAGTGGAGCCCTTCCGAGCTAGGGAGAGGCGATTACTCGCGCGTGTCTAACGCGTCAGGCTGTCGGCCAACACAGCGGCAAACAGCTTAACCTACATGTATCATGACGCTGCGTAGGCTACTACGTTGTATCGTCAGCGGGGTTCGAGTGACAGTTTGCCTGCATCACCGCGTATATCGGCGTACATTGTCAAATATTGGCATTTTTATCATTTTCAAATCAATTTGGAAATTACATGTAATGATTAAAACAGAAGACTGTATAATAATTAAGAACGCAAAATGACTCAGAAGATGCTATCCGATTTTCGCGTCGGAGACAAATCGCTCTGGCCCGGTAAAATCTCTCAAGGACGATTTTTCAGTGCGTGAGCTTTCGTTGTTCACTCGTCGTTCTCTATCTCTCGATATCAGCAATTAAGTTGGAACCAAAATACATGACCGCGTGCACATACATGGCTACTAATTAATAAGGTCCGGTATTATCGTGTGGCTGGCATTGTTGGCTCGAACCAGGTCGAGGATTGTGGAATTCCTGTGGACATGTATGTGTCGTCCGCGCCCTAATTCGCTCCCTCCTCGATCCTGCTACGTACGTCGCTGTTCAATTCCAAAGTAAGCTCCATGTAGCTTAATCGAATCACTTATTTACATCTTTCGCCCCTGGTATCTTCCAGACCATACAAATCGCTGAATAACGACGGGGTGTAAGCAGAAACAGGAACGAAATTACGGGTTGGAGAGAACCGAGGGAGAGGTAATTTGTATTCACGATGTTGGACGAGAATGGAGGGAACGCTTAGATCATATAGGAGATAATTCGGGAATGACACTACATGGTGATTTCAGCGTGACGAGAACATTAGCCTTCTAGTACATGCGATGAGAAGTTCAACCTTCTTTACTCCATGGGTTGTGTGGAAAATAAGCTCGTCATGATGCACAAGTGACGGAATATACTTTTCCCATAGCGAACATGTCGATTTTGTTCAACGAGATGAAAGCCATTAGGTTGTATCAATTTAACATGTTGTTTATGCAATACCGCGTGTTGTCGTTCGATTGTTTTCTATGGGATAGTGATCGTATGATTATTGATGAAACTGGAAGTTTAATTGTTCCCGAATTTGATGAAATGAGAATAAAAGAGGGAAAGCATGAAATGTAAATGGTTGAATCTTATCACGCTTTTGTCGACTCAAATTTACACATGCTTCCGTGATTGGCAAAGAAATACTAAAATTTAACATCTTCCTAATCACCGAATATACATATCGCGTATGAATATATACATTTGTCGTACAAAAATTCCAAGACAAAAATACTACAATTATTGTAGAGGTTTCTATTAAAAATTCCAAATGTAATAAAATAGAAAATACTTAAATTATTGTACAAAAATTGTTTATTAAAAATTCAACAGTACAAAAGATACTAAAATTGTTGTACAAGTATGTTAAAAATTCAAGATGGACAATGACTAACAAATGCAAAGTTGTTGTACAAGCAAGGTTGACAATGGAAAAATTGCTTTCCCGTCAATCTCTTTACACACGTGACTTATTTCTAAATTCCTATTTCAAAAGGCAATTACTTGTAAAGTCTAAATCACCAATACATATTTTTGTCAATCTTGGAATTTTATTTTCACTTGTACAAAAACATTGTAAATTTCATTAACAAAAAGGAATTCGCCGTTAAATACATTGCTTCTTGGAAAAATTATTGTTTCCTTTCAGTATTTTACATCAATCTTCTTTCTTCTCTTGTTTGTCTCAAACGTACTGAATGACAACTAATAATTTTAGGATAGCTGTGAAATAAAGTAGAAAAAGGAAGAAAAAACGTTCCACGTAAATTTGCAACTCACAATTCGCAATGTTAACTGCCCGTTGATAAATTCTTTATTAACGCGAAAATAAACTCATATGCAGCAAAGCCTTCGTTTGTACTTTATACATCGCAATAGAAATATATTTAATACCTAACAAAACTTGGGTCTCTAATTAGATAACATAAATATTATATTACAAGATACATATATAATACATACGTTCATACATGATACATATATAATACATACATACATACATACATACATGATACATATATAATACATATATATATATGATACATATATTATACATTCATAAGTTACGTAGTACACATAGTAAAGATACATGAGCAGAAACGAGAAATGAATAATAACAACGTGTGTACATCTTATATCTATTTCTACGGTATTCTTATTTAATAAACAAGGTATACTAATATGCTAAAGAAGCATTTACTAATACTTCTATCTGTTTTTGAAGCTTCTGAAAGATGAAAGCGCATTCTCCACGACAGTTCTACTAAACACTTAAGACGGCACAGCTTGAAAATTCATGCTTGCTTCCTAACTGTGTGTCATCGTCATTTATTGCTTTTCAAATAAAAATTGTCCTGTAATAGTACTCTTGTGTTGCTAAACTGAAGAAATCTGCTTTTATAAATCTGTCAGCTGTGCTCACGAATCTGTCATTTCTACGTCTGAACCGATCATTCGTATTTCTAATTTACTATTCAATTCCTTTAACTGTGTGTCGGTCGGCTGAGTGATATGCAATTCCTCATTTTTAATCCAACATACACTTCCTTCGAGAATTATCGTGAAGATCCGATTAAAGTAACGGATAGGCTGTTGTTCCTCGTTAATCTCTTTAAACATTCCTGCGACCGTAGCCAACGTCATTCCTTCCGCAATCAGACTGATGGTTGTGGTAAGTGTGTGAGAATAATGAGAAGTGCGTGTCATTTTGTAGAAAAACGCAACGATTGGCCAACGTCCATTTTCCACTAATTTTTGCCTATCGTCTGTATTATTTATTCCGCACAAGTTTCTGTCCTCCATTGGATTACGAGGATCAAATGGAGTCATAGTGAAACACGCATCTTTGTTATACGAGGTTAATATGAGGAAATATTTTTTTGTAAAAATTGTATTGTAAATTGTTGCACATTTGCAACAAACATTCTTCCGAATGCTGTCATGTTATTTCCCTCGTCCACTATATCGCACAACACACAGGTTTTCGAAGATCCATACCATCCAGTCGCAGGAGTTTAGGACACCGTTTTTGCAGGTCTTTGATATAGTCATTTGTGAATTGATACTCTTTGCATATCGGATTCCCTGTCAGCACGAGCTCCTGCAGCTCTAAATCTTTCATAGCGTTTATTTCTTCAATGTCTCTTATCGAATTTTCTCCAATGTGCAATATCTTTAATGCCACTAACTTCAGTTTCACCATGCGTACTATTAAATCGATGTCCAATATATTTCCGTTCAAATTGAGTGCCTTTAAATCTGGCATGTTCTCCGATAGAATGTTGAACACGACTTCCATTACTAGAGGCCAGTGCAGCGCACAAAAGTAGTCGGGAACAAGGTCGAAATATCTGTGAAACCTTGACAAATCCATTGACTTTGTCGCTTGTATGTATCGTCTCATTATAGCTTGTTTCACTCTTTCTTTTAATTCGTCGTCAATTATACACCGGGGAAATGGTGGCTTTGTAACTCGGACTGTCAATTTTTCTCCTCGGCCGACTGTCATTTCACAATGTAGTAACGCAACTGCTACTTCTTTATCGTCCACACAGAAATTGGCCAACATTTCCATTTGCCCTGTACTTTATCGGAACTAAAGTATCCGGTGCAACGTGATTGAGAAGATTATTTATGATATTTATTATTATGAAGATTATTTTTGTATATTTATGCCCGTCTGGTATAATAATTTTGTGTTAATTAGAGTCAGGAAGTTCATCTTCGTGTCTTACACTTTTATCACTTTCCGGTTGTGTGTCATTCTTAATATCTTACGTGTTATTATTTAAATTTATTGTCATTTTTGGATATTCAGGCGTGTATTTTCGTGTCAGTATCCAAGACTTCTTCAGTTGTTTTTCTAATCCTGCTAGTTTTAGTGCTTCGACCGATATTCTGCAGTCATATGAATTATTAATGATTCTTCGTAAACGATCATTATGGTAAGGAAAACATTTATCGGAATTCCTATTTTTTTTATCGCGGTCGCTGTAACAGCGCAACGTTTTATTTGACACTTGCAACATTTTTTCTTTTTATACTCTAGGATAATTTAGCACCGAAAAAGAAGAAAATGAAATCACAGATGAATAAACACTGATGCACACAAATTAACACTAACAAGACTGATGACACGGTAAAACGATACTTCACAGCACTTTCTATTCGCACTTGAGCCACTCTTTTAAGAAAACTTTAGTGAGAAACTCACGGTTGATCACAAACACGACTTTCTCTGACGACGTTCCGAGTGTAAGTCGCGAATGGCCATCATTGTAGATGATGTGGGCGTCGTTGAAGAAAGTGGCGGACGCGATTTACTTCGGTCTTCCGAATAGAAGCGCAAGCGCAGAATATTTTGTAGTAACTATGATGACAATTAAATTCATATCACAATACTGAAAATAAATATTGACTCCGTAATTAATTTTAGTAGTTTATATAAAAATCTTATCAATATAACAAAATATATAATTAATAATAATAATTATCAAGTAACGAAGCTTAAAAAATGAAAGTTAAGCAACTAATGAATAATTAACATGATAGTTTGAAGTATATATAAGGTTCTGTAATATTTTAAGCTGATCATAAAGTTACTAACAATTTTTTAGTATCCTATTGTCTATATTAAATACACATTGTTGTAGATACTATGACGATAATTAATGTTTAATCACAGTACTACAAATTTAAGTAATAACTCCATATTTAGTTCTGATAATTTATTAAAGAATATCGCCTATATAACAGAATCTATATAATAAATAAAATGAATAACTAATTATAGATAACGAATGAATAATTTATCTTGGCGGGTAAAAATCTGCCTGCGACTCTCGAGGTTCGTACTAATAAAAAAAAATTGGCGACGACACGCAGGATTCAACGGGCAGAAAACGAGCACGAAATCTCGAGGTGGATGGCTAGCGGACGACTGCTCGCTTTGATGCTTCAATTAAAAGTGTCGAAAAAATTATTTGTTGCGGCGGAACATTGAAAAAGAAGGTGTTCTTCTACGTCGAATTCATAGTTGCCACGAAGGTGGGACGAAAAGCGAAACAGGAAAAGTAACGCGAGAGAGTGAGAGTATTATCGAATGAAGGTGACGGGAGGAAAAGTGGTCGTTAAAGAACGTTCCTAATTAGTCTAATGGACAGTACAATTCGAGCAGGGCGAATTTGATGCGAATTGCTCGGCTTTCCAGGAAGAATGACACTTTCTTTCTCTTCATTTTTTTCCTCTTCCGTTGGTCTTTTTCCCCTCCTTCTCTCCCCCTTCAGCAAAATGAACTCGGAAATAGGGAACAAAATTGGGCAAACACAAACCGCGTGAGCGTTTTCATTGGTATCGCAAGCAATGAATAGGCGCGGGAAGAGAAGAAATAATCTGTAATTTAAGAAGCGTGGGATAAATGGGGTATCTGCATTCTTCCGTTTTTTCTCTCCTTTTCCTCTCTTCTTTTCTGGTAATGTTATAGTATTCAATGATACGCGCCGAAATAATGCGCCACAGGCCAACATCTCCGGCAAATGAAAAAAATAGGGAGAGAGAAACGACTAAAGAAAAATAAAAGTTGCGTACACTCGAACGATTCGCCTTTATTGCGGCGCTTATATCGCTGTGGCGCGGTATAGCGCGATCGATTTATCCGTCGCCCATACATTATCGCGGAAATAAACGAAGGAGAATCGATGAATGTCCAAGCAAGTATTCGCAAAAACCACCCATAATCGAAGCTAAAGGATCCTCCTTACTAATCCTCGTTTCACTTTGCTCCGTTTCGCGAAACTTTTTTTTCTCGTTGAGATCTCGGCACGGTTTTTTATTTTACCATTTACCAATGAACACAATGTCAAACGAACGACGTTCCTTGGGTAGCGATTTCATAAATTTCGAAAAAATTCAGCGTCTTCTACTTGATCGACCGAGGACCGTGAAAGAAGTGCCACGACATACCGTGTACCACTTTTTTCCGCGATTTTCCGCTAATTTTGCAACTAATTAGGTCGCCCTGGAACTCCATAGGATTAAGTGCTCGTAACGAAAGATGGTAGAAGTTGTCCGAGTGCCCATTGAGGCTCACACTCCCGCCAAGCCAAGCGGAAAAGCTGCCAGACCAGAGTTGCCGTTTTGTAGTGGATAGCTTGGCAAATTGGTAAACGCCAACTCCGAGATGCGGGAATAATCACCGGAGGATCGTCCCTCATTTGGGGTTGGGGAGATTGGAAGAAAATCCCTGAAAACCAGAATTAATTCAATTCCGGAACCTTGAGCGTATGAGTGCAAGCACATGAAAACAAAATTACACGTTCGGGCCTCATGAATTTTAATGGCGACCTGTGATCATGAGTCGCAGTGCTCGACGGTGTACACACACCGAGTCATTTGAATAACGTTATTGTCGTCGATTATACGGGTGTCTATTAGGTTTAACAGGTACGCGGCGACGTTTGTCAAACTGGAGCGCGATATCCACTTTGAACCTGGATGAAAACGATTGAGATACACTATCTGGGTGTTACGAATGGCGGTGGAAGTAACTTATAGGCGTTTTATCGCGATACGTGAACGTAATCGGTTTCGTCCGAAGATTCTCATTTGATTTATTTTTGATAAGATATGTTTTAACGACGAGATTAATTATTCTTCGTGAAACCCGTAACCGTCGAGATGAATTTAAACTTTCAACCCGCGCTGGTTCGGTGAATAGCATTTTTCCATTTTTCTTTCGGTAATTTACATATATTTTGCGTATTATGATTAAGCTCGGACTTGAATTTTGCTGTAGATTGAATTACAGATGATTTCTATTATTGCTACTAGCAGAACTTTATTTAATATCTATAATTTACAATTATTAATTTATGTTATATATAATTTAATATATTTATATACTCTTGTGATAGATTTATGTACTACATATATTTATTAATCCATTGTTTGTACACGTTGATTGACCCTGGATTGCCCACGTGAGGGTCTAGTGCCGGAAGTGCCATCGTGGGAATCTGCTGCCGGAAGTGTCCAAGTTGCTGTCTAATCCCTGGAGTATCCACTTGAATTGCACATTGCCTTCCAATGAAAAGTAATACCTAATAATAGTAATAAAAGTAATAGTATTCCCGACGCTTCTCAGCCACGTGTGTAATTCTGGCACCAGACCTAACGTGAATATACCTGCTCCAGCACCTCTCGTGGGTAATCCCTGACTATGTTCGAATGCAGTTGCTACAAATCGATCAATTGCTGGATTTTCATGAACAATATTTATACTTCTTTAACTCTTAAGTGGACGTATTCATTGTAAGTGATCTTCTTTTCAATCTCATCCGTGACGTATCAGTTGATATTATGTCAATTTAATTGTCATACTTATTACACGTTTCAAAAACCTTCATCGACAACTATTGATGCTGAGACTACAACAATGTTTAAAAATCATCTCAATCTTCAACTAAAATTGAGATTATCCAATTACCATACTTATTGGAAATCTGTTAACCGTGTTCGACAACCATTACTAACATCATTTTGTATTAAAGTCTTCTGGTTGTTATACTTACTACATATTTAGACAATATTTAGCTAACATCACTAACAATATTTAATACTGAGATCATCTAATTGTCATGTTATTATTATATATCTATCAATAATATTCAGATATTACAAAACAAAATTTAGTGTTGACATCAATCAATTCATATACATCTTAGACATTTGACAACGATGCATTTCTATAATAATATGATACCAAGTCCATCTAATTGTCACATTCATCACATATTTGTTAACAATATTTAAATATCATCTCCAACATCATTTAATACAGAGTTCATCCAATTTTCATACGTGTTACATGTACATCTGTACCGTTCCAAAGTAATCTCTGTCGTTGCAATGAATTGACATCGAAGTTCGTTCAATTGTCAACTTAAAGGCTTTATTTACCGACCCGACACACTGCGTTCGTAAAAGTTGTCAAAGTCATACTTATTACACGAATGATTTCACGATTAATGTGACGAGCGTATTCCAACGAAGTCGTAATGCCTTCCTTGAATGAGAGATTTCACCTCAGGAGTTACTTGTAATTCTCTGAAATGTCTGTTCCTCAGCGCCTTATATGAATATTTCGTAAATCCTCTTTGAGACTGGGATAATCGACATCGCGAAGTTTGACATTCGTATGCATTAAATTATGAAAAATTTTAAATTATGATAAATTTCTTGAGCGGAAAAGTTATATTACACTCAGGATTCTGCGCGCCCTGCCTCCCGCGGGAACGAGGTTCAACGATACCATTGACGAAACAACGCGGTGTTTCGACGTTGTTCGTACTCCATCTCCGTCTCAATTAAACCTCCATCCTAGATCAAAGACGAAGTTGAACAGAACAGTGTCGTTAATCATTCGATGTTCATTTCGCAGTTGAGAGGTTTTCCAAGTTCAATCCCTACTGTAGCTGGTTAACCATAACTGATTGAGTTTTTACATACCGATGTAAGATTTCAAGTTCGCTACGTGTACACAAGGGATCAAAGATGACTCGCCTTACTGCCTCTACCTTAAAAAATTGATCGCTAAAATTTGTACGATTCATGCTGATAATTCTCGCGAGAACGGCGAGACAAGTCTCGAAAAATTAATGTATCTCCAGCGACGTATCAACGAGTGTGCAAAAAGCTTCTCACTTGGAAATAAACGACGTTCTTCTTCGCTTATATTCCACCTCGTTACGCAGTACATTTTTTGTGAATGGCGTTTCAGAATGCTGATCAACCGACGCTTTCTAGCCGTATGTACTTGCTTCCAAGTGATTCAGGGAATTTTCTAAACGCATCAGAAATAATGTTGAAGCCTTATTGTTTCAAATGATCAGAACCTCGTTGGTTCAGAAGAAAAAGCAATAGACGAAGAGAAATTTCTATGTATAAATATTTCAAGTATAGTTACGATTTTATGCAAAATTGACGAACGAAGACGTATGCAAAATTCATACGTTGTACGTTACACGTATTACGTTCTACATTATACGGTACCCGTCGTACGTAGTACGCCATACGTAGATTGTTATACGCTTTACTTCATGCGCTATACATTATACGTTATGCGATATACGTCACAGCCCATCGTGTTTAATATATATACACACACACACACACATACACACACACACACACATAATTATATATACTTACAAGTAAAAAGTATGTAACTTCTGATTACATCATATATTTTAACGAATTTAGAATTTTTGTTTCAATTTAAATAATGCAAATTACGTAAAAGGATAAACTTTCTTTGATTTTATATTTATTCCTGCAACAGTACATCTTCCTGATGTTGCCAATAATTAACAACTTTTACAAATGTATTTGTTTCATTTTTATTCAATATTATTTTATATAGTTTATTAAACATGACACTCTATTGTATTACAGAGTTTGGTATGATTCATTGTTGAATTCTTATGCAACTGTTTTGAACAATTATTAGGATGATATCGATATCTGCGGTTTATACAAGTGAAAGGAATTGAAGAAGATTTTGTATTTCTGTTATTTTGCGATTATAAACTGAAAATGGATAGGTTATGGAATCTCGACGAAGTAATAGTTGGAATGATTTAAATAAGTCATTATATATGTAACAAATTTTGCAAATTAAGTTATTACTTTCGTTGACATATTCTCATTATTTGAATCTATGATACAGTGTTATACTTATAAAATATATAATAATGTGTTAAGCAAGAGATTTTCTGCCATAATGATTAATTCTTGTATTATAAATATTTTGAAAAATGAATTCTTAAAGTGAGTTTAGAATTCTAGAAACGATTTGGGACGGTGACTAATTAATATCTAAATACACATTTTTATTCAATATGTTGCAACTGTTTCCCTTTTTTGGGGAGTTTTTATGAAATTGCTTTTAAAGTTTGATAGTGTCTGTAATATAGTTGTCTTAATGCTTGTAATATTTATAAACTTACAAAATATATTCGTAGATGTCAATAAACTTTTTCATTAGTAGACGTAGAAGAATCTTCGATATTTCTTAGGAAATATTATACAATATACTGTTTCGATATCATACCAATATTTGCAACTGCAGCTTGGGAATTACTAGAAATTATTAGAAATTTCTTTTCTTTCGTAACTCTGAAGGATATCGTTTATCATGCGTTTGAATTCGTCTTGACAACCATCTTCATATGAGAAACAGAAATGGCATTTTATATAAGAGGAACACTATTATTTCGTAAAAAAAAGATTATAATAAAAATTGTTATACATTGCTGGATTGGAAGTAGTAAGTCGTACAATTTTGTACTTTCTCATTTTTACTTGTGCTACCGACAAGAGCGGTGAACTAAATTAATGCTAATACCCTGTATGTTTATGTCAGCAAAGCTGCTATTTTGAAATTAGTGAGAAAGTAACATTTATTTTCTTTCGTGTTATTTGAATTGGACTTATGTACCTGAAATTTGCAATAATGACGTAGATTTACAATGATGATTGTATATTAGAGTTTGCGAAAAATTTTCTAAATACTTGAAAAGTTATACTATATGAAACATATGAGAATATGTCATTATATGATAAAATATTCATATGTAGTATGACATTTTTCAATAATTTGGCTTTACATTAGACTAAAATATTATATATAATTATTTAATATTGTTGTATATGAGTAATATTAATTATGTTGGTACGTTATATATATAAATTAGCAGTTACTAGTTTCCGCAAAGAAGTACGTCCGAATTATGTTAATGACGATGGTAGATATAGGAAATATCAATTTCATTATAATCATATTAATTACTTAAAGGAATATTTGTAAATGGTTTATTATACATCTTCTGTGTAATATCCAGTTTCTGTTACGTAGTATTCTAAGTATATCTACTTGCTTTGTAAATTTTATAAATTCGTAAGTTTAAATTTATTTTATATTATTCAGAAAATTGATACAGAGAACTAATATAGAATGAACTTCTAATTAATTGCATTAAACTTTATTTAACAACTGCATTTCATGGTACGTAAGTAAAACAAATAACATATTGTACTATTTCAATGAAAAGTTCGGAAATAAATATTCGATAAATGAGTAATATTTTCTATTTTGCGGTAAAATAATCGCAAATCTCAGAAATATATTGTTCATATAATATATAAACATATCGTGAATGTATCCATAGTGTACTGAAAAACTAAACATGAATGTTTCTCTCTATAGTTGTTCAATGGATTTATTCGTAACTTGATTTATTCGTAAATTTTGCATGTTGAGAAAAATTAAACCAAATGTATGTAATAACATAATTCAAAATAAGTGGAACATTCTCCTTAATTGTGTGCTTTCAAATAATTTATTTTAGTGAGTTATTCTAAATTACTTGATGCCAGTCTTAACCAATGATAAAGTACTTTGTGACCGTACGATTTTCATAATTTGTCTTGATGGACGTGACTATCTGAATTTTCATATTCATATGGTTCAACTACAAAATTTTGTTACTAACATTAGTAATTATATAAATATTGTTATAAATTGACACAAAGAAGTTACAAGTTGTTCTGAAATTCAGAATGTTTTGTTCAAATAGTTCAGTTAGCCAGTATCAGTAATTTTTCAATTGTTCGATTAGTTATATATACATAATAATTAATTCAGTAATATCATTATCATTTTATGAATATTTATATTAAAATGATTGAAATTAAACCAGTTATGGAGTTCAATTAGATTTTGAATTTCTTAAAAAGCCACCAACTGTTTTTATGTAAATACAGACTGTTTAACGATGTTTAACTCGACTGTAAAGTGATGAAAGTAATATGAGGGATTTCTGGGTATCGTTACGCCTATGAAATAATTGCGAATGACATTTTATGTGATTAAGTTTCTCCAACCGCGCAGACTTGCCGTAAAACACAAGCATTCCTCATCAAGATTGGGAAGGAAACAGAATTTGTCGGCCGTATAGGAGGACGGATTTCGACGCTGAGCCATACGCACAAGTATTACGTTGCTGCACATGAAATGGTGGATTTGGAACTAAATATACATATAATTGTAACTTTATTAATTTAATGGAAACTTTTTAATCAAAATATGTTCCATCTAATTCTATACAATTCTGCCAACTTGTTACAAGCAATTTTATTCCTTTTTCAAAGGAATTTGTATTTCTTGAGACAAGAAATTCATCGAATGCATTTTTAACATCCATTATACTGTTGAATTTATTTTATCCCATGAAAAGTGTTGTAAATGTTTAAATAAATGAAAATCGGTTAGTGCTAAGTCTGGGGAATACGGAGGAGGGATTTCATATAACAAGTATTTAATATTTTTCCGGATCATTTTCGAAGAGTGTGGTCGTACATTGTCGGGTACTAGTAGAACTCCGTCTATTCAATAACGCTGGTTGCGGTTCAGAAAGTTTCTCGTGCATATGTTGAGTTCCCGCAAAATGTTTCACCACCTTAATGGTTTCGCCTGGTTTAAGACAGTAATTGTTTACAGACCAGCAAACTGTCAACGTAACTCTTTCTGAAGGAGAGCTTGTTTCTCTGAACGTTCTCGAGCTTTATCGTATTTCAACCATTGTACAGAACGTTTTCGATTATTGAACACGATCCATATTCATTGGTCACGTTTCTGTATAAAAACGGATCTCTCTTATTGCTTGCAGTAAGAGAAATTCAACTATGAAATCGACGTAACATATTCTGCTCTGTCAACTGGTGTGGTACAAAATTATCCAGCCTCTTTCCGATTAACTTTAAGTATCTTGAACCCATACAACAATGTACTCCCAGCTTTTGTGCAATATAGTTTAGAGTCTGACTTGAATCCGGTTCAAAAATGTTCTTTAATTCATCATTATAGATGATTTCCTTCTGAACAGACGGTTAAGTTTGGCGGTTATTGTTCGCGCGTAATATGTATTTGGCGAAGTCTGTGGTGTTGAGTCGGTTGAGGCTGTACTGTATATTGCGCGCTTCACCATTGAGAAATTCCCGTCATTGTTGTTAAGATAGTGAGAAACACGTAATTGGTTGTACGTATTCTGTAGTAAGGCTTCACGTGAACTGAGAGAGCTGGAACGGAATATGTGACTGTCGGAAGCATTCTATTTACAAACCGATTAAAAGCAGGGAAAGCTTGCTAGGTTCCCACCCTATTGACTTCAGAAAAATCACCTGGTCCTCAGGTGGGTCCTGCAACGCAGATGCTTGCTGTCGCATTCTGGTCCAGACACTATTCCTGTGATCAAGAATGCCAATGCCATCGTCTATGCCACAGTCACGGCCACAGTGTTTTTACACTTTTGTTGAATGAAGTAACAAGGATCAGCCGGAAGATTAAGGAGTCGTGGCGTTTTGTGGTTGCTGGAGGCTCTGACTACTTGAATTCTATAAACTTTCTCTGGCATAATTGCGACCAGACACTAGGTATTGTCGCATTTCCGCATTGGAACTTTCTCGAACAGAGATAATCTCACGTTCGAAAGTTTTGGAACCATCGCTGTGTTCTGCATTCATTAGCTGTATCTGTAACAAAAGCTATGTTAATATTTCGCTTCAATAGCACTATGTCTCAATTGAAATTCGTACGGGTAAATTAGTTGAATTTGTTTCGGATCAATCCTCCGTTTATGACTTGAATTAAACGTGAAGTTGTTAGCCAGCACCATGTGCTACGAACACATTAGAGCATAGACAATAATTTATGACATGACATTTGACTTTCGAATGAAAATTGGATAAAAGTTAACAATTTGAGAAACCGCCATTCCATGTGCAACATCCAATAATAAGTCACGAGTAGCGATTTCAGTTCAGTCTGGTTTGCCATTATATCCTTGCAACACGTCCAGTACCTTTATTGCCTCAATCTCGATGCCACGACCACCCTCCGCACTAATTCCCAAAAATAATAATTGTTTTATAGAATAATGATTCGCTTTATGGTACAGCACATAGTAATGACTGAATTTAAAAGTATTTTATTCTATACCCATGTCCTGTTACTCTATTATTTTTATTCCTCTTAAGTCACATATGCCGCCGTCGCGCTATTCACTTTTCATATTGACTACATTTAACTGCGATGTACATCCATTGATGTGTTTGGACTATGTTTGGGCATTGCCAAATCAATATAATAAATAATAATGCTGATGATTGCAGCAAAGAAATGCAAATGCTTTTACACCAATGTAAGAAAAATTATTAAACTATAACGTTGGAATTACATCATCATCTTCTGTGGAGAGAAATGGTCATTCTTTGTTACAATGGTAGATTTCTCATTATACAGAAGTCTCTTTGATGAAACGTTAGAAGCAAGAATTATTTTAAGTGCATTCGTGGCCAAATTTTAAGTTCGGTAATTATTATTATTTCATTCGCTACAGATGATTGAAGCAGAAATATTCAAATGAAAAACCGACTGTAATCGACTCTAGAACAAAGACTTATTGAGTGTTCTACACATCATGATCAAAATACACTTACCCATATTAATTCTCTCTTCGCTCATATTCTTGGTAGAGCACACCACATCATAACCTCAAATAGCCCTGTTGACTATACGAGCGTCTGGCGTCTAACGTCAGAGATCCCTTCCCGCGAATACAATCGATTCAAAGTGCTTTGGCGATGTTCTTTGCGGAATAGTGGTTGGAATGGATTGAAGTAGACTCTCATACGAGGTTAATTACGTTTATTTGGCAAAGATACACGATGGCGAAATGAACGCGGAAAACGAGGTAAACTTATAGACTTATGGTTGATGTTCACGTCGCTCGTATATCCGTGTGTCCGTAAGACTGTATATCGATAAGTCACTTTCACTATCCGAATTCTTCTGTGTAACACACTCGCTGCTTTCTTCGCCATTAGAAACATTCGGTCCCCGTTTCGGATATCCCCAACTGGCAGAATCGTTTTGGAGTTATAGCCAATTAGGTAGTCACGAAATTGCTCCGCCTACTCCTTACGTTCTTGACACGCTTTCTCTGAGCGTGGGGCTGCAATTTCGTGGGACTGATTTCGCTGAAATTTCGAGTTGTGGCAGGGTTTCCCCTGGACCTAACTTACTTTCTCCAAGTGTCTTCCAATGCAGATCTGGGTGGCCCTTAGCAATCCTAGGGTTCACGACACTTCGCAGAAATGCAATTGTGGCCGAATTTCTAAAAACAATAAGTGCGGACGTCTGGTCTTACGCACTGTAAAAAGTATACTTGACATTCGCAATTAAATAGCGTAGGCGACAAGTGAGTTCCAAACTGTTCCAACTTCTTTTCTGAGAAAAACCTTTTCTCTGACATCTGATAGTCGTTACACAGCAAAATAGTCTTTCAGAGCCAATAAATTCTAGATTCACGCTCGCAAACACCGATTATTTTCTGGTGCTTAGTGTTTGACACAGGATTTCTCGGAATACCAGAGGTTCGTCACTAGAACACACGCACTTGCTACTATTTTTTTCCAGTCCGGAAAGGTAGAGCTGAGTGAACGACGTTGCCGTGAAAGCTTGGTACGCTCGTCTAGATATAGACCGTTGTACCTAGATATGGTAAGAAGAAAGAATGAAAGATTCGTTGCTGCTAGACTTTTTACATAGATGCAGAGAGACAAAGGTAATTGGATGACAGAATTTTGAACGAAATATTTAGGCTAGGTTTGAATATATACAAAAAAAATCGTAATTTCCCGTCCTCCGGGAGAAAAGATCATAATTCCTGAGATATTTCAATAACAATAGAACAGCTCTACTCTATATCAAGCAGAAAAAACGAATATAATATTTATTTGGCAGAGCAACGACAAGAAAAATTCTCCTGATCTTATCTCACAAGCGCGATTCTAGCAAAATTTTACAGATATTATTGAATAATTGTACAACCGTACGATTTATTCCAGAAACATATACTATGATATGTGCAGACGGACAAAGGTAAATACATGACAGCCTTTTTAACGAAACTCTTCTGCTGGATTCGAAAACATTTAGAAAAAACAGAATTTTTACGTTCTTCGGCAGAGAAAATCGTAATTTTAGGACATTTCAATAAAGATAGTGTAGTTCTACTTCATTCCGTGCGAGAAACACGAATATAACGTTTATTTGGAAGAGAAAAAACTGAAAAAATCTCCAGATCGTTTCTCAGAATCGCGTTTCTAGCAAAATTCTGCAGATTTTCGTGAAAAATTCATCAACGGTCAGACGTATTTCAGAAAAAACAACATAGATATATGCAGAATGGCAAAGGCAATTGGATGACTGACATTTGAAAGGAATCCTTGGTCTAGATTTGAAAATAAAAAGAGAAAATTGAAATTTACAGATCTCCGGGAGTGAAAATCGTAGTTCTTGAGATATTTCAATAAAAGTAGTGTAGTTCTACTGTATTTCGTGCGAGAAACACGAATAAAACGTTTATGTGGCCGAGAAAACACAGGAAAAATCTCCAGATCGATTCTCACAATCGCATTTTTAGCAAAATTTTATCGATTGTCTGGAATAATTCTTCAACCGTCTGACTTATTTCAGAAAAAACTACATAGATAGATGAAGACGGGCAAAGGTAATTGGATGACAGCCTATTTAACGAAATCCACATGCTGGATTTGAAAATATATATAAGAAATCGAATTTTTCCGACCTCCGGGAGTGAAAATCGTAATTCTTGAGATACTTCAATAAAACTAGTGTAGTTCTACTGTACTTCGTGCGAGAAACACGAATATAGCTTTTATTTGGCCGAGAAACCACAGGAAAAATCTCCAGATCGATTCACACAATCGCGATTCTAGCGAAATTTTATTGATTTTCTTGAATAATTCATCAAACGTCCGACATATATCAGAAAAAACTACTTAGATAGATGCAGATGGGCGAAGGTAATTGGATGAGATCCTTTTGAACGAAATCCATCTGCTAGATTTGAAAATATTTAGAAAAAATCGAAATTTACCGATCTCCGGGAGTGAAAATCGTAATTCTTGAGGTATTTCAATTAGGATAGTGTAGTTCTACTAGCATTTCGTGCGAGAAACACGATAATAACGTTTATTTGGCCGAAAAACCACAGGAAAAATCTCCAGATCAATTCCCACAATCGCGTCTCTAGCGAAATCTTATCGATTTTCTTGAATAATTTTTCAACCGTCCGACTTATTTCAGAAAAACATACTTAGATAGATGCATACGGGCAAAGGTAATTGGATGAGAACGTTTTGAACGAAATCCATCGGTCAGATTTGAAAATATTTAAAAAAAATCGAAATTTTCCGGTCTCCGGGAGTGAAAATCGTAATTCTTGATTTATTTCAATAAAAATAGTGTAGTTCCACTAGTATTTCGTGCGAGAAACACGAATATAACGTTTATGTGGCCGAGAAAACACAGGAAAAGTCTCCAGAACGATTCTCACAATCGCATTTCTAGAAAAATTTTATAGATTTTCTGGCATAATTCTTCAACCGTCCGACTTATTTCAGAAAAAACTTCATAGATAGATGCAGACGGGCAAAGGTAATTGGATGACAGCCTATTGAACGAAATCCACCTGCTAGAGTTGAAAATATATATAAAAAACCAAATTTTTCCGATCTCCGGGAGTGAAAATCGTAATTCTTAAGATACTTCAATAAAACTAGTGCAATTCTACTGTATTTCGGGCGTGAAAAACGATTATAACGATTATTTGGCCGAGAAACCACAGGAAAAATCTCCAGATCGATTCTCACAATCGCGATTCAGCGAAATTTTATTGATTTTCTTGAATAATTCTTCAAACGTCCGACTTATTTCGGAAAAAACAACTTAGATAGATGCAGACGGGCAAAGGTAATTGGATGACAGCATTTTGAACGAAAGCCAAATTCTAGATTTGAAAATATTTAGAGAAAATCGAAATTTTCCGATCTCCGGGAGTGAAAATCGTAATTCTTGAGATATTTCAATAAAAATAGTGCAGTTCTACTGTATTTCGTTCGTGAAACACGAATATAACGTTTATTTGGCCGAGAAACCACAGGAAAAATTTCCAGATCTTTTCTCACAATCGCGCTTCTAGCGAAATTTTATCGATTATCTTGAATAATTTTTCAACCGTCGTACTTATTTCAGAAAAAACAACTTAGATAGATGCAGACGGGCGAAGGTAATTGGATGACAGCCTTTTGAACGAAATCCATTTGCTAGATTTGAATATATTTAGAAAAAATCGAAATTTTCGATCTCCGGGAGTGAAAATCGTAATTATTGAGATATTTCAATAAAAGTAGTATAGCTCTACTGTATTTGGTTCGAGAAACACTAATATAATGTTAGTTTGCCGAGAAGCCACAGGAAAATACTCCATATCGATTCTCACAATCGCGTTTCTAGCGGAATATTATCGATTTATATGAATAATTCTTCAACCGTCCTACTTATTTCAGAAAAAACAACTTAGATAGATGCAGATGGGCCAAGGTAATTGGATGACTGCCTTTTGAACGAAATCCAACTGCTAGATTTGAATATATTTAGAAAAAATCGAAATTTTCCGATCTTCTGTACAGAAAATCGTAATTCTTGAGATATTTCAATAAAAATAGTGTAGTGCTACTGTATTTCGTGCAAGAAACACGAATATAACGTTTATTGGGCCGCGAAACCACAGCAAAAATCTCCAGATCGGTTCACACAATCGCGTTTCTAGCGAAATTTTATCGATTTTCTCGAACAATTCTTCAACCGTCCTACCTATTTCAGAAAAAACTACTTAGATAGATGCAGATGGGCAAACGTAATTGGATGAGAGCCTTATGAACGAAATCCATTAGCTAGATTTGTAAATATTTAGAAAAAATTGAAATTTTCCGATCTCCGGAAGTGAAAATCGTAATTCTTAAGATATTTCAATAGATATAGTGTAGTTCTACTGTATTTGGTGCGACAAACACGAATATAACATTTATTTGGCCGAGAAACCACAGGAAAAATCTCCAGATCGATTTACACAATCGCGTTTCTAGCGAAATTTTATCGGTTTCCTTGAATAATTCTTCAACGGTTCGATCTATTTCAGAAAAAACTACTTAGATAGATGCAGACGGGCAAAGGTAATTGGATGAGTGCCCTTTGAACGAAATCCATGAGCTAGATTTGAAAATATTTAGAAAAAATCGAAATTTTCCGATCTCCGGGAGTGAAAATCGTAATTCTTGAGATATTTCAATAAAAATAGTGTAGTTCTACTGTATTTCGTGCGAGCAACACGAATATACGATTCCACACGATTCTGCAGCATTCGATATACTGTAAGGACGAATTAGGCATAATACGTGATATTAACGTTGTCCACATATACTAACCACATTTGTGACTATATTACACCTAAAAACCTCAATGTGAATAGAGTCGTAGTTTATTAGGGAACAGTAGCATTATATCGCGATTTAACACGTATAAACGTTAGTGAAAGCATAACTGAATGCTTTTCATAACACGTATTTCCTAAGAATATTAGAAATAATGGAACAGGTCAGCCTGTAATGACGAATTACGAAATATTTCCACGTTTTGCTGTCACTAACAGTTATACGCGGAGATTGCGATATAATGCGACTGTTCCCTAATAAATTCCGACTCTATGGGTCCATGAGGTTTTATTTGATCCAATAGTCAGAAACGTTGTTAGTACGAGTGGTCAACATTTTTATTCTGTTATATGCGTAATTCGTACTAATAGTGTATCGAATGCTGCAGGACCGTGTATAATCGTGTAATATGTGAAAACGTATCATAATTCGCCATTACTGACGGTCTTATTTCTTTATTTCTAATATTATTGCGAAAAGCGCGATGTGAAAAGCATCCAGTTTTTCTGTCGTTAACGGTTATACGTGTTAGATCGCGATTCAATGCGACTGTTCCTAGTAAATTCCGAATCTATGGGTCATTGAGGATTAATTAGGTGTTATATAGTCAGAAACGTGTTTAGTATGTATGGACAAAGTGAATATACGGAAATACGCGGAATTCATCCTTGCAGTGTATCGAATGCAGCAGATCCGTGTGTACTAGTGTGATACGTGAAAATGTACCTTAATTCACTGTACATGACAGTTTTGTGTCATTATTTCTGATATTATTGCGGGAAACGTGATGTGAAGTGCATTCAGTTTTGCTGTCACTAACGGTTACACGTGCTAGACCGCGTTATAATTAGACAGTTCCCTAATAAATTCCGACTCTATGGGTCGTTTAGTTGTAATTAGGTGTAATATAGTCACAAACGTGGTTATTATGTCTGGACAAAGTTAATATAACCTAATACGCGGAATTCGTCCTTGCAGTGTATCGAATTCACCAGAAACGTGTGTTATCGTCTAATACGTGGAAATATATATTAATGCATCGCACCTGTTAGTCCTGTGTCATTTTTTCAAATACTATTGCTGGAATCGTGATGTGAAATGCAATCAGATTTGATGTCACTGACGGTTGTACGTGGTAGATCGCGTTATAATGCGACTATTCCCTAACAAATTCCGACTCTATGGGTCATTGAGGTATAATTATGTGTTATAGAGACACAAGGTGTTTAGTATGTGTGGACAACGTTGATATCCTGAAATACACGTAATTCATCCTTGCAGTGTATCGAATGGAGCATAACCGTGTGTAATAGTGTGATACGTTGAAATGTATCGTAGTTCATTGTACCTCAGTCTTGTTTCATTATTTCAGATATTATTGCTGGAATCGTGATGTGAGACGAATTCAGTTTTGTTGTAACTAATGCTCATTCCTGTTAGATCGCAATATAATGCGACTGTTCCCTTATAAATTCCAACTCAATGGGTCATTGAGGTGTAATTAAGTGTAATCTAGTCACAAACCTGTTTAGTATGAGTCTACAAATATAATATACCGTAATATGCGGAATTCGTGCTTAGAGAATATCGAATGCAGCAGCACCGGCTTTAACCGTGTAATACGTGGAAATATATCGTAATGCACCGTACCTGTTAGTCCTGTGTCATTTTTTCTAATATTATTGCGGGAAACGTGATGCCAAATCCATTCATATTTGATGTCACTAACGGTTATACGCGTTAGATCGCTATAAAATGCTACTGTTTCCTGTTAAGTTCCGACTCTATCAGTTATGGAGGTGTAATTATGTGTAATATAGTCACAAATGTGGCTAGAATGTGTTTACAAATGTAGTAAACTTTAATATGCGGAATTCGAACTCGCAGTGTGTCGAATGCATCAGAACCGTTTGTATCCGTATAATATGTGGAAATATATCGTAATGCATCGTACCTGTTAGTCGTGTATCAGTTTTTCTAATATTATTGCGGAAAACGTGATGTCAATTCCATTAATATTTGATGTCACTAACGGTCATACGCGTTAGATCGTGATAAAATGCGACTTTTCCCTATTAAATACGGACTCTATGTGTCATGGAGGTGTAATTATGTGTAATATAGTCACAAACGCGGTTTGTATGTGTTCTCAAACGTAATATACTGTAATATGCGGAATTCGTTCTTGCCTTGTTTCGAATGCAGCGGAACCGTTTGTAACAGTGCTGAATTCTAGTTCCTTCTCTGCTTTCTCTTTTGGTTTTCTTTCGAACGTTCTTCAGAATTTATCTTCCTCTTTCAAACATGTTTCTTTATTCGCATTATCCTCTTTCCATTTTAAGCAGTATTTCTAAACTCCTTTTGCTCTTGCTTCATTCGCTATTCCCCTATCACCTTTACTACATTTACATCAGCGTTTCCTTCTCCATCTCACTTTTGTTATTCCCTTCTCGACCACCTCTTTTATTTCTATCCAACTTCCTTCCAAATTACCTTCTTTGTATGCTTGATAACTTCATACTTCCTGCTGATTCCACTTTATTATTTCTTTTACCTCCTTCAGCTTCTTTCCTTTGAGCTTTCTTGTCTTGAATCCTAGCCTATTATATAACGGCATATGATCTGACTCAATTCTGTCCAAAACTCTAAATACCTCAATTTCATTTATTCCCTCCGTATTCAATACTGAGTAGTCAATTACCGTGTGCCCCGTGCTGCCCACGAATTCGTGTATTCGACTCTTCCAACGCTCTTAATATTTCCATTAAGTATATGCCACCCGTTATATTCTATTACATTCAGCAGTTGCTCCCCCCTCTTTAATGCTCCTCTTGTATCCGGATTAAATACCTTCCCCTTCTCCGTCACAAATTCCACATTTTCTCCTGTCCTTGCGTTAAAGTTCCCTCCAATCAGTATTTTAATTCGTTCCTTTTCCTCCTGCTCCAACTCTACACGCTCCATCATTTCCTTTACTCCTACTTTACAATGATCTATCCATACAATCTACATACCTTTTCCCAAACTTATCCTCTTCCCATTGCTACACTTTTTCGTTTCATTTCTTGCTCTTCTTCTTCTATTTCCACTCTCGATCCGTTTACAAGCCCTCAACATGCTCTGCCTTTTATGTTTTCCGTCCATGCCTACTGACATTCTCATGTGTATTCTTTCGGCAGTATTTTCTTCAGTTTTTCACATGACTTTTCTTCCACACACGTTACATAATGCCTACATAATAGAATTTCTCTGTAAATTCTCAGAAGTTCTTCTCTTCTTTAATCAATCCATTCACATTCCAGAACAGCACACCACACCTTGCCTCACCTCAGTCCTCCACTGCCCTTTCCTCTCCTTCCAGGCATTCCTCCCACTAGATCCGTTTATATCATTTTATTCAACACATGTTTTCATATAACTATCTATCGTCTTTTCTCCCTCTTTTTTTTCTCTCTTACAATATGTCTCAGCTCGCTTGTATTTCCCTTTACTACCTCGATAGAGGTTTTACTTCCTCAATGTAAACTCCAGCTTTCAAACTCCTCCCATTTGTCATTACCTCTTCTTTTCTAGTCTATAAGCTTTGCAGCAACTATTTTTCATCCTCTATTAAATCATACCTTCCCTGCCGCTCCTATTTCTATATACGCCATTAAATTTTCTTTTAAAAATCTTTTACCTCCTCGAAAATTCTTCACCCACTCCACCCATTTCGCATCCATTATTATTATATTTCTTTTCCTATTTTGCCTTTTCTTCCTTTTCTCTTTCAGTTCCGAAATACTTATTCTTCCTTCTAGCTGTTATTTCTCCTTTTCCCATTCTTCATCCTCTTTCCTCTCTGCTTTTATCTATGTCTCTCCCTCCTGCTTCATCTCTTCTCTCAACTTCTCTATTTCTGTTACATATTTCTGAAGCATTTCTTCCAAAGTGTTTTCCAATGTAGACTCTTTGTCATTTATCATATCCTTCCTTGCCCGTTCCTCTTCAATCGTACATTCAACAGATCCCTCTGTCCTGCTCCTTTCCTTACCGGCCATAAATTTTAACATGGTTCCTCTGTTTCTGTTTGCTCTCATTCTCATGCTTACCTCTTTCCCTTAGTGTTCCTTCTCTTCTCTTTGTTCTTTCCTCTGCAGTTAGCTCTGTCTCAATCTTTCTGTTATCCCTCTGTTTCCAGCTTTCACCTCTCGCGCCCCCTTCTTACTTTTAGAATCGAATATCCTGTCACCAATCCTTTATCTTTTTCCTACTCCACAAACCTGACCTCTTACCTCAAATCTCAATTCCAAATCTTGGACTCATTTTTGATTGTTGATGTTATTTTTACAAAAGTTCGAAATATACAAGTTTGTTGACGCTCACTTAACCGACTGTAAACTGTAGAAATTATTTTTGATATGAAATGACTTTGTAAACAGAACAATCGCCTCTGCTCTGAATGGTACGAATAATTTTATGGACTACTATACTACTGTACTATGTAAAGTAAAATCAATACAATTTTGTTATTAGTTAATGAATTTAGTTTGAGGTTGGTATGAATAAACATTATATATGTATTCAGTTATAGTAAAAAATTTATTGCAGAATTTCACATGCATCGTTTGATTTCAACAAATTTTTCCCACAAACAATGGGAGTAGGAATACTAATGGAATCGACTGCGGTTGATTCATCACTATAATCATCAGTATAGCAATTGCAAATTATGTTGTTCAGAAAGGAAGTATTCGGGATATTTCCTGCGTAATCATTTAGGAAAGTTTGTTACGTATAAGTTTCTGGCTAGATCATTAGCGCGTTTTTCTAATCGTACTTTGTATGTGCTACATAAGCGTTCTATTTCTTCTGATGCTGACTTAATTTTCAGAACTTTGCGTTTTTCATCGTTACGTATGTACCATGGTGCATTGACGATGGTTCTGAGAATAATGGATTATAATGCTTCTATTTTAGCTATGTGACATTTGGCTGCGATACCGCACAATTCAATGCCGTATGTCCAGGTTGATGACGTATTTCTAGAGTAATAATTTGTTACCTCTATTAAGTTTCGAACTTTTACCAGTAAACCAGTACATGTCTCTTCTTTTTATACGAATTTGTTCGTGTTTGGATGGTATATGGTGTTTCCACCTGAATCTTGTATCTGAGTGGATACACAACTTTATTGAAACACTATTGCCTTAATTTAGGAAACGGATACGACGTTTAACACGGGTTAGGAAGATGGATTCCTTTTCTTAATGTGAATGCAATGTGCTTGCATTCATCTGCAGTCACTATTATTTTCTATGTATTTAGCCATACTTCAATTTGTAATAAATGATGTTGAATGAGCTCTTTTGAGATCGTAGTAGATGACTAGGATGGCCCTGTCATCAGTAAAAGTGTATAGTGTGGTTTCTCGTATTGCCGGAAAACCTGCTATGAACAGTATATATTATACGGGCCCTAGTACACTGCTTTGTGCTACTACAGCTTCAGTTATATAGATGATTGAATATATGTCCTGTATTTTTACGAAGAATGTTCGATATTGTAGGCATGATTTCAAGAACTGATAATAAAGTGCAGGAAACTGGAATTTGTTTTTGATTAGGAGGCCCTCATGCAACTTTACTGAAAGCTTTCTCAATGTCAAGAAAGATTGCCGTGTAGCATTTAATTTGTTTCCTTTTATAAAGCCAAAATAATTTTGATCATCATTGTGTGGAATTTGTCGATGTTGGCGAATTTATTTCTGAAACAGAATTGTTTCGATAGGATTAATTTTTCTCCTTAAATGTTTCCTTGAATTTTTCAAATATGAATTTCTCTTAGTAATTTCGACATTATAGGAATTAACGGAATTGACCAATGTGATCATGGTAAATGAAGACCTTTGTTGGATTTATGTAGCATAACCACTTGGGCAATTTTCCTGTTAATAGGAGAATATCTGATTTTTAGTACTTCACTGAAAGTGATGGACAGCAGTCTTACTCATCTAGGTTACAGTTGTTTGAAGATTAATCCAATGACTAGGTCAACACCGAAAGCTTTGCTGTTTTGAGTTTCTATACAGTTCATTATTTCTATACAGTTGAGAGTGACAGTTCATTAACTTCTTTTGTCTTACTTCATGAAATGTCGTGAATGTTGGCATCGTCTGAATTTCCTGAAAGTTGTTTTTGGTGCAAATGTTGTTGGGCTCGTAGATTCTTTCTAGGTGCTCACAAAAGACAGTGACTTTTTCGAGGTTACTCCTTGACCAGCTCGAGTCTGTTTTCTTTTTGGCAGGTGAAGAAATATTCGGCCTTTTCAGTTTTTTTTAGAACCATTATTTACCTGGTGTCCTTGTCGGGTGAAATGTTAGAGAGATAAGAGTAAAATTTTTCGTTACGGTGATTTCTGATTAGCTGCTTTGCCTCCCTGACAACTACATTTAATTTTGCATCATTCATTTTCGTTGTTTGCTTCTGTGAAATATACTTCAACATGCGATTCCATTTAATCTTTTGTAGGATGTATTTCAGATAAATATAAAATTTACGTTTTACCTCGACATATGTGGTGGCTGCCTTCCCTGCCCTTTGAATTAAGTTGGTAAGGTTTGTTACTGCCGTTTCGATCTGTTCTGGGGTCTTCAACGGGATACTACTATTTCCCTTTTTCTCTGTGCACTCTTTCAGTTTATACCAATTTGTACTGTTGTTGCATAAAGAAAGAATTTTTTTACTAAGTACCGGCTTATGCAGGTAATAGATCATTATCGGAGAGTGATCACAGCTAATATCATATGATCGTGTAACAAGTTCAGGTTTGTGTAGTCCATTGATTACTTCCAAGTCTAATACCTCGGGTGTTTTCTCCAGTGCTGATGGCTAGTCATCACTCTATCTAAGTGTGTTTGTCTTGTTGTTTGTTCCAGGATTTTTTCTTGCAATGAGATAGTTTTCGAGCCTCATGAATAGTGTTCAGCATTATAGACTCCACCAGCGATGAATTCATTTCCTGGCAATTGAAAAGTCAGTGTATTGTAGTATTGGTGTTCTGTGTATTGTGTCGTTGATTTTTCGGAGGACAATAGAGGGCGGCTGTGGTAATGTGGTCATGTATTGTGCGGAGAGTCACAACAGCGGGATGCATGCAAATGTCTGCGATTGTGTGGTGTGTATTATGTTTGACACCTTGTCTGATAATAACATCTGAAACGCCGCGTGCTATACCACATGTGTGATGAGTGTCATAACCGTTATAAAATGGGATATTGATATAATTGTTTCTGCAATGAACATTACATCGTTACATTTCTTCTTCACAGTGTTCAAAAGTTTTCAATTCCAATATTCTGTTGTAACACGTTTGCATGCCAGATTGCGATAAGCGCGTTTTGTATTTGTAGATTGTTGTTTACCATGAGTGGAACAAGTTTTGTTAATTTGTGTTGATTGTTGGCTTAAGAGTTCAGTTTGTTCGAGGAGCATAATAGTTATTTGTTCTGTGTCTTTCGTAGAGGCTATTAGGATTTTTTTTAATTCTGATACATCTGATACTGATTTTTGGTTTCCTGTGGGAAAAGGCATTTCTTCCTGTCATTGAACTATTTGTTCGTTGGTCTTACAATAAGAATATGTTGTGTTTTTGGCTAGGTAGAGCGTTACTGTTTTTGCTTTCGGTAACAGTTTCATTTCGGGGAGTTCAGTATTCTGAAGTTATTCTGCGACTGAGTCTAAGAAACGGACTTGTGACTTTTTACTAGTAGTACAGCTTTTATAGCTATCAGCATGAATACTCTGAGCGCTATAGCATCTGACGTTTCTATTCCTTCTTCGAGCGCACAGTTGAATGTTAAATATTTGCCGGCATATTTGACGCATGCAGGCATTCTGTTACAATAAATTCTAGTGTGTTCATACGCTTAACAGCGTAGAAATTGAGGAATATCGTTTTTAGTTTTTGTAGTTTCGAAGGATAGTATCGTGTTAAATAATCTTCGTTAGGATCGTGCTCAATAAATAAGAGATGTAGCGGTTGTTTCGTGTCGTATTTTGTTATAATATTTAATTGCCTTACCTTGTGATTGAATTTTTTTAATGCGTCAGTTACATCATTGATGTCTATTTGAGAATGCATTCCTCTTAGTACCACTTTATAGCTTCTATTTTTCTTTAGCCTGTATGTGTGAAAATTTGTGTCTCGTTTTTGCCCGTGGGCTAGAAATAGTTTACTAAATTTCTGTTGTGTTTGTTTGCATTTTGACCTCATTGTTCATTAGTTGCTTTAGGGTAAAGTTTCTATTAGCCACTGTTTTAAGTAGTTTCATTAGGGGCTCGATAATATAAACCTCGGTGTTCGTGGAGGTCTTGGTACTGGTTTCGGTTTCTGCGTTTTTTGTAGTTCCATCAGTGACCTCTGGTAATGCACTAAAAAAATTTTCATTCGACATATCAGTTAACCATTTGCCATGGTATTCATCTAGGTCATTTGTTAATAGATGTATAGGTGGACAAATTTTGCGCTAGTTTGTTGTAATTTGTAGCTAATTGCGTGTTGTTGAATTATCGGTTTGCATTAAACTTGATGTAGCCAATGAGTTGTTATTTGTTTGATCTACAACGAACTAGTTTCTGCCAATATTGGTTATTTTTAATTTAATACTATCTGTTTGTGCCATTTAGAATTTAAATTTGACAAATATAGGTTTCCTGCTATCGTACTGACATTTATTGTGCTACCAGTCTAATTTGTGACATTTACAAATGTGCTAACAGTCTAAAACACACAAATACCAAATTGCCTCGCGAAAACGTGTCTTGTCGCCTCAAAGAAAGTTCAAAAGAAACTGCATATGGACATAGAAAACCGATCTATTACAATATGGATATAGAAGAGTTGCGCGAATATTGAAATTTAACTTTCTCTGAATGTCAACAACGATCTTAACGGATTTTGGCGTCGAAATACAACCGACTGTACATTCATTACCTCTTTGCAACGTTAGTGATCGTTGGCGTGTTAGATTTCATATCCGGATCGTCCAGTATCGCTTTGGAAAGAGATGTTGAAGAAGGTGTTTGTTAAATATAGCTTCAGAGTTCATTTTCGTTCGCATTTTGATGTGTACCGCTCGTATTACAGATTGCAGCGTATTGCTCCAGACCAATCGAAACATCCTAACACATAATCTATCCACTCACACAGGGATCCGTTCTCATCTTTGCTCATAACCTCGGTACCATCCTGTAACAAAACACGCCAAAATATCTCGAATACTCTGGGGGCTAAACAAACGTAATTTTAGGAATAAACTTTACATAGTTTAGGAATATCTTCTGTCTGTTTACGTAAACATTAAAAACAACATTAATATGTCTCTAGTCAGCTATGAATCGTCGAAATGAAACAAATTAACATTTTCGCTACAAAGGGCCTCTATAATCGCTCTCCGTATGCTGCGATTTACAGTGAACCTAATTAATACATGGAAATGTTTAATGAATTAATACTCTGAAATGTTCACATATCATGCTGTAATTTAAAAATAAATATTTCTTTTGTTTTATATCAATATAAAATATCTGGTTAACAGAAGTATTAATATTACTTCCGAATGTTGTAATAATCGTTGTAGTATGTACTTTAAATAAAACAATGTCTAATTATAATACCAAATTAACTTTCGGTCATTGCAGAAAATTGACTTCTGCACTAAATTCTAAACTAATTCAGTATTTTGAAGAGTATTCCTTTCCTTAATTACTCTTAAACGTTGGGAGATGTTACAAGTTATTTTTTTCAAATAATCTGTGTCTACGTAGTTCCATTTTTCATTTAACCATTGTTTAAACCATTGTACAATTAATTTTGGTGTACTTACTAACTAAATACTTTATACAAATACAATATATAGGAATATGTTAATATTTTTTCTTATGAGCAAAATTACAACATGATAAATTAAAAATTGTCGGTTGTCCGAATATTAATCTGATTCTTATGACGAGAAACTATAATCGCCTGTGGTTTTACACGCACATTCTCTTCTAGGTTTGCTATTTCGTTATTCACGTTTTTCGGAGTTTGGTTTCATTGATCGCACTGGCGAAACAGTTCATCTACAGTTGTGCCCGTGCACAATGTATACGCATTTGGCGCGGCTGTTCCTCACTAACGATGGATTGGTCATCAACACGTTGTGCGTACTAATGTAGTGAGTACTTTCTGTTTTTCTTTCAGATTACGCCGTTTGAAATATTTCTGCGGTAGGCAAAACGCGAGATCACGGTTACATTTACGTCTAGCATCCCATGTCAGGAAAACTGTAAAAATAGTTATGATGAAAGTACAACACTGCTGGGAAGAAACGAACCATGACTAAGAATGCTACGACATTCTCTGACGGATGCTGCTGGTTTATCTTTGACTATACTGTTTTAATAAAATCAATTATAATTATTATTGCCATATTATACACTATACTGTTCGTATAATAAACGTAAATAAAAGCAATATTCAACAACTATTCCTTCCAGTAATCCTGAGGATTTCTCTAATACATTAAATTTAATAACAATAGCAGTGTACCAGGTTTGCTTCGTCGATCACGCGTTATATATGAAAAGAATACTGACCAGTGACAGACACGTCGCATAATGTTTTAAGTATCATACTCTAAGTATTTTCACGTGACTTCAACATATAAAAAGTTATTTTTCATTCTGTAAATTGTTACATTGGATGGTTGCATCACACTTTTCATTGAAGTAGTTTTTCTACCAATATCATACATTTTGTTCATAGTATATATAGATTGTTGATTAGGCATTAGTATTGTTTCATATGAAACAACGGTATTGTGCCATGTGTATCATATAATGGTTTTTACTGTTCTACACTCCCAAACAGAAAGATCGCACTCATATTCTATCTTCAATTTCCCACGTTATAATTGAGATGCAGTCACAAAAGTATTCATATACCCAGTAGCTTCTAATTATTATAGCAAATATAGCGGTTTAAGCTCTTTGTTCATCAAATTGTTTGTTAATTGAAATTGTACATGTGTTAAAGGAATATTATTGTTTAATATGCTTATTGTTGGGCTAAAGATCTAATAATGTAATATATTTGGGACAATATACTGAAAGCTTTTTACACGCCGATGCAAAATGACTTATTGTAGGACGGCTGACTGACTCAGGAGGCCAACGCAAAGTCGTTGAGCAATGCACAAGCACACATACATACATAACAGATACATGGTGTAACTCATGCGCGTCCTGATTTTTTACAGGTGCACACACTTATTAACAAGAAAACGCGCAGAAGTATAAAATATAAAGTGCAAAAATAAATGTAAGAAATTTGAAGCAACAAAAGTGTCCATACACTTATGATATCTGCGTAAAACTAAAAAAAACTAAACTTAATGTTCTATTTCTGTCTCGTAGGTCCTCATTTTGCCTCAATAACGGCCAGTAATCTTCTTGGCATCGAAGAAATTAATGTTTTAGTATCTGGAATATTTGTAATTTCGTTCCAAACATCTTGTAAAATAATGTTTAAAGATTTCTCATTTGTAATATATTTTCTGATGCTATTACTTCATTCTGCCCAAATATGCTCGACGTGGTTACGGTCTCCTGATTGGGATGGTGTAAATAATTGCCGTTATCTATTATACAATAACCTATATTTAAAAACCACAGCCGTATAATTCGGATCGTTATCCTGCTAGAAGACCCATTCGTTTTCCATGCTGAAACGATCAATTGAAGTTGGCAAATTATTTCGCTATTTATTCAAATATTTCAGACCATCCAGGATAACTTCAATAAATAATCCTGATTTTCCCGTTCCCGCCGCTGCAATTGTACCACACACCATTACATATACCATTCTTAACAGATGGAATGAAACATTTGGTATTCATCTCTGTGTTCCTTTTCTCGAAAATTTTCCCTACCATCATATCCGAAAATATTATACTTGCTTCCATCTGTAAATACGATTCTTTTCCAAAATTCAAAATCTCTATTAATATAATATTTGGCAAATTCGAGTCAGTTTTGTTGATGCACTCAGTATATAAATCGTTTTCTTTTCACAGTTTCTGACTGACAAATCTTGCCCGTTGTTTCTACAACGTGTTGCATTAATTTTGGTGCACTAATTTTTGAAACATTTTGCATTTCACGAATTACAGTACGAACATCACGAGCATTTGATTATGTTGGACGGCCAGATATAGGTTTATTGAAATTTGAATCAGGCTAATTAAAATTTTTTATTCTGGAATGTATACTTGCACGAGTTATTTTAAGCATATTATCAATTTCTCGATAAGATTTTCTTTCTTCTCATAGTTGTACAACTGAATTGCGAGTATAACGGAATTTCCTTCCTTACTGACATAGTGTATTATATATTATAACAGAGTATGTGCCTGTTATCGAGTTCGTTTTACATTCTATCACACTGCTCTGAAACTATGAAGCCGAAAGTTTGTATTTATAATCATTGTCCTTTTATAAGGTCGTTCAAATGTATAAAGAATTCAGAGTCATACAGTATACGTTTTTTAACTTTAATTTAAAAAAACACGTAATACATTGACGCAATTCGTCGTTATCATGAGTTAATATCTGAATATAAACAATTCTTTGATTATCCATGCACTTAAATTATTTGATTGAGAAAGATACAGCAAATTTTGTGGTCGAATAAAGAATTTCGTGACTGACTGTATTCTGTTCAAAGAAGATTTTCTTTTCGAATGATTTGTGATTTCTTATTTACAATTTACCTTGCGATTTTCATTGTTTATAAATCTCATGAACTGAACATGGGTCACTTTCTAATTAAAAACAATTTAGGCAGATATTTCATATATTTCAATATTAAAGTCTTCCATTGATTGAAGTACCTAATCATTACATAATCATTATAATACCATCACTAACGATGTCTCGACAGATGCTTATTATTGTTCACTACTGTCGAGTTCGCTGAAGTCAGCCTTGTAAAGTCAACTCTTCTTGTTCCTTTCCCAATCACGAGGATTTTGTGGCTCTGGCAGTTATACCATATTGTATTAAAATTTGGAACAGTTGATATTATTTTATATTTATATTCAGTGTTCTTTTTAAACTAATTTGTCTTTTATTTATTAATTTTGCTTTACGATCATTACTTTTGCTTTGATCATTGCTTATGGTAGAACAAATTCTCCTTGCCTTTATACTTAATCATATTCATTTATATTACTATAGAAAGTTTTTAGCTTACAATAATATATTATTACTTTGATTTACACCACATTTTATAAATGTTTATAGTTCAACACAAAGGCAGTGCACCAAAAAGCTAAACTAATTTATAAACCAAGCACATTATCTAATACTTCTCATAATAGTGATTGGTAATAGGAGTAAATAAATGAATAAATCGAAAATTAAATAATTTAAATATAATCTGTAATGACCAGTTGATAACCGCAGTTAACACTTTTCAATTTGGTAAGTAATTACGAAATAAATTGTTAGATAAATATTATTTCCTCCTATGCTTTTACAAAATAATCGACTTCTCTATTTTTACTCCAACATCAAAAGCACAATTAGAAATTAAAAAATCAAATATAAATACGTAAATTTACAGTTATACCATATCGCCGAACTAAAGTAACGACAATGAGCTTACTATGAGGAAATGACTGCTGATGCGAAAATTCCGAGTTCTCGGGCAGTAATCCAGAATATGTACGATTATGTGGAACAAATAATTGAATTAGAATCAACAACCTAAAGGAATTATCAACATCGCCTAATCGACGATGAAAATTACGCACTGTGTTTTTGTAAACCTTGTTAGAGCTTAAACGCGAGAATCAAACATAGATGTTTCAATCAACGTATATTTTGGACTGAAATCGTTCAAAGTTCGCAATTGCTTCAGTGATATTGCTTGCACTCTACGTACTATTAAACGAAGGTTACTGGAGCTTCTTTTACCGGATCTGATGTGCTAACATGCAGTTTGGATAAACAGTTCAAACGTTGCTAAGATCTTTGAGAACGCGAATTCTTCTTGCGTTTTGCATACTTCTTCATGAATCAAGGCGTGTATCGAATAAACATTTACATTGTTGTGAAATGAAATGTAGCAGGGCCGAAATTATGAGCGATTATTATTATTATTTGTTCTATAATGCGTTTTATACATTCTGGTATCATTATCAAGTAAAGGTTTATCGCGGTTTCAGTAAAGCAGCGAAAATTGCACTTAGAAAAAGAACGCGTCAATTGCATTGTACTGTTACCTGTATCAATTAACAATCGAAGAGCCATGCCAGAATTTGTAAAAATTCTCATTTGGAAGATAATATTATTCCAAATAGAAATGAAGGTCTGTGCATAACTGGCTAAATTTCTGTTGCGAGTTAAATGAAATTATTCTTCTTAAAAATTTGTTCTCATTATTTAATTACTATCGAGTCCGCGTGGAACATTCATGTTGGATTTGTTTCGATTTTAATTATTTGTGTAGGAGAAGCGTTCCTCTGGTCATGATTCTACTACCATGACCAGTAAACGTTAACACTGGTACGTGGGACGTGTCCTTCAGGTCTATTATATTGGGTCTATTACCAGTGTCAATAGACGCAAAATGATAACACTGGTTCGAGGGTGATATAAAGGGCACATCCCTGGGCAGTACCCAGGAAGGAGTTGGGCCCAATTTTGCATCTATACTAAACATGACCTGCATTTCCATTGACATAGTCGGGAAGGGTGAAAAGAGGGACAATCTTATATGAGACGGACATGACACCGAATTTGGTCTTAATTTATCTGCTACTTACAACTTAGAATTCACAACCTACTATTTTCTGCTATCCCACGCCTTGCAATCTATATCTTCATGTGAGTACATCCAAAATTTGAAAGTACATCACATAATTTTGAAAATGAAATTTAAAATTGTTTTGAACAGTTATTGAATAATTGTGAATTTGGGCATTATTTATTCTGTAGAGAAATTAAAACAATTAGGTGCAATACCATGAAATAATTAAAGTTATAATATGAGGATATAAAATTAATTTAGCTCGCAGTAAATTGATTTAGAAATAATTGATCAAGTAAATGAAATATATTTTCTACTAATATGAGCAGCAGATTGTACGAAAAGTAATATTTTTTGAATATCTGTAATATTTTTGTCGTTAATCAACGGTACTATATATGAAACTAGTATAAGATAATAGTAAATTTTTTTCATTTTCAGTTAATCAAAGTAATCATTATTAATAAATATGATATTTAAATTGGAATAGATCGAATAGTTAATTATAAGTTCTCTCTCTTTATGTAATCAGTTTCCATTATGTTTGTTTCAAATTTCCGGTCCAGTAGCGATGGGTCTCTGCTCTTTCGAGGTTATAAATTTCACGTCAAATGACGCATCTTTGTTCATTCATATAGCTATATCACGTAATATATAACGTGATAGATTTCCAGTTAATTAATGACACATAATTTCTACAGGAAACTTTGTCTCTCTTTATTTGTTACTCTTTATTATATACATAATGTCTGATTTGATAGATATCACAGTGTCTAGCGACGCTTCTTTCAACTAACTATGCTGTCTGTATTCATTCGTGCTTCAACGCCTCGTGTGGTTGTTTGAATAAGTCGATTAACCTAATATTTACATAGTAAATATTTCCTAATGTACAAAAAATACAAAGATTTCATTAAAATAACAGAGTACGTCAAAAGCAAAGGCACTATTTTTTCACAAGAATCTGGCGAGATTCAAGAAAAAATAACAGATTTCAAAAAGCCGAAATATCGATGGTTAACGTGGAGATACTTGAGAACTCGGCACTCAAAGGTCCATCGCTAACTGCTCGTTGCCTTTTCGCCGACTTTGACGTTGAGACATACACATTTCGCTATTATTGTCACGGCGATTCAGTTTTTACGCTGACGGTTTTCGACCTGTCAGAAACGTTAGGTTATAATTCAACGTGTTTCCGCTTACATTCAATAGTTAACTGAATAATATATGCACGCTGTTAATTAAGATATAGTCTAACAAATACGTTAGATACAAGTTTAAAGTGCTAAAAGAGTTTTACATAATGTGCTATTTGTTCAAATTTCTACGAAAACATATGATGTATAGGAAGCTGCTCTAATTAGACAATTATTATTACAGATCTAATTAAAGAGAAATTTATAAGGTGAAATACATTCTTCTAAAAAAAGTGACTATTAAATAATCCACTTCAATTATATGATCTAGAATTCTAAACAACCTCTTATGTACTTATACAGTTAAAATTGAAACGATACAAAAACTTTGTGGTTTTGGATATACAACATGGCGCCGTGGTGAAAATAAGTACAAGGTGCATTTGGGATACAGAGGCAGATGCATACGCAAATGATGGATGCGATTAATTTATTTAAATACTATAAATTTAAACGGAAGCTATATTCTCAGAAATAGAATCTCAGAAATTCAAAACATCTTATTGCACCAATTTCAAAATAATTGCATCATAAGATATATTGTTTACTATTTAATAATTAGGTTCATAGACTTTAATAATTAAAATGTTTATTGTTCCTAAAAGAAATTTTAAACATTTTATAAGCAAGCAGTAGATACAAATATAATTACCTTCTTCAGGATACAATAAGCTTTTGTAATACAAATGCTCAAATCTTTAATGAGAATGCATTACATTCACTCGTTTTCGTTCAGTGAAGTTATTATAGAACCATAATTCACAATATTATCCCATATTACAAGAAATGCTTGAATCTGGAAAACGGCAATTGATTCTATACCTGTAACATTATACATTAAAACACTTATATTTATTTACGTAAAGATTATTTTAAAATACAAAATGTTGGAGTATTCTATTTCATATTTGTTGGGATGCAGAAGTTTGTAATTGCATACTTAAATATGCAACTGTCCATGTAATAGTAAAAAATTGAAAAGTAAAAGCAATTTTACGGTGTCCATAAAATATTGACTTAATAATTCAACGATGTAAAAAAACTATACAAGAACGATATAAAAGATATATTTACTCGTGAAAAATTTTTTTATCATAATGTTTGATTTATCCATTTCAGAGTTTTGAAAGAATTATTCAAACTATTTTGAATCTTGTAAAATTCGAAAGAAATTTCAAAATACGTAACTTACAATAATATATTTTTGTGTAGATAGGGCATAGTGTACATATATGGATCTTTTAAATACTACAGAAAATTATTTTTTAAATGTAGTAAAAGAAAATGGAGTAACAATTAAGTAATTTACTCCTATGAATGATGCTAAATTAATTTTACATCCAATTGAATACATTAACACAATAGAATGGATTCAGTGTCCTTTGTATTATATAAGCGAAGTAATAACACATATTATTATAGTTTAACGTTAGTAAAAGTCAAACTTAGAAGAATTGTAGGTAGCTTGAATAAAAATTATGTAACTTGAAACTAGTAACGATTATGACAAACATATTGATTTACAATGAAGTTGGAGAGAGACTTAGATTCTTCACTATTCTTAAGTATAATTCCTCCTAACTATGCTCATAATTATGATAAAACGATATTTAGTTAGTAATAACTCACTCCTCCGTACTAAAATGACACCAAGTTTTTATTGTATATTTTTCATCGTTATGTATATACACAATTGTCAAATTGATAAACAGAAAAACAGAAACATATGTGCACGTTTTATTAAACATTTCGTAGCCTCATAAAATTGTTTAGTATTTCTTACGTTTAAGTTTATTTTTTACGTTTTATTCTACACGGTTAGCGGAGGACTGTTCAATTTTGGAGCGCGATCTTTCAGGTATAAGGAATTAAATGGCTTAATCGTATATAACGTTTTATTATCAATATTAATATGAGGTCAATAATAACAAACGGCAAGGCACTGCAAAGTGGTAGACAGACAGGGCAACTGCTTTGTCGCTGCTTGATTTTTATTTACTTCTGCCGGATGCCTTGTACTCATATTTCGCTTCAGACTTCTACCGTCCTCCCAGTAAGAGTACGCGTTGTATTTGTATTGTATTCTATTTATGCATGGTTCCAAAGTAATTACAACGTTATATATATATATATATACATACATATTTATATTTTCCCATTAATTTGGGTAATAGGTAGAAATAGATATTAAAATAGTACGAAATATATTACACAAGGTGTTTCAGGAAGATCAATAGATATATCCAAGTCCAATAGATATATCCAATAGATATATATTATATCACTATGCAACTTTTGTATATAATAGTTTTTCATCGGACATAATCTTTTATTTAAGGTGCGTAAGTTAGGCGAAACACCCTGTATATGCATGGTGGATGTTTTAACTTTTTGATTTCCTAGGAAATTTATTATAGGAATAGCCTTTTTCATTGAAAATGTTATAAATAGGGTATCTCATAGATCTCATAGAATAGATCTGACATTTGGTTACCCTCGCAAATATCAATCTCGTTGTGAGATTCTTAAATTTGATGTAAATAAAGATTCGAATGGTGCTATTGAAGTGGTAACGTAAATTAGTTCAGTAAAAGAGGGCAAAGCGACGGTGAAAGGCAAATTTATCATCAGTAAAAAATTAATTTGCTTTCCCTTTAGCTTTTTTCATCAACCGCTGGAGTTCGCCAAAAATGATTATGAATTATTATGCATGATTATACTATGATTACGGCTGATTATATCATGATTATAGAATAATTATAGCACGTCTTTTCGTTTTCGCTTATTCTATTTTCTGCATATACCGAGCATGATTGTATAACAGTTATTTATATTATTTAGACAGGTACGATGGCGACGTATCAACAGTTGATGGCAATGGCTACCAACAATAAATTTTATTATTTTGTCGTGAAGAATTTAGCACATTTCACGAGCAAAAGTTGTCTTTCATACTCATGGAGTGAAAATACGCGACACAGCGAAAAAGGTCAATGAGGACTCATGCTTCTTTAATAGTTATCTGTTTAGATAGAGCTAGCATAGTGTTTCATTTACAGGAAGCCATGCCCAGCAATTGAAGTTACAATATACAGATTATTAAAATAAAAGTAAAATGGTAATATCACCGCCCGTTGCGACGAATGAAGAAAATGCAGTCTACTACCGTTTTAAATTACCTAAAAAATAACGGAATATTTGCCGTATGAAGCTTAAGTGAAATTAGAACGAATATCTAAATTATGGCGGCTGGCGGTTGGCATATTTGAGCTTCCACAGTGGAATGAAGCTGAGAATTCAAGACACAGAAGTGTTTCAACTAGATAATAAATACATCAAAGAAATACGTACTGTCACTACAGTTAAGTGAGTACGCATTATTAAACTGTCTGTCTAAATGGACCGAGTTATTAGTAGAAGCCGGGAGGAGTAGTCCGAATCTACTTGAAGTAAATATGATATAAGTCACTCCTCCCCGAAGATGGCAAACGATGTATGTCTTAAAACTTCGAGATTTTCCGCATTAATCTTAGGACCCTCTAAATGTCCAATAGAACCAGAATAGATAAAAGTATTTAAAGAAGCAGAACAACTCGTAGAACTCGCACTGCTACAGACAACTATAACTGGAAAGTCACTTAGGTTCTTAAATACAGATGTAGAGAGTTTAATTATTGACCATTGTCATTTTCTGTACATCAGATATATAGAAAGACTATGATGTCATCAACACCAGGAGATGAATGCATGTATAGAACTACAGTACTCTACGGGCCTTAATATATAATACTCATGTATCGAAGACAATGGAGACACTGAAATATTCCTACTACTCGAATCCGATACAAGACTACGATGGGGACGACCTGCCACGATATGAACATTAAGAATACTGTGTGAAGTGCAAGACTGGTCCTAATTCACTGGGCATTTTATTAGTAAAAGGACACAAACTTTAAGCGCCTGGCCCTCCAATTTTGTGACTGGGTAACGAATGATGTTTAAGTTAAGTTTAGTTTAGAATAAAGTTCTTGAAAACCGGCCGGCTCTACGTACACCTGAAGAAATGAAAATTGCATGAAGAGTACAATAATCAACAAAGATGTCAAAACTCCCTTTGCTCTTTTCCTTGGTATACTGACTGTGTACATTCTTCTACGAGTAGTACAGTTACTAACAATCAACCAACCACTCTTCTTGGCAAGTGCGCAGTTGCCCATCAATTAATTCTGTTTGCTTATTTTTTTATCAACTGGGGCTCAGCAGCTATCACCAGATATTCGTGGTCGTTGTCGTCGTTGGGTTGTGCGGCATCTCGTAATCATGTATCCAGTGGGTGGCTGACTGCCCCTCTATATACGTCTTTTTCAAATGTCGACTAACTGCCATTGCGTGTAATCGAAGTAATCATTTCTCGAAAATTGGCCGGCACAACGGACATCAGAAAGAGACGGAAACTGCATCAGGAGTGTAACAATGAACAAAGACATCTAAAATGGACGCGCCAAATATAGGAAATATTCTTATAAATACTCTTCCCAAACTCGCAGGAGGAAAGACAGCCCGGCTCGCACACAATTGAACTGTCCCTTCCACCAATAGCGGACAGAGAGTTCGCCCTGGCAATTGAAAATATGAGGAGAAAAAATACTGCCCCACCCCCGGAAGGTATTTCGGACGTGTACTAGATACGATTCTCATAAAACTCAGAGAAATACTCACTACTTTCTTAAGTACATGGCTCCGAACTGGTTCATTCGCAAATGTGATCAACCTGGTCCTAATACTCAAACCTGAGAAAAAAGAAGTGGATTTCCCATTGTCGTTAACGTCAATCTGCCACTTAAACGAAGTGGGAAAGATACTCGAATGAATCGTGGCAAATAGGATCACCTCACACCTTTCAAATATCGGTCCAGATATCTCGGAGAAACAATTTCGGATTTCAGACGGGCCGGCACACTATAGACACGATTAATTTGGTAGTCAATTATGCACAACCAGCAGTTACACATGGCAGAGTGGCGCTGGCCGTGTCATTTGACATGTTCAACTCAATTCCCTGGTGCAGAATACTAACCACAATCTCAAGACATAGTCTGCACCTGTATCTACAGAATATAATACGGAACTACCCCCCAGAAAGAGCATTAACATATGTCATTATGGAAGGGCAACAAGGAAAGTCCCACGGAAGGTGTCCCACAAAGTTATGTCGTCCTTCGGAACTTCGGACAAAATATGCAGCAGTTCCGGTCCGCTTGCAGGTTATCTGCTACGCCGATGATATACTTATTGTCGAGGTCGGAAAGGGTGGACTAGATCTTTGAGACACATGGAGACAGTAGTGGTGGCTATCACCAAGGAGATACGAAGTTAGTTCTGGAAATCGCCGCCGAGAAAGCCGAAGCCATTTGGATGCATGTTCTTCTGAGGATACACAAACCTTCCCTTAGTTGGCTATTCGTGCAAGGAGAAAGAATAAGAGTGAAAGAAGATCTAAATAATTTCGTTGATCTTTTCAATCGAATATCACCAAAGGTGGAAGGAGTTTCTGCACTTCTGGTCCGCGTACTCCCTAACTTAGAAGGACCCGGTAACAAGGAGCGCCATCTGCACACGAAGTTGATCAAATCCATGGTTCTATACTGGTCATCGATTTGGGACGACATCACGAAGAATGGCTTTAAAATTCTACTGCGAGTACAAAGTACGAAGGCTATTTGCGTTACTCGTGCTTATCGCACTGACGCGCATGACGTGGTGCTAATACTAGCAGGCATGACTACTTTCCGTAATACTACAGATGCATACACGGAGACCAAAGATAGGATACGAAAGCGTCGAAGCACGGATGTGGAGTTACAGAACCATGGCTGCGTATATGAGATCCTGATCCCTGAAGCGAGATGAGCGCCGAAAAGTAATTGAACACTCGGAACTGAGACTAAAACAAGAGTAGCGGTCTATCTTTGCTGGAACACCTGGTTTTATCATGGTGCTCAAACCCTAACTTTCAGTATGAGTACCTCTGTAGTGTAGGAGCGGAAAGACAACTAGGCTGCCAGAAGTGTCCTAGACACGGCACAACAAGCGACCGAAATATATCCACGATTTGATACACAGCTCAACAGTTTCCGCGATGTTGTCGGCTCAGACCGGACCCTGAAGGCGATTAATGTGGTCTTATTTAATGACTCCATCCAAAAAAATACAGTCGTTAACTTCTGCGAGGAAGTAATCAGGAGGACGGATGAGGAATCTTTCGAGAAAAAATCTCTTCTTGAGACGGATCAGAAAGATGAACAGGACCAGAAGATACCGCAACCAGAGAAACAACACCATATAGGACCAGCTAACTCCGAACTACAGGGGAAAACAAGAGAAATGACAGAAATTATATAATCTACAAAAGAAGGTGAGGGCTTGCAAATCCCTGAAGTATTGACGGCAATAGAATGGTACTGATATTGCCACTCATACACATGAAGAAGCGAACAACATCCCGAAATGTAGCCGCAGATGCTACTGCCTGAGTGAGATCGGAGAAATTTCTCGGCGATACCCCCCACCGACTGACAGATGACAGAGATCGTGAAATCGTAGAGATTTTATTCGCTAAGAATCTGACACTACAAGACAATTCTCACAGGAGCATCGGGTGTTTCTGGATGATTTCCTCTACTTAGAAGAAAAGAAATATGTTATAATTGGGCAATTGAATTCTGAGAAAGATTTTCTGACGTCATTTCAGAAATTCCGATGTAGCTGATGACTCACGCATGGCCTTCTCGTAGACGTTGTTTCTTCGGCACAATTGAGGAATTGTACGGGTTAAATGGTCCACTCGTGTCAAGGCGATGCTTCCTGGGACACATTGTTGGAATAGTTGTTCCGAGCACACTGTGCGAAAGAATGAGAGATCAGTGAGTGAGACAACGGATTCGGCTTTTCCTGAAACAAATTAAACAACAAAATTAAATGTGAAAGACTAGAATAACAAAAGAAATGGTACAGTGTTTTCCGAAGTCCCTGGGCTCGGCGCAGAGAGTATGAACGAGCAGACCTCCCTTGCATCGTCATCGGACGGCTGGAAAGAAACTGCTTGTAGAGTGGGCCCAAGGTCTTGGAGTGCTCCAGGTAGAGAAAGTTGCCTCTGGGGATCTCAAAGGCAGACACAAGGGATTTCTAAAGGAGTCGGATGGGAGTTCCCGAACTAGCACTTGAATTGAACAGACGGTACAACCCCGAAAGGAAGGACAGCCCAGCAGAAGCAGATAGGACATTTCCGAATTAAAAATTAGGAAATTAGTGTAAAGAATGAGCTCATTGCGAGCGCGGCAATGAAGAAGTCTAACGCGTCTTAGTGTTCCAGAACCAAAGAGCGCATGAGGTAATGTCACGATGGCATAAGAGTTAAAAGAGTGGCAGCGACGACATCTCCCAGGGCGTGGGAAAGACTCCCCGTCCGACAGGATGTGGCAGTCTCTGCAGGAATAGGCAATCAGTGACCAGAGGTGAGAACTCCTCGTTGCAGAAGATCGTAAGGAATCCTGCCAGGGAACTTACTGCATTGGCAGTAGGTGTCCGGTGGTACAGAATCCCGCCGCATTCCTCCGCGGAGGATGTCACCGCCGCGCGCCAGCCGCGGTCGCCTACCTAGTGCGCTGGAATATGCAGATCCTTCTTTAGGGTATCGCAAGAGCAGAAATGAACATGCAAGCGAAGGAAATGGATACGTGTTATTCCCTGAGAAATCCGGCAGGGATGCTTCCACCTTTGAGACCAGCGATTGCCTTCGGATGGTTAGCAGAAGAACAAGGAGATCCGCCAGAAGAATGACGGAGGCTGGTAGGCAGTAATTGCCACAACTGCATCTTCAGCAAAGACTTCTTCCAAGCCAGGGACGGAAGGGCAAGGGGAGGAAATACGATGCCAGCATTCCCAAAATTGCAGCGGTTACCATAACTGTCTTTCTGGGAAATACTGGGGCGTAGGATGACATCATGACGCAAGTGAAGAGAGGCATCATGCTCGCGAACGCAGGCCTTCCATATCTGCGTATCAGTCACCGGTGGCGTTGTGTTGGAGGGCAGAGAAGAGAGCGTGAAGAAGGAGGAAGCTCTCGCAGAGCGACTTCATGACATCTTCAATGACGAGGAGGAGGCAAATGTGTCTCGGCCTCTGAAAAATGTTTCAGGATATTGACATTTCCGTCACGCTGGCAGCGGCAATTGTCAGCATCAGCGGTTGCGACGCATTGTCAGTCAGGTTCGGGCTTGTAAGACGTCGAAATGTGTCCTGTAGCAGCTGCTAGAAGGATAACAGTTAGGCTGGGTCTGGGCTCGTATTAGGGCACACGTCACTCGTCCAATGCCATGTTACCGCTGCATGGAGACTTACGGACACTTCAGGTACGAATGCTCAACTGGTGTGGATTGCAGTGTACGCCGCTAAATGTGCGGCGATCACGGACAACGTTACAGGGACTCTACTGCCACTCCCAGAGTGCGCGGAATTAGGACGGTTGGCAAATCATCGTCCGGACGTTAAGTTCTGCCTTTCGCCGCCGATGAGAAGAAAGACTGAGTCAACCAGGAACAACACTAAGGAGAAAGCGGTGATTACGGGACAGTCACCCTCTACAAGACTGCGTCAGCGGCCCTGGAAGAAGAAAACATGGACGGATCCGAAATCGAGGTATGTTGCACTAAAGCGGCAATAGGCGTGGAATAATCTTCGCCTTCGCGGGCCGTAAACTACAAGCCAACCTGAATTGCTAGGCCAGTGCACAGGATCTGCTTATGCAGACAACTCCCTGGCGGAGTGGATCATAGGATTGTCAATCGTGGCCGAACAGTAACTGATGGACGGTCCTGGCATGGGCTCTCGCGACCGAGAGGAGCATGTTGCCGTTATCAGGGCTGGAGCGTACGGAATACCAGCGATGCTGCTGAAACAAGGAAGAGTATTCGTTGCAACAGTCTAGGGTTGCACAACAGTAATTGTAATTTACGCTCTAAAAATACACGTCTCTCGCAAATGTAGGATAAAATGGAGATGAGGGACACTGTGGTTCGCTCCGATACAGCCGAATTCGGTTTAGGGAACTTCAATGTTTACTGGAAAGTGTTATGCATAGTTCACTGCTTGGGGATCCCCGTGGCAGAACTCAATATGCCAATTGATCACAGATTGGTCAGTCGGTCTTGATCTCCTACTGCTGAAGACTGAGACGATAAACACGTCCGTCAGATATCAGGGTGAATCTATCATAGATTTCTCCTTGGCTTCGTCTGCTTCCGCGCGTCTTGTCACTGGATGGCGAGTGATGGAAGAGGTCGAGACCATGCGTGATAATAGATACATCTACTTTGAGGATCTTTTGAGCTGAAACGGAAGAAACGAATGACCACACGTATGAGCGTCGCGGCATGAGCCAGAAAGAGAGGGAGAAAAATAGATAGGCGGTTAGCGGAGTGACTTCGAACACTAGCAGTCATAGCAATCGCCGTGTCGTGACCGAAAGTACCGGAGAGACCGATAACGGATATCGAGACGGGACCAAGCAGTTTTCCAGCTCTCGATAACAGCCGTGTGTAATGCTGTGATGCCGGTCAAGCACATCAAACGCAGCGAAGTCCACTTATAGACGATGGAGATTGCTGAGATAAGGAGTGCATGTTTGCGAGCGAGGCGACGCTTCCCCAGAGCCCTTAGGAAGAGATTCAGTGTCGTGAAATAGGCGAAGCGTTTACACGCAGAATAAGGCATCGAACGTGCCAATGCATCCCATTCAAAATGATAACGCGCGCTTCTGTGACTAACTGGTAGTCGTTCTCGAAATGGTTTCATGGGGATCCATGACGCGTGCTCCAGTTGTTACTGGGTGAGGCATGGCCACGAGCTAAACCAGCGACGGGAGCCCTTAGATCTGAAAATCTGTAGATAGTCCTAAAAACCCTTTTCCAGATCGGAAACGGAAGGTACTAACGCGTGTCACATTTTAGGAACGAATGACGAGCCAGAAATTTGGCCGGAAGAGGAACTGGCCGCGTCTGGAAAGAAGATGGAAGGAAGAAACACTACTCGACCAGACAGCATTGCAGAACGGGTACTGGCAGCAGTGCTCAGAATACTCGGCAAAAAGCACTTGCGAATCTTCAACAAATACATGAGCACCGGGAGATCGGAAAATAGTAATAACTTGTTCTTATTCCCAAAGAGATCGCATCACGCCCTCGGCTTATAGAACGATCTCCCTCCTCAGAAACATGGGGAAGCATTTCGAAAGAATTGTTGCCATCCGTATCACGCGACATTTCTCGAAGTACGATCCCTATCTGTCTGATCGACAATACGAGTTCAGGAGGAGACGATCGACGATGAACGCTATTAAATGCGTGTTCAATAGGATAAAGAGGAAGGTGAAGACTGCTGCCTCACGGAAGGAAACTCCAACTGACCAGTGTTTCCCGAGCCTTCCCAAACCGGAGACAGATGCTCTATATACGAGAGCCTCTCGAAAAGATGACCCAGTCTAAGCCGACGAATTCGCTCTCTTTGTACAGATAGTTACGGACATGGAGTTCCTGGCCGCGGATCTGGTGGGTTTAAGATAGAAGGTCCGAAACGTCCAGAAATACGAATTGACAATTGGAAAAGCGCATAGGAAACAGATACGGTCCGAGTCCGAGAGAGGAATTGCGGCAATATGAGACAAAGGAAAGGAACGTAAATGGAAGTGCCTGACCACCGCAACTGTTCCGAATAAATCGACTTCATCGTCCACTTCCGATATCTGGAGCACAGTGCTTGGAAGGAAGGAGTGAAGAAAGGCCACATGGACTTAGACGGAATTGCCACATATGCAGTTATCACAAGTTTGTATACCCAGATCGGATTAGCCAGAAGAAGGGTGGCTTGACAAAATACAAGAAGATCTGCATCACTCTGACCATAGCACCAAGCAGCAGTACATCCTACGAAGAAGTAATGTTTAAGGCGATGAATAATATCAATTTTCCAGAAACATGTATACCTGATGTGCAATTCCAGCGTTCCTGAGCAGGTGGAATAATTCTAAAGATCCCTGGGAAGGACAACGCGGCCATTGCTAACATCTTTGCAGACTGCTTCAAATTATTTTTCCCCAGAGACGGAGAGTTATGAATCTCGCCCAACCAAAAAGATCTGGATTATGGTAAGACCTAGCCTCTGTGACTCCGTCACCACCATTGTGGTAGCCGCAGCTGCAACAGTCGCTGGCGATTGCGACCCTTTGGACGTTCAAACAGGGGATGTCCGCCAAATCTCTCCGGAGTGCATCGGCACCATAAGTCTTGAATGTCCGTTAGCAGCAGCCAAAATGCTCTCAAGGTAAAGTTGTCTAACTGCTACGTTTGCCAGTCCATATGTCACTTAGACAAGGACTGACTTTGCCGCCTAAATTCATCCTATCCGCTGAACTACGCAGACAAGTTAGTCACAGGATTGGCAGTAACTTATGTCGTCCATGAGTTCAAGGGAAGAGTAGACATAGGACACCTGCCCGTAGCAAAAGCGTGAAGGATGTCACTCAGACACCCAAGCACAGTGAAAACAAAGACAACTCTGTCATCGGCTCGGCCAACAGCCACAGACAAAAGGATAGAGCCGACACTAACGAAGAAGAGAAAGGAAGCCGCGAAGAGAACATGGAAATATCAAAATGGTGGCCCTCGATGTCCATATACTTAAAGCCAATGTTAACCATTCAGGTACACAAGCTCACACAAAGAATGGACGAATGGGAAATTGGTCTGGCCGTGATTGCAGAACCGTAACCCGTCGCAAACCGCCCAGACCGTATTGGGAATAGGTTAAGTTCCGTCGCTAACAAGCGAGGAAATTCCGTATATAACTCTCCTTTATGGGCCTTGAACTATCGGCACGTTTTCTTCGTGGCAGCGTGGAATAACGTAACTGTAGTGGTATAAACCCAATATAGCTAGCCCATTGGAATGATTACTAAACTTCTGGACGACTTATGTACGTACTTCGCACGTACCCACTTCCTTCCTGATTCTTGGAGTCTTCAAATGATTTCGTCATGCTGCCGAAAAACAAACCCGATGGGCAGGGCGTTAGTAGATTGGGCAGCAAATACCGCCCTTTCCTTTATGAACTAAGGATGCCCTAATAACTCTGCCAGAGTCAACCGTCGACCTTTCATGGGCTTACGCGTCCATGGCAGATAAGGTTGGATGGTAGTCCAACATGCAGAGACCTTAAGCGATATCCAGCATGTCCCTATTGTCCTCCAAACAGAGGGAATAATTTATTCGGCTTCAGCACCTAAGCTTAACTCAGTCATCAGCACTCCTCCAGCCCGGAAACCAACGTAAAGAGGAAGCAACACTCAGCCACAAGATGGGTAACTAGAAAACTATATAATGACCACGTAGTAGCGGTAAGTCGCGCAAATGCCTGCGCTGTTCCTGGCCTGATGCACGTAACTAAAGAATCACAGTGATTCCATATGTCACTGCACGGCATCTGCAACACAAACATGCCCAGCTCCAAACCGAGTTTCACTCGACTTACTTGTGGTCGGAGGAACTGATAACAACGCGAACGGACTGTATAAATGACGAGGGCGCTTCAAACGAGCCTGTAGGTAGAATCAACGCGATCTGATGCACGAAGAATCCCTATACAGGAAATATAGAGCAGTGGCTACTAAATTACGGCAGCAGATAAAGGAAGCTAACTCCCGTGCATGGCTTCTCGGGACTCTTGATCAGGACTTTGTAGCTACCGTCCTAGGAAATCTACGTATCAAGTCACCTCACATCACGGAAACTCTGGAGTCTCGGACACTCGAGAACACTGTATGCACTCTCTTCTCTAGCTCGCAATGCGACAAACCTTCTAAAAAACACACCTCATCAGAAATGGCCGCGTCCAATATTTAACGAAGGACTGTCTCTGTAAATCGCAAGAATATTCGAAAAGAATTCTAACCCTGGTCCGGACGAAGTACGAGGAAGAGTATTAACGACAGTAGTTATTAAACTCAGCGAAAACATAAGGTGATTCCTCAAAAAGAGCCTCAAAACTGGAAGATTCCCAAGAGAGTTGAAATCAGCAAATCTGGTACTGATTCCGAAAGCGGGCAAAAGGATATTGGCTCCCCAACGTCTCTCAGACCGATCTGTCTTCTAAACGAAATGGGAAAGGCACTAGAAAGAATTGTCGCCAACATAATCACCACTGATCTGTCATATAGAGGCCCGGATACATCAGACAACAAGTTCCGTTTCCGTGTTGGGCACTCAACCATAGACGCCATCGAAAGTGTTTTGAAATTCGCGCTGTCAAGTATCTCCCATGCTGCTATCGCGCCGACGGTATCAATTTGACATCCTGAACGCCTTCAAACTCCTATCCTGGGGTAAGATCACATCAGTCCAATCATCGCGTTCCCCTAAGAGAATGTTGAATTTGAGAGAAGTAATCAATAGCTACCTCTCGGGAAAGTCCTTTATATATAAGATAGATTATGGTTTCAAAGTTGTCAGGAGAGTGACAAATAATGTACCACTCCGTTTTTGACATACTACGCTGGAATGTATGGTACTGCCAGGTCCCGAAAGCAGCCGGGATTCAGATGATGTGTTACACCGATGACACACTACATATTCCCAGCGGCACTTCCTTGACACGCACACAAAAACTGATGGAAATGGCGGTGGCTGCAGTATCTACCATGATACGTTACCTAGGACTGGACGTCGCCTTGACCGTAACAAAAGTCCTTTGGCACGACGGTCCTCGAACACGAAATCCCCCTCCCACAATGCACTACTTGCAGGGGGATAGCTTCAAGGTGAAAGTTCTCCAATACCTATGCCTGAATTTAGACAGCAGCCTGAATTTTCAGACTCATTTCACGTTTGCAAGGTTGGATATAGATTGCTACGATATCTACAGAAGCAGGTGTCATTTAGGTCAGTACGGTCCTACCGTGCTGTATCTTGCAGACATAACCCTTTGCAGGCATTACTCGTTTCCACCTATATACTGTCGTAGAGCGTGATCGCTTCTATTGGACGCAGAACTTGGATAGGGTGGGAGTAATAATCCCATAATTAATACCAATATGAGTTATACAGCAGGCGTCTCTCAGCGCGTATTAAAGAAGGAACCGAGATCTGGAGGTGGAGCCCATTGTACGTCATAGTACTATCGCCGCTGTACCCCACTGGAACAGATGGACCAAAGAAGGAGCCCGCACTCTCATATTCAAGGTCACTAAGCCACTCACTGGACACGGATGTTTCGGTGATTATCTGCGCCGAATGGAAACAGAAAATGAGCTTAAGTGCAAGAGTGGTGTGAAAACATCGACTCTGTACAGCACCTGCTGGAAGTCTGCCCGCGATTCAAAGATTAACCCAGCTCTCTTAGGGACGTTTCCGGGACAGATCTCTCCCCTACAGCGATATTCGACGTCTAACTATGCGCCGAATCGCATAGAATGTTGCAAACAACTTCTGCGAGAATGCAGTTGAACGTAACCGGGCCGAGGTATGGAATCGTGGTGCAGAATATCTTCAAAGACTGACCAGACGACAACTGAGAGTAATGAAAGGCTTCCCACGCTGGCGACAGATGCATCTTGGGATTAGAGATCCTGAACAGGTATTGGTCAGAGGGCTAGGAACAATCTTCTCTCTGTAAATTCTCTTCTAAGAAATAAGAAATGGTAGGACAGAAAGCTGAACGGGGCCTCATCTCTCACTGAACTAACTTTTATCAGAGGTATTCTGCGCCTCCGCATACGACCTAGACAGCGCATAATAGAAAAAGATATAACAACTTGAAAAGTAGCCACAGAGTCAGTTGTCGAGAGAGCAACGAAGGAGTGTCTTCAACCCGGAGCTTTCAAATTCGGAGGCAAGTCTTCGTGCAGATTTTGTTCGGTAAGGTTCCGACACTAGCTGGCCACCACGGTGTCTAGGTGTCTTTCGAAGATTTTCTCCACGTGCAAAAAGAAATAGTTTGCGGACAATATGGTGCTGAGTGTTACGGACGTGTACTTCTTGAGCTGTATAATTCTCTGTGTGATTCCGTGAAGAGCAGAATACTTCGCGAGACTAGAAATTCAGTGAGAGGCATAAATGTCTTTATTAGTGCTGAGATATAGTAATTGCGTCAGAGGATATAGGAAATATATTAAGTATCATCAATAATTCGTCCCGTCAACGATAGGCCTGGGACGGCTGAACCGTGATACGAACCACGGACCCACAAAAAATTCACACCCTGTGATACCACGTGATATTGCGCGACACCATGGTTATCGAGTGCCTTGTATCTCGGGATAAATCGAGTGCATAATAAGAACAAAAGAACGTGGTTGCATCATATTGCATCATACAAGGTAAATGCAAACGGTACGCGTCTACATTGGATCCTATATTGGATGCCGTTATGTAGGCTGAGTGGTTGACATGTCTCTATTTTCGTACTGTTTACATTTTAGAAGTAAAGAAGCTCGGTGGACCTCGGTACTCCTCGAGAAGCACAAAAGATCTGTGACAAAACATGTAGTGTACAAACTGTGTTATAACGATGGAAATAGATCGACATTCATTGGCACTACAATCTTCGCTCTGATTCTATCGATCTTTGTGCACAATGTCATATATCTTCCTTAATTTGACAGTAAATAAATAGGAAGAAGTATTACTGTGCTTAGTGTATTCTACAATATTTAACAAATTCGCCCAATGTCACACGCTACCCAGGCAGCGCTCTGTGACGCAAGTACGTGATTGGTCACAATAGCAACGATGCAAAAGAGAAGATCTATGCTCTTCCTAAGCTGCTGCAATAATGTAATCGGGAGTTGCGCCAGTGTCGCAATTCCCGATCGCGTGTCTATCAAATACGGCGGCGGCTTCGAAATATTGGCGCGATTGGCCTAGGTAAAATGATAAATAAGCGCTAACCCCGCCAATGAATGATTGTAAAGTGTAGAAGTAAGTGCGAAATAATCTATAAATACCTACCTCATTGTGAGAAAAGTGAATCGTTATTACAGACCGGTAGGGAGACGGCTGTGCGGCCATGTTGGACTGTAAATTCTCTTGATTGGCTACCTGAAAGATGAAAGAGCACCATAAGAGAGTGTAAACAGCGGTCAATCCCCTCACCATATAGGTGGAGGAGTGCGAATCTGTGTCCAACTGGTGGAGTTTCCTCACATCATATTCCGAAGAATACCCAACCGCGACAGCCGCGCGAACACGCGTTCTGCTGAACGGCCATATTGATGACCGTGGCTGCGATATGGCGATAAAAGAAGAGCGAAGAAGCAGTAACCAGCTGTGTAAAATGTGTAATCTAGCGATCACCTGCCTGATACAGCATGATCAGAACGAAGTTGTGTAAGGGCTTGCCGGCTCAGATTATGTCGGAGCCTTCAGACCCGGTTCAGTGGAGACCGGAATGGTCCCCGCTACATATTTATTGGACAACTACTACAAAACTGTGCAGTGGGAGGAATCCAGACCACATGCGCAACTAACTACTGGGATGGAAAAACTTTGAAGCAATAATGGACAGACAAAGGATAGAGAGAAATGTTACTGATGCGTGGGTCGTCTGAGCCACCAGGCCGGTGTAAACAGAACGTTGGAGCGGGTTCCATGCACATCGTTATCTAACGACTGGGGTGTAGACCGGCTCACCGTGCCCTGCTCTACAATAACGAGGTAGAGGATATGGGCACGAATGACATTTTCATCTCAGTTTTATCATCTCAGGCAGAAAAGGCTAGGGATCGGACGTATCTAACTCGTTTCCGTTCCTTGACAATACGAGCAACAATGCCAAGAGAAACCGATTGACCTTCCCTGGAGAACTTGGTGCCATCGGTCTCAAAAGGAGGCCGGCAGAATGTATACACACATGGGACATGATGCTGACCGAAATCCCGGAGGAAAGTATAATGGATCCGGTTGCTGATTCTCTACCACGCGCGACAAGATCAAAACACCAGCCTACGCAGCGAAAAACTTGAAACCTACTTGCATTCTCCAAGGCGCGGGAGTACAAACTGCGGCTGCCACGGAACTCGCAGAAAGTGCCAGTGCTACCGGAGACGCAGCAATCCTGAAGCAGGAATACATGCTCCTGACTACACGAGATGGAGGAGAGGCTAATGCTGCTGTAATCCAGCTAGAAACAATCGGCTGAAAGTCACAACCAGAGGAAGACCAGTGTTCCTGCGAAAACAGAGCAGGTAACTGTATGCCACAGCACATCCACTAACGAGTTCAGGTAGTACGATAACTCAGAGAGATCATCCTTTCTTGGAAGAATATCGAATAAACAGAGCGTTTGTTCCCTCCTCTCACTTTCCATTAGACAAGATATAGAGAGTTTAGAAGAGTTCATTGTTGCAAAAATGGCATCGTTTCGTTCGGAAAGGTCTCCTCAAAGTGTTATGCTGACAATTCTCAAAATTCTGTCAGAGAAGCAGGAGAAATTTGCTCCCTTACCGGCGTTAAAACCAATTAAATCCAAGTATTAACCCGGAGCTAGCCCCTCCAGAATCAACGGCTTCACAATGCGAGCGGTCATTTCTCAATCCACAGAGAGAGAAGGAAATGGCGAAGTTTGTTGCCCGGAATGCAAGAAGGCAAGAGCGAAAAAAAACAACTGATCGAAACCGCAAACACTTGGGCGGCCACCCTCGCAAACGAAGGGCAACGAGGTTAAACTACCAAGTTCGTCAAGGAAAGCTGCGGTTACGTTCACAATAGCTCTAGGAAGAAACACGAAATACGGCCACGCAATGAAAGCGGCGCGGATGATATATCTAAACAAACGAGCAAAGATGACATTTGATGCAGACGTTCCACTACAGGAGGTATGATGCTCGAGATTCCTGGTAAAGAGACCGCTGACAAGGCGGAGATTCTGTCTGAAAACTCAGAGATTTATTCGAGGAAGGAGAAGATGTAGAATTCGGACGATTTCTCAAATTATTGGAAATTAGTCTAAAGAACCTTGGCTACTCTGACAGCTCAACGAGTAATACGCGCGACATCCGAGGCAGTATGTTGTAGGAAAAATGAGATTTCTGTTGCTGAGATCTGAGAGACATCTTCCAAGTCGCTGGTTACAGTATGGAGAAGTCCAGCAGCAGCATCAAGGAAGGTAGCACAATCTTGCAGGATGATTGTTGAATGGTAATCTGCAAAAGTAGATGCCATACTTCCCCGCCCGCTGCATTATTTCAGGGGCTTGCAGTCTGTGAAAAGTGTAGTAATGTGGACACGAATATTCACTTCTCCACAACTGGCGGCAAATTTCACAACGCCGGGGCCTGCACTGCTTCTGCGCTGTGCCCTCTTTTCACTGATATCGGATTCGCTGCGGCGCACGGATATGGCAACAGAGCGTATAACCCATCCCCTCCACAGGAACTAGTTCAATGGAGGTATGTGCAAGGCCTGTAATCAGCATACGACAGAATCAGAGATAGCAGACTCACAAAATCGATATAGCATGGACAGCCTACCGCCGCCTGACTGTAATCACCTGACTGTAATCTCGCACAGTACTATCCTTGAGCCGTGAGGAGGTCATGCATATTATGGAGTGATGTCCCTTGCGGGCCACACCTCATACATAAACGCTGGCGCTCATGATCGCCTGATGCAAACGCTAACAGAGCCGAACACAGACATAGCTATCCTGATAAGCCCCAAATCCTCCGTAGGGGGAGAATGGATAGACTGGGCATCAGACAATGACGAGCTGGTAACAGCATTGTCTGACGAGGATATGGATTTGAAGTATCAGAATGTGGAAACAGCACCATCGTAGGTGTTTATGCCTGAACAAATTGGACACTCATGTAGTTTGCAGAAATTCTAGCTAACTTAATCAATTATACATCCAGGTCATACAGCAGAAACATGATTTTCCTGAGAGATTTTAATCTATAGTCAACGGCATGGGACCACAACTGGACGTAACCAAGAGGGCAATTACGTCATATGTGAGCTGCGGCGCAGGACATTTACTTGCTTAACTCCAGGCGCAAGACTACTTCTTTCCGCTGGCAGGACGTCGTCGATCCACCTTTGGCTTCTCCCTCTGCAGGCTAATCGAGTGCTGGGGAGTCGAGTAAAACGTTGAGAATCTTAGTGGCGACAAATACCAGATGCTGCTGCTATGCTGTCCAAGAAGCACTAACAACACCAATCGTACATTTCCCTCCAATATCGAGGGGAAGAAAATGGTCAGCACCCACAGCTAACAAAATATTCCATCAAAAAGCTAGTCAGTGACACGTTAATCGCTGCTGCACTTGTTACGGTCCGGGCAAACTTATCGATAAGTGTCAGTGTATATGATGTGGACATACCACTGAGACGAGACTAAGGGATCTGTGCGATATGCCTATGCTGCGATCCCGCGCAAACCGATGTCAATCCACTTACTGGTAGTCAGCAAACATTGCCTCTATCCGTGCATTGTTTTTGCGTTCTCACCGTGAATACTTTCCTGCAGTGGGAGAACGTCTGCACGCTGCATGCAATAACCCTGCAACGACTCACCGACAAGCCTTTAGTTCAGCGAAGGAAAGTTTATGGGATGTGTTGATAAGTAGCTCGAAACAATGGCCGCTCCTACCGCATAGATTTCGGTAAACTGCGGCTGAATTCTCTCCCGGTTACTCTATCAATGTCGCCAGCACAACGGGTGAACACCTTGAACACATTGTTACCGAAGGCAGATAGCACCACGAAAGTCCAGGCAGCTCACAAAGACAGAGGGAATCATCCACCTCTGCCCAAAATCAGCACGGACGATCTCACTAAAGCTGTGAAGAGGATGGAATCAAGGAATTCCGCTCCAGGCCAAGACGGTGTCCCAAGCAACGTACTGGTGATCGCATCCGATATCTTGCACGAGAACGTCGTGTAACTATTTAATGCATGCATCGATACAGGTACGTTCCCGAAGATTCGGATTACAGCTGGGTTAGATTTTTCGCCCAAATATGTGAAGAAGTACTAGAAAAAACTGCCTACTGTCGAATATGCCCCATAAACGAGGCCGAAAAGAAGCTGGAATATATATGGAGTGGACTGGATCTAGGCCCAACCCGGGTGGTTACAAAGTGTTCAAGAAACAAATATGAATACAGAACTCTCCACTCAATCATCGAGGCGATTAACAAGGTTATGATCTTCGCACGATCAACGATGTCGTGGAGGATGTTTGTCCTAGATGAGTCCACGGACATCTCCAATGCGTACCACTCGATCCCATGACGCGTGAAACAACATGCTCTGCATTGACATAGTATACCTGCGTGTCGTAGAAGATTCGCAGATAATTGCGCAAGACGCCTGGAGACCGTAGCTAATCTTAGGCTTACGGAAAGTCGACCTATCGTTGCTTCGGTACTGGATCGCTGGGTCCAGTGGCTGGTCCACGGTCCAGAAACCATATCTGTCATTGTCACACTGATCCTGACGGAGCACGGATGCTTCGGCACGTACCTGCACAAGCTCGGAGAAGCAAATACAACGGAGTGCGCAGACAGTGGTGAGTGGCGTGAGGACAGTGTGCACCACGTTACATTGGAGTGCCCAGTTTTAGCGGAATATTGTAAAGGTGCAATGAAAAATGCAGTTCATGCTTCGCGACGCCAGACACCGCAACTGGGGGTTAATCGACCACAGATAGAATAGTAGCGACGACCTTTGATGAGAATACATCTCACCAGAGGAACTCGATGCAGCCTCGCCAAAGGTAAGCGAAGGGGTACTATGCCAGACGTAATGGAAATGGTTATGGGTAAGATGCACTCATACGGTACAACTACATCCACCCACTTATCCACGAATTAACTCGGTGGGGGCCGATTCTGTGAGCCACGGGTGAAGGCAAACCGCCGGTGTCCGACAGGACGCAGGTATTTGAGAATAATAGTGGGTGGGATAATTCATCCCTAATGAGACACATCCCTAACGAGACAATCCCAAGGATCAATGCTAAATATCTCTGCCCCGGAATTGCTGCTAGCAACACGAGGAAGGCCTTCGTGTATATTTCAGCCGATAAATATCCGAGACAACCCGGTCATCCCTCTCAGGATTCCTCTACGTTAAAAAACGGATAGGATGTTCGTGGCTTCGAGTGGGACGGATGAATTCGAGCTCCGAGAAATAGTAATACTTCAGAAATGAAAATTAAAGAAATTATTTCGTTTCTTATGTACAACGGTGCAAGAGTAGTAACCCGAGCAGCATCGGTTTTATTTAATAGAATCTCATCCTACAAGTCGGCTGCTTCTACCACGGTGTGAAGTCGCCTTTGCAAAAGCTTATTTTTGCTGACTTGAATCCTGCCACTCAATCACCAATTTCTGCTCTTGTAAAATTTGTCACGTAGATGTGAGAACGCCTCTGCAGATGCTATCTTTTGTTGAATCGAATCCTGCCACACCTATACCCACTCTTGTAAAATTAGTCATGTAGACTATAATTGAAGCTCTGTATAAGTACCCAACAAATCTAATAAAACAGGACAGTCTGATATCAGCCACAGCATGCGCTTCGTTATTCTTAAGTGCTTATTATACGTACTTGTTCGGTCACAGATTAGCAAAGCATTATAAACCTCTTTAAGATTCAGGTTAATACCCACATCTTTCACAAGATAAAGGAAAATTCCCCATCACAAAGGAGTGGAACGATTCTTGATCTATAAAATCCGTCTTCCTGGCGACTCATCGTCGCGTGCGCGAAACGCAGGTTTAGAAGAATGTGCAGCCACAGAGCTGCAATTCGGACAACATTCCTTATCCTGGAAGATGTTAAAGTTTACAAATTTTTGTCGGTCAATTGCGAAAGGTATTACAGCGATATTGTAAGCCGGTGAAATCCCGACCAAATAATTGGCTGTCCCCGTTTGAAACATTAGTTATATGTCCCACAAAACAGTGACCTACAGAGGCGCACCCCATACTGGAGGGTAGAGTATTAAAAAGAACGGTTCTAGTTTACGGAAACCGACCAATATTCCATGCTTGGACACTCGGAATTTCAACATCGAATGCTCTCGACCAAGTTCGCTGTGATTGACTGAAGTACGGGCCCATCTGGCTGTAGTTCAAACGGTGATAACCACTCGCATCTCTCCATTATCCTTCCCTGAAAATAAATCGGGTCAACTTGAATAGGAAGAAGAAAGAATTAGTAGTTGTAGTCGCTGACCACTATGTACTTATTTCTGAAACATTTATATCATTTGTAATTCCACAGGATCCTGATATCGTACGTCTGACACATCCTGTTACGTCAGCCAACAACGGCTGGCTTACGAGACGAAGAACAACAGACACTCAGTGCTCCCATGATCAGTCAAATAATCCAGCTGATCTGTAGAAGGAACGTGAGAAGAGGTCAGTAATCTACAAAGTGAGGAATAAAAGACTTGATTAATCCCCAATTCTTTCGTGAAATGTACGTGATCACAAGTCCGCTCATGTAAAGCAATACTGAAATACATTTTTGTGATCTAAACAAAATTAAACACTGGTGTGTCTATTAAACATTGTGTACACAGTGTATACGTGAGGCACTGCTCGACGAAATTTACTCAATCGACTTGCCAGCGGATTAGCTCCCTGACGACAGTCGATATCACACGAGAAGTCAAAACGGTCATTCGGATTTTCGGTTACTTAGAATCGCCAGTTCCACGTAGCGAAAAAAGATAAACATTCATCCTCGATAATATATCTAATATAATCTAATATATTCGATTATACTGATACCTATCGCGACATATAAATAGGAAATGTTTATCTGAAGGAAATAGGAACGACGCGCGACCGGTCACCTGGACGCGGCTAAGGGACAGGTATACGCGATCGAGCGCGCATGCGCCACTAGCGACGCAGTGAACATACGGGACTACAGAGGCCATCCAAACGCAATCAAATTAAATATCATGGACAAGAAAAAGAAGATTAACCTTACTGGTGCAGGAAGTGTCTGAAATTCCGGGCACGGTGTAGCGGAAATGAGCAGGTGTTCGCTTCTTCGTCATTGAGAATCTGATGGCAAACTGTGTATCGGACGGACCCCAGGTCCCCTGCGCAGAGGGTGACTATGTAGCAAATCACAGAACATATCGAAACAATTATGAACGGGTCTAAAATCGAGCTTTACCGAGACTCATCTAGCATTCAAAGAAAAAGCTCTCTCAGCTCTTCGTCTGCAACAGCCGTGAAAAACGAAATGCTCGCGGCTAACAGTAACTACCCGCGAGAGCGCACATATGTAATTCGTAATACAGGACGTTCCACTGTATCTCCAGTTATTTCTACTCATGGAAGATAACCTACACCATCGAGGACATCACCCAGGTCAGCAGGACCGTAACACGTTTCATTCCACTGTGATCCTCGGCCTGACGCCGTTGAAAATTAGATACAGTCAGGTACTAGAAGCGGCGATCCCTCCTGAAGAACATTTGCTACTCTGAAGATACTCTCCACATCGCGGGGGGAATTAGGTGGACACGCTTAGGCATGTGGAAGCAGCAGTGGCGTCTATAACCATCACTATCCAATGCCTTGACTTAGAAGTCGCTGCCCAAATAACGGAACCCTCTGGTTTCATGGCCTATCTCGAAAGCAACGTCCACGCAAGATGTGGTTCTGCGTACAAGGAAATCGCACACTTGAGAAGGAATATCTGATACATCTCAGTATCACACTAGACGGACGCCTCAATTTTGATACGCGCTTTAGTCGTTTATCGCCCAGATTAGAGGGAGTAGCGTCATTTCTGAAATGCTTATTCCCAAACATCGAAGGACAAAACGAAGGCGTTCGCCACCACTACAAATGCGTCATAAGATCTATGACCCAGTACGGGACCCCCATTTGGAATCAGCACATATCAAAAGCTGGAACCCTACGACGTGTCCAGAGGCATATGACAATCCGGATAACGAGAGACCCCCGGACTCTCATTTATGAAACGTCACTGAAACTGGCTGGAATGATTCTTTTTCAACCGATCGCGGATGCTGACACCAAATCAAAGTTCTCTGTTCGAGACCAGCGCTACGCCGGAGTGGATATCAGTAAAAAGCAATTAGATGAAACTGCAACATCTGCGAAGAACGTAAAATATGGTGCGACAAGAACTCTCAGAGAAGAGACCCGGCACCAGTAGAGATGACTATGCTATCCTACCTGACTGAGACGCGTGGCTCGAACAAGAGGCCCTTACCCTGACATAGAGTGACACATTGGCACTCACCGCGCACGGACATTTCGGTGGATAACTGAACTGGATAATAGCTGAGGATCAGCCAGGGTGTCTAAAGTGCGGTGCAATTTCTGATTCCGCCCATCACAATGTGTCGGTCTGACAATACGTCAGTGAGCAGCGCATCACACATACTGATGCGATCGGGCCAGATCTGTTCCCAGCCGCGCTAACTGATCCCCTGCTCGACACCCAGTACAGGAGGTTGGCGATCACAGCGCCTGTGGCGAGATACTTAGGAGGATAGAGAAACAAATCGGGAGAAGAAGATCCCACATAAACGGGCTTCATGCAGGAGCTAGAGCACGCCGCCTCCGCAGAATTAACTGCAACATGCGATGAATACAATAACGTGTATCAGAGAAGAACGATTCGAAATGCCCTACCCATGTCCATCAGGGGCCGAAGACACATCTGACAGTCACCCGCCGCAGTGCCACAGTATATGGAAAACAGAATTATCGTCGAGACTCTAATCTCCGAGACGGAGACGATAGTCTATGTTTCGGAAAGCTACGGCATAATCTACTGTGCCGTAGCTAACCACACGTAACAGGTGATAGCCCATTGTGGAGGTTTTAGTCTGTAGAAATCCGACACTACCCGTTCTCCTCATGCAAGCCGGGTGTGTTGTGCAAGATTTCCTCCACGTTACAAAAGAAATGGGTTAGGTTTAGGTTGATAAGAACAGATAAATCGGGCTTTATTTCTACAGCCAGTCTTCTCAGGGGACAGGACCCCCGCAGTATGATACAGGAACCATTCAGAATCGGCCTCTTGGCTTTGGATTATACGGATTACAGGTAGGAGAGAACTGTAGAGGGGCCCTTCACCTTCACGCGTATATAAAAATCTCTATAAATTGAATAAATATATTTTTATAATTGTACATGGAATATTACGATGTATAACATATGGTTATACATACGTACATAAAGAAAATGATACAAATAGAAGATTGTATATACAGATAAATAAATTGTTGTGTAGATAAAAAATATGGTTTAAATTCTTATGATCCAATCCTATCTGCACGCGTTACATTGCAATAGTAACGTTTAGTAAGTTTTTGTATATTCAAAGGATTTAATAATACTGGCTTGCGTGGAACTGGCACCAATGTCCACAAGCACCAGTCTCCACGTATATATAGCAGTAGAATAAAGTAGACTTAGAAGAAAATTTTAAAACGGAACTGTGAATAGATGTAAATATACTGAATGAATGAATACACCAGTGAGGACGGTAAGCGTTGCGGCTATAAATGTAAGACTGTAAGTCCTGGAATGACAGGGCGCATTAGTAAGAATTTAAAATTAGATAAAGTTAGAATAGAGTAAATATTAAATTAATTTAAAATAATAAAGTAGACTCTGTAGTCAGTAAATTAAAATTAAATGTGATATGGTATAGCTTTAGAAAATGCTGAAGTCAGAAGAAATAAAATTATACTTCGGCGTTGCTCCCGACAGCGCCCTCGTCAATATGCTCCTTTACGACTGGTTCCTAGAGCGCAGCATGAGCTTCGGTGTGGAGGTCCCCTGCATCGGAGTTCGATACTAATGGGTTGAGATGACAAGTTCGAAGTACATGTCCCGGGACAAGTCGACGGTTCAGAAACGATTAGCTACTTCATCATCTCACAGTAACCTGATGAGACACCCAGCACGGCCAGCAGGCGATCACTTCACAGGAGCCAGGCTTTCAGGGCATATACATAGAGCCGTCGTCGTGGAATCATGTCGACTAACGGCAGAGTGACATCGACGACGACGTCTCGTCGGCTCAGGCATGACGACTAAGTTGGGATACAAGGCTGAGCTGTATCGAATCGAGGGAGTGACAACGGCTGATGATGGACGAGAATGGAGGGAATGTTTAGATCATACAGAAGAGAATTCAAGAATGTCGTGCGTGGATGAGCGACGTCACGTGATGATTCCATCGCGCGTGGAGAGAATACTCGCGTTCTGTGTATAAGTACAAGCGATGAGACCTTTAATCCTTTTTACACCATGGGCGCTGGGGAATGTAAGTCATGGCGTATAAGTGACGGAGAGAAACTTTTCAATAGCGAGCAAGTCGATTCTGTTCAACGAAATGAGAGCTATTTAGTTGTATCTATTTAACATGTTGTTTATGTAATACTGGGTGTTGTCGTTCGATTGTTTCCTATGTAATAGTCATCGTTTGATCACTTATGAAACTGTACGTTTACATGCATCCGAAATTGATAAAATGAGAATGAAAGAGGGAAAGCATGAATTATTGCATAAAATGAAAGCTATGGAAAGAGTTGAAGATATCACGATTTTGTCGAATGAAATTCACAAATGCTTTCGAGATTGACAAAGAAAGAATTATTAAAATTTAAAATCTTCCTAATCACCGAATGTATATATCGTGTATGCTTATATGTCGTACAAAAATTCCAAGAAAAAAATACCAAAATTACTGTAGAAGTGTATTAAAATTTCCAAATTAATAAAAAAGAAAGTACCTAACTTATTCTACAAAAATTGTTTATTCAATATAAAGTAGGAAGAAAATAAATATTAAAATTGCTATACAAGCATATTAAGAATTCTATGATTGACAATGATAAAAATACTAAAATTGGTATACAAGTGTATTGAAAATTCCGAGATTCACAATGAAAGAAATATTAAAATTTTTGTACAACTGTTTTAGAAACTACAAAGTTGAGGAGAAACAAATTACTTTTCCGTGAAACTTTTCAAACTAGTGAATTATATCTAAATTCTTATTTGAAATGGCAATTAAAGTCAAAATCACCAATACATATTTTTGTCAATCTTGGAATTTTTATTGTACTTGTACAAAAACATTGTAAATTACATTAGCAAAAAGAAGTTCGCTGTTAAATACATTGCTTCTTGGAAAAAATTGTTGTTTCCCTTCTGTATTTTACATCAATCACCTTTTTCTTTTTGTTTGTCGAATATGTACTGAATGATAACTAGTAATTTTAGCATAGTTGGGAAATATAGTAGAAAAAGGAAAAAAAAACATTCCGCGTAAATTTGAAATTCACAATCACAGTGATGACTGCCCGTTGAGATAACATACTTTATTAACGCGAAAATAAACTAATATCAAGCAAATTCGTTTCTACTTCATACATCGCAATAGAAATATATTTAATATCTAACAAAACATTGGTCCCTACTTAGAATATATAAATATTATATTATAAGGTACATATATAATACAAACATACATACATGATACATATATAATACGTACGTACATACATACATACATACATTACATATATATATATATATATATATATAAAATACATACATATATGATACACATATTATACATTTATGAGGTACACAGTATACATGACTAGAAACAAGAAATGAATAAAAACATCTGTGCATCTTACATCTATATCTCATTATTCTTATTTACTAACAAGGTATTCTAATATACTGAAGAAGCATTTATTAATACTTCCATCTGTTTTTGAAGCTTCTGAAACCTTGAAAGCACTCTGTCCACAACAGATCTACTGTTGTGTACCTGAATCTGTGTCATCGTCATTTATTGCTTCTCAAATAAAAATTTTCCTATAATAGTTTTCTAGTGTTGCTGAACTGAAGAAATCTGTTTTTATAAATTTGTCAGCTGTCCCCACGACTCTGAATTTCTACGTCTGGATCGATCATTTGTATTGCCGATTTACTATTCAATTCCTTTAACTGTGGGTCGGTCGGCTGAGTGATATGCAATTCCTCGTTTTTAATCCAACACCCACTTCCTTCGAGAATTATCGTCAAGGTCCGATTAAAGTAACGGATATGCTGTTTTTCCTCGTTAATCTCTTTAAACATTCCTGCGACCATAACCAACGTTATTCAATCCACAATGAGACTGATGGTTGTGGTAAGTGTGTGAGAATAATCAGAAGTTCGTGGCATTTTGTAGAAAAACGCAACGATTGGCCAACGTCCATGTTCCACTAATTTTTGCCTGTCGTCTGTATAATTTATTCCGCACAAGTTTCTGTCGTCCATTGGATTGCGAGGATCAAACGGAGTCATAGTGAAACTGGCATCTTTGGTATACGAGGTTAACAGTTGTTCACGACCCTCACTATCGAATATCAGGAAATATTTTTTAAAAATTGTATCGTAAATTGTTGCCCTTGTACATTTGCAACAAACATCCTTTCGAAGGCTGCCATGTTATTTCCTTCGTCCACTATATCGCACAACACAGGTTTTTGAAGATCCGTACCATCCAGTCGCAGGAGTTTAGAACACCGTTTTTGGACGTCTTTGATATAGTCATTTGTTAATTGATACTCTTTGCATATCGGATTCCCTGTCAGTACGAATTCCTGCAGCTCTAAATCTTTCATAGCGTTTATTTCTTCAATGTCTCTTATCGAATTTTCTCCGATGTGCAATATCTTTAATACCACTAATTGCACCATGCGTAGTATTAACTCGATGTCCCATATATTTCCCTTCAAATTTAGTGCCTTTAAATCTGACATATGTTTCGATAGAACGTTGAACACGACTTCCGAAACTAAAGGTCAGAGCAGCGCACAAAAGTAGTCGGAAACAAGTCGAAATCTCTGTGAAACCTTGACAAGTCCATTGATTTTGTAGCTGGTATTTATCGTCTCATTATGGCTTGTTTATGTACTCTTTCTTTAAATTCGTCGTCAATTGTACACCGAAGAAATGGTGGCTTTCTAACTGAGACTGTCAATTTTCCTCCTAGGCTGTGATTTCAGAGTGTAGTATCGCAACTGCTACTATTTTATCGTCTACAAAAAATTTGCCCCATTTCCATTCGCTCTGTACTTTATCGGAACCAAAGTTTCCGATGCAACGTGTTTGAGAAGATTATTTATTATATAATCTTTTGTATATTTATGCCCTTCTGGTATAATAATTTTGTAATAATTAGAGTCAGGAAGTTCAACTTCGTGTCTAATTCTTTTATCACTTTCCTGTTGTGTGTCCTTGTTAATACCTTGCACATTGTTATATAAATTTATTCCTATTTTTGGATATTCACATCTGTACCTTCGTGTCAGTATCCAAGGTTTCTTCAGTTGTTTTTCTAATCTCGCTAGTGTTAGTGTTTCGGCCGATAGTCTGAGCTTGTTGCCGTTATATGAATTATTATTGATCCTTAGGAAACGATCACAACGATAAGTAAAACATTTGTTGGAATTCCTATTCTTTTTATCACGATCGTCGTAAAAGCGCAACGTTTTATCTGACACTTGTGACATTTTTTTTTTAATTTGCACACTAGGATGATTTAGGACCGAAAAAAAAGGAATCACAGATGAGTACACACTAATGCACAAAAATTTACACTAACCAGACTGATAAAACGGTAAAACGATATGCTCCACAGCACACTTTAGTCGCACTCGAGCCACTCTTTTAAGAAAATTTTAGTGAAAACCTCACGATTGATCACACACACAACTTCCTCTGACGAAGTTCAGAGCGAAAGTGACGAATAGCCTTCAGCGTAGATGACTTGGCCGTCGTTAAAGGAAGTGGCGTACTCGATCTGTTTTACTTCGATCTTTCGAAAGGGGGCGCAAGCGTAGAATATTTTGTAGTAACTATGATGATAAACAAATTAATATCACAATACTATATATAAATAATAACTCCGTAATTAATATTAGAAGTTCGTATAAAAATATTATCTATATTTAACAAATAATATAACAAAATATACAGTAACTAATGATAAATATCAAATAACGAAACTTAAATTTTGAAAGTTAAACAACGAATGAATAATTAACATGACGATTGCAGTATATATAAGTTCCATAAATGGTGATAATAAATTAGTTACAATTTTTAGATATTTTATTGTTTATATTAAATACACATCTCGACGGAACGATTTAATGAATATAGATGTCGTTGACCTAAATTATTTGATGTAGAGTCGCTACAATTTTGTAGGTTCTATGACGATAATTAATTTTTAATCAAAGTGCTACAAATTTAAATATAAGCTCCATTTTGATAATTTATTTAAATCATCGCCAATGTAACAAAGTATATATTATAACTAAAAATGAATGAATAATGATAAATAACGAATGAATAATTTCTCTTGGCGGGTAAAAATCTGCATGCGACTCTCGACTTTCGTACCAATGAAAAAAAAGCTGGCGACGACATGCAGAATTCAACGGACAGGAAAGCAGCACGAGCTCTCGTGGTGGATGGTTGGTCAATACTATTGCCCATTTTGATGCTCCAATTAAAATTGTTGAAAAAATTATATGCTACGGTGAAACATTGAAAAGGAATGTTTGCCGTGTTCGTTTACGCGCAAATCATACTTGTTCCGAAGGTGGGACGAAAAGAGAAACGAGAAAGGGTGAGGGGAGGAAAAAGTCTTCAAGGAACGTTATTAATTATTCTAATGAACAGGACAATTCGAGCAATACGTTGACTCGAATTGCTCGGCTTACCAGGACAAATGACACCTGCTTTTCTCTTCTCCTTTTTTTTTCATTTTCATTGGTCTTTTCCCCTCCTCCCCCTCCCCCCCCTGTCAGCAAAAAGAACTCTTCGGTCATAAAATCAAAATGGGACAAATACAAACCGCGTGAGTGTTTTCATCGGGACCGCAAACAATGAATAGGTGCGGGATAGGCGAAATGGGAAATAATCTGAAATTTATGAAGCGTGGAATAAACGGGGTATCTGCTTTTCTCCTTTCTTCTTTATTCCCCCTCTTTTCTTCTAGTAACATTAGAAAGTTCAACGATACAAGCGGGAACGGGATACGTCACTGGCCATCATCTCTGGCAATTGAATAAAAGGAGGGAGAGAAACGACTAAAAGAAAAGATAAAAATTGCATATCCTCGGCCGATTCGCCTTTCTGGCGCACGCTTAAATCGCAGTGGCATGGTCTGGCGCCATCGATTTATCCGTCGCGCATACGTTATCACGGAAATAAACGATGAGGAATCGACGAATAGTCAAGAAATTCATTCGCATCAACCCCTCACGTTCGAGGCTGAAGGATCATCCTCACCAATCGTCGTTTCCCTCTGCTCCGTTTCCATCTCGAGACTCATTGTTTCTCGTTGAGAGCTCGGCACGGTTGTTCATTTTACCATTTAGCAATGAACACAATTTCCAACGAACGATGGTCCTTGGGTAGCGGTTTCCTAAATTTCGAAAAAGTTCAGCGACTTCGACTTGATCGACCGAGGACCGTAATAGAAGTTTCACGACGTACCGTGCGCCACTTCTCACCACGCTTTTTCGCTAATTTTGCAACTATTTAAGTCGCCCTGGAACTCCATGGGGTTAAGGGCGCGCAAAGACAGGGTGTGGAAGTTGTCGGGGCGCCCATTGAGCCGCAAATTTCCGTCAAGCTAAACGGAGAAACCGCCGGACCAGAGTTGCCGTTTTGTCGTGGATAGCTTGACAAATTCATAAACGCCAACTCTGAAAGCCGAGAAAAATCACGGGAGGTTCGTCCCTCTTCAGGGCACGGGAAGATTAAAAAGAAATTGTTGAGAACCAAGAATCAATTCGATTCCGGAGCAGTGAGAGTATTAATGCGTGCGAGCACATAAAAACGAAATTACACGCTCGGCCCTTATGAATTTTAATGGCGGCCTGTGATTCTGAATCGCAATCGAACGGTGTACACACACCGGGCCATATGAGTAACGCTTATGTCGTCGACTATACGGGAGTCTACGAGGCTTGACAGGTACTCGGCCATGTTTGTCAAACTGGAGCGCGATATCCACTTGGAACTTGGATAAAAGCTCTTGGAAAACATTATCTGGACGTGTAAGTAAACAGCATCGTCCAAACATTCTCATTTGATTTATTTTTGATAAGATATGTTTTAAGGACAAAATAAATTATTCTTCGTGAACACCGTAACCGTCAAGATGAATTTAAACTCTCAACCCGCACTGATTCGGCGAACAGCTATATTTTTCTATTTTTCCATTTTTCTTTCAGTAATTTGTGTATATTTTGCGCATTATGATTAATCTCGGACGTGAATTTTGCTGTACATTAAATTACAATTGATTGCTATTATTGCTATCAGTAGAACTTTATTTAATATGTATAATTCACAATTATTAATTTATGTTGTATATAATTTAATATTTTTATTTACATTTTTGATATATTCATGTACTCTATATATTTATTAATCAATTGGTAGTTTGTACATGTTGATTAATATCTAAATAAATACATATTTTCATTCAATATGTTATAGCTGTTTCTCTTCCTTGGGGAAGGGGGCTTCTATGAAATTCTATATCCCTTTTAAAGTTTTGGTAATGTCTGTAATATAGTTGTCTTAATGTCTGTAGTATTTATAAAATTTACAAAATAGATTCGTAGTTGTCAATGAACTTTTTTATCAGTAGACGTAGAAGAAACTTCGATATAATACAAATATTTACAACAACAGCTTAGAAATTACTAGGAGTTATTAGAAATTTCTATTCTTTGAACTCTGAAGGATATCGTTTATCATGCGTTTGAATTCGTCTTGACAGCCATCTTCATATGACACACAAAAATGGCATTTTGTATAAGAAGAAGACGTTTATTTCGTAAAAAAAAATTTTAAAGAATAGTTACACATTGCTGGATTGGAAATAGTAGGGCATACAATTTTGCTGTTTGTCATTTTCTACTCTTGATATCGACAAAAGCGGTGATCTAAACTAACCTTAATACCCTGCATGTTTATATCAGCAAGACTCCTATTTTGAAATTAGTAAGAAAATAATAATAATAATAATTTCATTTTCTTTTGTGTTATTTGAATTGGTCTTATGTACTTGAATTTTTCAAAAATGACGTAGATTTACAATTATAGATTGTATACCTGTGTTTCCGAAAAATTTTCTGAATACTTAAAAACTTATACTATATGTAACATATGAGAATATGCCATTAAATGATAAAATATTCATATGTAGTATGACATTTTTCAATAAGTCGATTTCACATTGGACTAAAATATTGTGTATAATTATTTAATATTGTTGTATATGGCTAATATCAATTATCTTGATATATATATATATATATATATATATATATATATATATATATATATATATACTGGCTTCCGCAAAGAAGTATGTCCGTTAATGACGGTGATAGATATAGGAAATATCAGTGTCATTATAAACATATTAATTACTTAAAAGAAGAAATGTAAATGGTTTATTATACCTCTTCTGTGGTACATCCAGTTTCTATTACGTAGTATCCTAGGTATTTACATGATTTGAAAATTTTATAAATTTACAAGTTTAAATTTGTTTTATATTTTTCAGAAAATTGGTACAGAGAACTTCTAATTGACTGCATTAAACTTTACTTAACCACTGCATTTCATGGAATGTAAGTAAAACAAATAACACATAATAATATTTTATTGAACAGTTCGGAAATAAATATTTTTCATAAATGTATAATATTTTTAATTCCGCTACAAAATAATCGCATAACTCAGAAATATATTGTTTACATAATATATAAACATATCGTGAACATATCCATGTATGAAAACCAAACATGAATATTTTATTCTATAGTTGTTCAATGTATATATTCTTGTTGTATCTGTAAATTCTGCATGTTGAGAAAGTTAAATCGAAAGTATGTAATAACAGAATTCAAAGTGAGTGGAACTTTCTCCTTAATTGTGTACTCTGAAACTAATTTACTTTAGTGTCTTGTTCTAAATTATTTGTTGCCAGTCTTAACCAATAATATAGTACTTAAAGTCAGTACGATTTTCATATTTTGTCTTGATGTTCACGACTATGTGAATTTTCATATTCATATTGTTCAACTACTAAACTTTGTTATTAACATTAGTAACTATATAAATTTTGTTATAAATTGACACAAAGAAGTTGTTCTAGAATTCAGAACTTTTTGTTCAAATGGTTCAATTATCCAGTATCGCAGTAGTAAAATTTTTCAATTTTCGATTAGATATGTATACATAACAATTATTTCAGTAATATAATTATCATTTTATGCATATTTATTTTAGAATGATTGAAATTAAACCAGTTCTGAAACTGAATTAGATTTTGAATTTCTTAAAAATCTGCCAATTGTTTTTATGTAAATCAAATTGTCTTAAAACGATGAACGTAATATGAGGGATTTCTGGGAATCGTTACGCATATGAAAAAATTGGGAATGACATGTTGTGTGATTGACAAAAGATGTCAACCGTATAAAAGAACGGACTTCGACGCGCAGCCATAAGCACAAGTATTACGTTACTGCACATGAGATGGTGGATTTGGAACTAAATACTTCGATAATTGTAACTATATTAATTTAAAGAACTTTATTAGTCATAATATTTTCCATCTGATTCCATATACTTATGCCAACGTGTCACAAGCGATTTTATTCCTTTTTCAAAGGAATTTGTATTTTTTGAGACAAGAAAATCATCGAATGCATTTTTAACATCCATCTTACTATTGAATTTATTTTAACCATTGAAAAGTGTTGTAAATGTTTAAATAAATGAAAATCGGTTAGTGCTAAGTCAGGGGAATACGGGGGATGCGGAAGGATTTCATATAACAAGTATTTAATTTTTTTGGGGATCATTCTCGAGAGTGTGGCCGGGCATTGTCGTGTACTAGCAGAACTGCGTTTCTATTCAACAACGGTTGGTTGCGGTTCAGAAAGTTATTCGCGAATTTGTTGATTTCCCACAAAATGTTTCTCCGCCTTGTTTAAGACAGGAATTGTTTCGCCTGGTTTAAGGCAGGAATAGTTTACAGGCCAGCAAACTGTCACCGTAACTCTTTCTGAAGGAGTGCTTGTTTCTCTGAACTTTCTCGAGCTTTGTCGCATTTCAATCACCGTTCAGATTGTTTTCGATTATTGAACACGGTCCACTTTCATTGGTCACGATTCTGTGTAAAAAGGGATCCCTCTTATTGCGCACATTAAGAGAAATTCAACTCTGAAATAGATGTAACATATTCTGCTGTGTCAACTGGTGCTATACAAAATTATCCAGCTTCTTTCCGATTAATTTTAGGTGTCTAACTATGCAACATGGCACTCCCATTTTTGTGCAATAGCGCTTAGAGTCTGACTTGAATCCGGTTCAATAAGGTTCTTTAATTCATCATTATAGATGACTTCCTTCAGACAACCACACGGTTATGTTTGGCGGTTATTGTTCGCGCGAAATGTGTGCTTGACGAAGATTGTGGTATTCGTCGACTGCAACTGTACTGAAGAACTCGCGCGCTTCACTATTGAGAAATTCCCTTCATTGTTGTTAAGATAGTGAGAAACACGAAATCGGTTGTACGTATTCTGTATTAAGAACTTCACGTCTACCGAGAGAGCTGTAACGGACTATGTGAAAGTCGGAAGCACTCTGTCTGCAAACCAATGGAAAGCAGGGAAAGCTCACTAGGTCCTCTTTCCATCAACTTCGGAAAAGTCACCTGGCCCTAATGTGAGGCCTGCAACGCATATGCTTTCCTTCGCATTCTGGTCCAGACACTATGCCTGTGACCGGGAATGCCAATGCCTTCGTCTATACCGCAGTCACAGTCACGCTCTGTTTCTATATTGTTGTTGAATGAAAAAACAAGGATCAGCCGGAAGATTAATGGTTCGTCCCGTTTTGTGGTTGCTGGAGACTCTGACCACTTGAAGCCTATAAATCTTCCCTGGCATCCTTGCTCTAGACTCTAGGCATTGTCGCCTTTCCGCACTAGAAATTTTTGAAACCATTCCTCTGTTTTGCGTTCATTGGCTGTATCTGTAACAGAAGCTGTGTTAATCTCCCGCTTCAATAGCAGTGTGTCTCAATTTAATTTCGTTACTGGTAAATTAGTTGAATTTGTTTCGGATCCATCCTTCGCTTTTGTGTTTATGTTTTGAATAAAACGTGAAATTGTTAGCTAATACCATGTGCTACGAATACATTAGAATATAGACAATAAGTTATAACATGACATTTGACTTTCGACAGTGACATTTATTCATGAAAATTCGATAAAAGTTAACAATTTGAGAAACCGCCATTTCATGTGCAACAACCAATAAGTCACGAGTAGCGAAAGCTTTTTAATTCGTTCTGGTTCATCATCATATCCTTGCAACACATCCAGTAGCTTTATCGCCTCAATCTCAATGCCGCGATCACCCTCCGCACTAACTCCCAAAAATAATAATTGTTTTATAGAATAGTGGTTGGTTTTATGAAACAGTAGATAGTAATTACTGAATTTTAAAATATTTTATTGTATACCTATTATCTGTTTATTTATTATTGCTGTTCGGCTTAAGTCCCATATGACCAATCGCGATATTCAAATTTCATATTGACTACATTTAACTGCGATGTACATCTATTGACGTGTTTGGACTACGCTTGGGCATTACCAATCAATTTAATAAATAATAAAGTACGTTGATTGCAGTAATGATATGCAAATGCTACGCTATTACACCTATATAAAAAAATTATTGAATTATAATGTTGGAATTGCATCATCATCTCCCATGGAGTTTTTCTTTGTTACAGTGGTAAATTTCCCATAACACAGAAGTCTTTCTGAAGAAATATTTAAATCAAGAATAATATAGTTTAGAAATATTTAAATCAAGAATAATAATTTTAAGTGAAATTGAAGCCAAATTTTAAGTTCGGTAATTATTTTAGATGAATAACATTGTATATCAAACGATATTGATTATTTCATTCGATAGAGATGACTGAGCAAAAACTTTTTAATTTAAAAACCGATTGTAATCTGTTCGAGAAAAAAGGCTTACCAAGAGTTCTACACCTCATGATCAAAATACACTTATCCATATTTAATCTCACATTGTTCATATTCTCGGTAGAGCACATTAGGTCATAATGTCAAATAGCACTGGTGACTATACAAACGTGTGGCATCTGACGTCAGACACCCCTAATACAGTTTATGATCCGAGGTGCAAAATTGTCGTTCAGACCCAATAACTTTTATATTCTCGCTCGCCTACACCGATTCTTTGCTTGGTGTCTGACTTAGGATTTTTCGGAATCACAGAGGCACTTGCACTTCACTAGAACACTCGCGTTTACCATTCTTTGTTTCAGTCTTGGAAGCGAGATCTGAATGTAAGACGTTGCCGTCAACACTCGGAATGCTCGACGGATACTGAGAGTTTTGTCTCTAGATTTGGTAAGAAGAAAGAATGAAAGATGCGTCGACAATGCTGGTGTTGCTGCTCGAGTTTCTGCAAGTTTTTACTTATGATTAAGAACAATTTTAGATCCTTGCCAAAACATTATTCTTACGTTTTAATTGTCCAAGTATTCAAAAATGCGAAAAGGGTTTTCGGAGGTTTTCAGAGTCAAACTTGCCTTTCCGAGGTTCTTTAAGGAGGTAGACTTTGTCACCCGGGAGCAATTGTTTTGCGTCTTCCTATCGTAATAAGTTTTTGATCGGAATAGTGCTTGATTATGACTATCGCGCGCTCGCTCGATAGAATGGACTATTTTGGACTGTAAATCACTAAGACAGGATCCTACGTATCTTCTCGCCCTTTTCCGAAGAAAGTGTCTACAGAGAGGGCACAGGCGAATTTTCCGAACATTAATTCGTGCGTTATGAACTTCATTCCTTCATGCATACTAGTGTTATAACTAAATATTTCTAGATTCTACCACTCCTCCCAGTTACTATTGTTGATGTAGTGTTTTAGATATTCTGTGAGAGCGTGACGTGATCGCTTTATGGAACCGTTACTTTGCTGATGGAATGCGCTAATTTTATATTGAAAAGTTTTGAATCGTTCCGCTGAATGAAAGAATGAATTCATACAGTTTATTCCTTGGTCTGTGCGGATGGCTTTTGGAACGCCGAATTCGCAGTTAAATGAAGTAACTGATTTGTCTGCTGTTCCATATGTTGACGGATTTGAAAGAGCAGCTAAGAGAATATTGATTTAAAAGTTATTGTATCGTGAGTATGATGGAACTTCCAGGAGGAGTTGCAGATAGTGGTCCGACTATGTCAAAGGAAATTTTACCGAAAGCTTGACTGGCAGTGTCTGTCGGAGTCACAGGCTGTTGTGTGTTTACGCCAATGGATTTCTGCAATTGACAACTAGAGACAATTCTGCAATTGTATCTTTCGCTGTTTCGTCTATTTGTTTCTGATATTCCCTTGCATCTGCGAAATGCGGAAATATAAATATTTTGGTTTGATGATGCGACGGAAGCGTTACGATTTTATTGTAGCATGCAAAAATTTGGACGTCAGTTTGCACGAAAAAATCCAAAAATATTCTCTGTATTGAGTACCAAGAAATGACTTTCAGTGAAAATTGAGAGATGGGAAATGATGACAATTCCATTTCCATGGATACGTAGTAAAGTTTCTTGAAGCAATCTAGAAGGTTTTCGCTATGCTTATCATCGGATTGCATGGGAGTATGGTTAGGTCGATGTTCCCCAGACGTGTAACTTTGTTTACGTTTCAAGATTCGGGGCAGTTATGGATGGCAATTTATTATGTTTAGACAAACCTTGGTCGAGAGACGATATATCCAGACCAATTAAACGAACGAGATCACATTTCCCACGCTGTCGCGATTATGGATAATCGTCCTTCGTCCGTTATGTAGTTGTGTTGTATCGATTCCGAGTAGGGTACCTGTTTCGTCATTGACTAGAGGAGGTTGTTCCTGTATTACGGAAGAGGAAGCTGTTAAAGTAGGTAAAACCATCGGGTTTAGACTGAGAAGTAAAAGGAACTGGAGCAAATTATGATTCCGAGTGATGATACGAAGAAGATCGATTCTGTATTGCGTGGTAAGGCGTCTGCGTTCGCAACAGTTTTCAGTACTTCATAGATAATGTTATAATTAAATTCCACGAGATTGAGTCTCGATTTAAGAATTCGGGGTTTGATCTTTTACAGATTTCATCTACACTAGCGGACAGTGGTCAGTGACAATGTGGAATTTAGGTATACGTAAGGTCGAAAACGTTTTACCGCTTATATGGTTGCGAGTCATACTTTTTTTCACGTTGAACGGTTTAATTTTATCCATCGTTGATGTTATGAAGCGCATGTAACAAAGTCATCTTTACGGCGATCTAGGCCCAACGAAATGCAGCGCCCTTTCGGAAAAGTTACGTGAGTAGATTCGAAATATGTGAGATGAACTGCCGATAATATCCCGGATGTTCCTAAAAATCGAGTAGGATTCCCTTCGCTTTCGGTACTGGGATTTCCCGGACAGTAGTGATTGTTCCCAAACACAGCTTTCCATTCTTCTCTTTTATTACGTGCCCTCAGTACGCCATGTCCCGATATGATCCGCATTTTGATGGTTGCAGATATAGATTGGATCCACGCAATCGCTTTGCTATATAATCGAATTTGGCACGATATTCATTAGGAGATCCCACGTATTTACACTATCATCTAGGTAGTTAAATAACTCCTTGCAAACCGGTTAAGATCTAATCCATCAGGCGCATTACCGGAAACATTGCCGGCGCCTTTTTCAAACCGAATGCAAACGTTTGTTTAGTTAGCAACCGCTCCATAAAGCCATAATGCCCTTGCGGTATAGGGAAGGCAGATTTTTCTGTATCTAACTCTTCCATGCCTATCTAATAAAACTCACTTGCTACACCAAAATCACTATGGTACTTTGCCCTTCCCAGTTGACCCTGTATTTCTAACATTGTGTGAAGTGGATAAGCCAACCATTTCTCATTAAGCACGCGATAGTCGATTACAATCCGCCATCGTTTGTTATTGTGTTCATTTAATATTTTCGGCACTATCCACAGGGGCACATTATATGGAGATTTAAAAATTGATCTATATCGTTTTCAAAATGTTCGGTAGAGTTTACGTAGGTGTATTCGAAATGTTTTCTTATTTCAGCACAGTAGATGACTTTATATTGCTGGCGATACGCTTTTAAACCTGACACGGACACTCACGAATATTCGGTTCACGCTTAGCTGGAGTGTTGAAACGAATCTCAGTTCGCGATTTCAACACTCAGTATACTCTCAGTTTACTCATACTCGAGTGAGGACAATGTTGTCCTGCGCATAGTAAGAACAAATCTTGACCTTCGCAGTTCAATAGCATATTCGACGCGTGAGTAGTAAATTCACCTAGTTTCTCTATTCTATGAAAACAGGAATCAGTAAGGCGCTACAAATGATTACACAAACTCAGTACCGACTTACTACAGATTAATACATATGGACGACACGTATATGAACATTTTCTCTTTCCTCCAATCTGCAAAGTATATTAAAATTTGTCCATTTGGGACATTCGATAAATTGATGTACGGGTTTGTGTCAATATCATATAGAGTCAGACACATAAGTTTTCGTACCCTCTTTGCTCATTGGACAAATTTGTAGAAAGCAATCTATACGTGTAAGATTCTGCAATACAAGATTTACTATAAGTGAACACATGTATAAACTTCATTCTTAACGAAATGTAATAAAATTGATTTACTACTATCATGAATAAATTGATTATATTACGTAATAACAGTCCACAGGAGTAATCGTACCAGTGTGGGTTTTGTCGAAAAATCGTATATCGTAGTACTTTTTCTGCTTTTGTATCAACTTTATAGTATTTCGTATGCACTTATGTTCCTTGTTACATTCCTTAATTAACTTGGCATACATTACATCAGTTTTTATGTGATATTTCATTAAATAGAATACCAAACTTTCAAATTTTCTTATTTTAGCGTTTGTTTATTTGAAATTCTGTGCTCGAGTATTCATTTATATATTTCCGCACATAAATTTACAATAGTATTTGATCTTAAGTATGCTCTGTAAGTAAAAAATGGGGATAGTAGTAAAATATCCACTTACGAACAATTTAAGCAGTCTGCTCCAGGTTGTTGTCGTATAGGAAATACTAGTCATCTTGCAGACCCAGCTTAATCGCACTTGTGTGCTGATTTCCTTCGAGTATAATTTTGTACATTATCTTATTCATAATTCCATTGATAAAGATAAGACTGATCACTCTGCATATTGCCATGCAGCCCCAAACTGTCATGGAGCTTCAGCCGTGCTTTAAAGTCGGCTGTTGATTTTATAGTTCTTTATTAGGCTATTACCAAACATTTCCTCTTTCGTTACAACCAAAGATATTATATTTACTCCCATCTGAAGAAATAACTTTTTCCTGAAGGTATTACTTCGATTTCTGAACTCCTTTGCACATACTGATTTCCTTACTCTGTTTATTTTAGTAATTATGGGATTCTTTCTCGGTTTTTACTTCTTAATATTTTTTGACAAGATTTAGCAGAAACTTGCTTATTTAACATGTCGTTACTCGTTGTAGCTAACTTATCTGCATTTATTCGAGCATTGCTTTTCACTTTACGTATTATAGTCTTTGCTTCCCGAACCTTCAGAATCTTTGGCATTGCAGTTCGTTTATTATATAACTGACTATCACCTGCTTTTGTACGTTTAATGATAATAAAATTGTATATTCGGTTTACTTCTGCTAAATATTTTTGCTATCATAACATATCTTTTTCTCACTTGGGCTCTTGGTATAATTTAAGAATTATTCGACGCTCTTCCAGAGTATTGTCAGACTACTTTTCAATTCATTTCTGAATCTGCGTATGAGAGAGTCCAGAATTTCTCTATACCAACCACCACACCCCTGGCTACTCTCTCCATGAATTCTTTATCTACACCTGCTATAAATCTTGTATATATCGTGGGGCTAAGTGGATTAATTCTTTCTTATGTCCAGAAAGGTTTGGACATCTCTTCGCCAGCTTTGATCATGTTCCTGGACCCTAGATTTCTATTGACCTATCCACCAGTTCCTTACGGATACCTGCCACTTCAATTGTTCTCCATACCTTTTCTCTGCCTAATTTGTCGAAAGCAGCATATAAGTCTACGAGAAATGGGCATAACATTCATTTCTTCTTCTCTGTTGCATTTCCCATCACATGCTCTAGAGTATATATATATATATATATATATATATATATATATATATATATATATATATGTATATATGTATATGTATTATCCAATGTCCCCCTTTCCTTCCGAATACCTGCTTGGGTATCAGGCAGCATCCTTTTTGTTTCAATCTATTTTTGATCCTTTCATTCAGGATCATTTCATATATTTTGCATGAGGTATTGAGCAGTGTATCATCTCTATGTTTTTCTACCTCCTACCAGTCTTCTGTTTTATATGGAGGTGAAATTATTCCTGTTCTCCATTTCTGGGACATCATTTTCTCTTCCCCAACTCTTGATTCGTTTCAACATTTTTTGTCTCATCTCACCGTTCAAGAACTCTTATGCTTCACTCAAAACTTTATCTTCTCCCAACTTCAGGTTCATTAGTCGTATTTCCCCCTCTGTTCTACGTCCTTGTTCATCATCGATCTCCTTCTCTCCTTCTCTCTCTCCACTTGACCCTCTCCTCTTTTTTTTGCTTTCCGACCGGTTTGAATGCACCATAAATTGATTTCTGCATTCATCGATTTTAATTCCAACCCTGAAAGGAGTACTTTCGTTTCGTCGTTTGTTAATGTAGATACAGACTTCTTTTGTTCACTTCGCACTCCTGGTTTCTTTTAATTCTTCTCTGTTTTCTCTCTTTGTATTCTCTGCAACATTCTTCAGAATACTGCTGTCTCTTCCAGATATGTTCCTTTTCCCCCATTGACCTCTTTCCATTTGTAAAGCTTCTCCTTTATACTACTTCGCTTCTTGTTGCATTCGCTATCCCACCATGTCTTTCACCCCCACCTTCTCCATCTCCATCTTTCTTTTGCCACAGCAGCAAATGACGCTCGCTCTATTCAAATTCTCTAGAATTTTATTTTGCACGGATTCCTAAAGAATATCCGCATCTGTGCCAGTTTAATTAATACTAATCATGTGCACGTTGCATCGTAACATGTACAGGAATTAGGCTTAATGAAAGAAGTTTAGAAGAGAGAAAAATTGTTATACTGTTAGGTATGCAGAGATATAAGTCGTAATGTTAGATTATAGGGATATTAGTGCTCAAACCGATCAGAATGTTTTACGTACATTGTAGTTTTTGAATTTGTCAGCATATATGATAATGTTGGAATATTTTTATAACCACAAATATTTCAGATCATGTTATTACCAGTTTATCATTTCATTCCTATTTTGCAGATACTTATGCGTTTTCAGATAAATCCACCATGTGTATAATATATACATATGACAGCAAAAATATTGCACTACAATATCTTTTATTAATATTTGCATATATTATGTATTCTCGCTGAAACCACACCACTGTCATCAAAAGATCTATTGCATTATAACATTGTACAATAGATATTCCTATTTCTTCATATCTCATGTATAAAATCGAAAAAATTTAAAACAAATCTCAGAAATCGGAATTAATAGGTTCTTTCCATTTTGAAAAAAATTCTGTTCTATCTTATATGTTCCATATAAAAAAAATATCTGTTTTGTTGAATTTTTATAGAAATAAGTGTTCAGGAACGTATTTGAATAATGTTTTCATGTAGTATTTATTTTAGAATATATATATTAAAAGTTCCATAGAAACACGTTACTCAGAACATTTATTTGGAAATTAGTTTTTATATTCAAACACAATTTATGACATTACTTAGCGTCAATATCTGCTATTCAGTCCTGTTTTAATACGCGGGAAGGTAGGACGTGTTTAGTTCCACGATTGCTGATTATACGTAGTGCAAACTGTTATGATTTCGTGTTGTCTCCGCCACATCCCAACGCATATTTCTACACACCTTTTACTTGAAAAATAAATTCCTGCGTACAGGAATCATTTTCTTATTACAATGGATAAAGTTAACGCACCTCAAGACATGTCTTCTCCAGCATCTTAATACGCTAGGGTAAATCAAAAAGAAAACTTCCGCATGAAGGAACATGCTGTTGTTCTCGATCCATACGAGGATATTACCATAAAGAATTGCATTTTGGGAGTTGGGAAGGCTCAGAACCCAATATTCGATTGGCCTCAATAATTGCGAATAATAGAATATGTATGTAACTCGCAAACGAAACGTCTGTTTACAAACACATGTCCAGTAATTCAAACATACTCATCGAAGACCGATTCATTTCAGTACGACCATTAATTGTCCCAACTCTACTAATGACTGGCAGCAACAAATTAAGATCTCTTCACTACCGACTAAAATGAGTGATACATACAATAAGGATTCATTTGCTCCTTTGACTACTGAAAAGCAACAGTCCGCAAATGAGGAGTATAGGGTCCCCACTCGAAGCAAAATCCCCAATAAAAGACCACTCTCTGAAAGCTCTGAATGTAGTTCTCAGCCTACTGGCTCCACGATAATGGAGAAAATTGTAACCCCCACCACGATGGATGCAAGTTCCCACTCAAACATGGAGGCCTCTCCTTTTGAGGTCCCTACAAAGCGAAGTATCATTCCGCTCAAAAAGCAGAAGGAAGAAGGAATTAAGGCTGATCAGACTGACCATAAATCTATAGATTTGGCACTTGAACCACTGGAACATTTTTTTGCTAAAATTCCGGACATATATATTATGAATTTCGTACAGTATAAAGATCTGCTGACTAAAGCTAAAGGCAATCCGGACATTGTTGAATTGACACAATACTTCAAACATGACTTTACTTCACAAATCAAAATGCTGCGTGAAACCTACTCCAGTTTCTCAAATAGATTGATTAACAATTTAATTTCACAGATAATTAAGAAACTTGAACTTCACGGCAACTGGACCGAAGAAAAGGACTGTGGAGTATCCATCTCACCTCAGGATCCAGACTCGGACACCGATTTCTTCATTTTATCAAAGGACGACGTTTCGATCAATCTATCAGCCCATTCCGAAGTAGCGTTTCCATGAATCCAATTTGACGTGATTTCTGCGCTAATACGGGACTGAAGCTGCTATACTGGAATTGCAGAGGAATTTGCATTCGCAGAGAGTAACTACGAAAACGTTTTGAAGAAATCGATGTATTTATAGGCGTTGAAACTAAGCTTGAAGGACAAAAAATTTTATCTTTCCGGTTTTTACACATACAGAATTGACAGAACACACAGACCTGGTGGTGGTATTATATTTCTAGTAAAAAAGAGTCTAAAATTTATACCCATCCAAGATCTGTGTGGTACCACGGACAACCTGAAAAATGGAGTGATCAAATTACATAACTTGAATTCCACCTTAAACTTAGCTGTCTGCTACAGAGTTCCCGAATGTCCGGTCTCGCAGATAGAATGGCACCAGTTTTTTTCCTCTCTCAGTATGCATGACCTCGTCTCATTTACGGCGATTTCAATTCCAATCATACATCATGGAACTGCTCCAATATAGATACGAACGGAATTAAACTCGTTAACTCTATAAACGTCTCGGATTTAACTTTAGTTAATAATAACACACTTACTCACATTGATCTTACCTGAAATAGATTATCTAATATATAGATTTAGTTCTCTGCTCACCAGCCATTTATGATTAAATTAAATTCAATATACTTGTGTATTCCTGGGGATCAGACCATTTTCTTATAACTGTAAACCTTCTGGTCGACAAAATACCGTACATCAAAAAACAACCGCGCTTTACATCAAATAAAACTAACTGGACACAATATCATATCTTAATGAAGGAATCATTCTCGAAATTTCTGGAACATTCATTCGATTCAGACATACCATTGGTGAATACTTTTTTTTTGTAAATGTTATAACGGAAGCTATTTCAAACTATACCCCTTCTCCGAAAACTGCTAATGTCAGACAGCACAAGAACCCAGTCCCATGGAGGAATGACAAGTGCACTAAACTCATAAGTCTTAGAAAAATATAGAGGTATTCATGCACTTAAAATGCACTTAAAATGTAGAGATACTCACGCAACATAACTGATTTTATAGAAAATAAGGAACGCGTAGCTTCAGCGAAAAAGTATATAAAGAAATATAAAGTTGACAATTTTAGAAAATTTGTAGAACGTATCTGGAAGAAATGCAGGATCTTAAAAAATAAATGGGCCAGTGTCAAATTCAATGAAGGCTACTCATACCGATTATGAAAAATTGAAGATACAATTGACAAATTTATTCTTCCTTGGGTTCCCACTGAACCATCTTTCGCCTTTCCAGATTTATGCGCTAATTAGAATAACCGGTTTCACTGTACGACTTTTGGCATTCATGAAATTACTCTGGCCCTTAACAGTTGTAGCCTCAAGGCCTCCCCAGGCCGTAACAGAATTGAATATACTGTAATTGTCAAACCCAAACTGATACTACTTAATCTGCTCAATGAGATCTATTCGCTCAGTATACATCCTTCAGCGTGGAAAGAATATCTTACGTTTTTTATTAATACGGAATATGTTAATGGAGTCTGGCCCATCTCGTTAACATCTTATCTCTGTAAGATATTTGAAAAAATGAATAAATCAAGGCTTCAATGGTGGTCAGAAACTTCTGATTTTCTCCCCTCTTCTCAGTCTGGATTTCGAACCGGAATATCCTGTGTTGACAACCTTGCAATGCTAACCATGTCCGTGGAGGAATCATTTTCAGTGTGCAAAAAACCACATAATAATCACATCATCATTTCAGTGCGCACGTAATATTGTTAATCTCGTAAGCTTTCTAACGTAAGAACGTAATGTCACGTTTGTCGTCAGCGACTCTTACACTATCAGAAGAAAAAATATTTAAGAGCCTGTCCAAGGTAGAGTCCTTAGCACATTCCCATATTTTATTTATGTCAAAAATATTACAGTCGGCCTAAATCCTTCTATACAGATTTCACAGCTCGTAAATAACTATTACTGTCACAATACCTAGCAAAAGTAAAATAAGTTTAGAAAAAACCATTAACACCAAACTCGATCCCATTGGGCTATCTTTAGCATCTGTAAAGACTATCTTAATTCACCAGAAAGCGATCCGACCAGATACCAGCTCGATTAAAATTCAAAATTATTTTATCAGATCTAGTGACTTCAATTTTTATATTTTTTAATGCAATATTTTTCGATTACCAGCTTAAATTCGGTGTGCACGTTGATTACGTCGGCAATAAATGCTCAAAAAGACTAAACATTCTTAAATTTATTAGTGGCATAAAATGGAGAGTTGAAACTTCCACGCTCATCTTTTTATAAAAAAGACTCATTCCCTCTCATATCGATTACAGTTTCTTTGTTTATGCTCCTAAAACTAAAAGCCTCATGTTAAAGTTGGAGAGAATTCAATACGCAGCTCTAAGAATTGCTTTAGGATACTGTAGTAGCACACCCACCAATATTATATTAGGCGTTTCTAGATTGTGCATGCTGCAGCACAGAGCCAAATATCTATGCAACAGATTCATAATGGTAAATCTGTCCACCAGTGGATCAACTTTGTATAACTGGTTAACAAACTCCATAACTCTACTATGTGGAGCGATCTAGTGTGTAAATCTCACAATATACTTCCTAGACAAATTGAAACTCCGGTGAATGAAGGAAAATTCTCAAAACGGAAAAAAAATACTCTTGAAACCTACTCGACTATGAATACAATTTACTTTTTTCAACAATATCTCTTCAAACCGAAATGGGTTATTTCCTCAAAAATGCTGCGTCCCCGAACTCCATATTCCCTGCTCACTTCTGCAACAGATACCCTAACTCCATTTCCTTCTTTACTGATTGCAGTAAGAATGAGGTGTCTGGTAGAGTAGAAGCAGCATGCACTCACCAGACCTAAATACATTCTCACTGTTGGGCTTACATAATTATTTCTCCATCTTCTCAGCTGAATGTACTGCAATAAAGAATGCCATTAAAATGGTCCTGAGTCCTATCATGGTAACGTTTTTAAATTCTCAGCTAGTTTATCTGTCCTGCAAGCTTTAATTAAGAGCTGAGTCACTGTCAACACTAATCCATTTATTCTCGATATCAGAAGGCTTATAAACCGCTTCTATTCAAGTAATAAAAAAATATATTTTTATTGAATTCCTTCTTATACTACTTTTAACGATAAAGCGGACAGTTTAGCTAAAGAAACGTTATATACTATTGTCTCGCTAGACATATTTGTTACATTCTCTAATTTTTTCCATAGCTTTAAAAAGCAAGCTAAGACGGAAGCAGAAAGACAGAATATCTTGGAATCAGAATTTAAGAATAGAAAATTTTTCAGAAGCTATTACCATCCTTTTGCTAAACCAACTCCGGACAGTTCACGTGCAATTAGCTGCTTCCATCTTTAAAATTAACATAGCTCTTGATATGAAATGCCAATGTAACAGTTTAGTTCAAGATCTCAACCATATAATTTGGCAGTGATCCAATCTCAACGACAATAGGAATATCTTAATTAATAAACTATGTGGAATGGGTTATTTCCTTCCCCACAAAATGGACTTCTTTTCAAGCAAACCATATAGTACTCCGCAGTTGATTATTCACAAATTTCTCAAAATCCATGGTTGGCATCTGTGACAGTTCTGTGTCGAGGGCTTAACTATGTTCTTCAGTGATTTAACAGTTTTCTTAATTTTAGTTGTAAGCTCTAGTTATATGTATGTATATAGCAAACACATATCTTAGTTGTATATAAGTGTGATCTTTGTACAAAAGTTTGCGAAATTGTTTCTGTACTGTTAGTATGCACAGCAATGTGCATGCTGCTGATAACCCTGTGAAGGTTATTCTATAGCGTAAATAAAAAAAAATTTGTTATAAATATTGAAAAACGTTTTTATATTGATGAAATTGTCTGTTCTTCCGACATATAAATATTTCTTCTAATATAAATTTTTTACAGTACGAAACTTTTACTTTCAGTAACATTTATTTATCTGTACTTATTAAAAAATTTTTTGAAAGAATTCTACGATCCATATTTCAAATATACAAGTTCTCATAACTTTCTCGGTTCGAGTTAAAAATTGGTATTTTTTTAAAAATTACTTTGAGATTTATTGGTTGAAAAAGAATAATTCATTGATAACAGAAATTAACAGAAATTAAGGTTCTAAATTAACTGTTATTTTGAATATCTGATTATAATTATTTTTATACACAAATATAAATATTAATAATGTGAAGTTTCAGAAATGTAAATTTGAAGAAGTGCTTTCCTTCGCTTTCAGTAGATTAGCAGATGGCGTGTCCTGTTCCATTTCTCTGATGGCCAGCGGAGAGGAAATGTATATATTTCGAGAATGAACGAATGGATGATTAGTTTGTGCATTGAACACTGCAGCTAGCAACACGCATCTCTGTGACTTCGAAAATAATTTCGTTTCTTAAAATGCACATGTGGATGAAGGGCCATTTTCTATATTGTTCTTTGCACTGTGCCTTTATCGCGATTCCAATTTCTAGCAAAAATCTTGACGTGTCAAATGGACACAAACATATGAGACGCGTGCATGTAATGTGGAGCGCAGGTCATGCACTGTTTTACAACTCTGTCGCCTATGTTTCATCTAATGCAACATCGTGGGCCTACTACAACATATGTACATATGGGTAGTTTTGGTTTCATATCTTACTTCATCAATTCTCATATCCTCGAATATAAAATCAGTTGTGAAAAACAAAAACATTTTATGAATATTGAGTCATGTATAGTGAGGTATTGTACGACAAACTAATTTATTCTAGAAGCAAACTAGTTAGATCATTTATTAATAGAATATTTATACAATAGGTCTACATGTATATTGAGGAAGGTTACTATATAACATGTAAGAACAGTGCCGTATTTTAATTGTAATTAATTTTTTAAATCCTTCATTGCAATAGTATATATCACTGCAATATACGCTATGTGTGTTATTAAAAATTGTTTCTCATTCTTTCTAAAAATAATTTATGTTCACAATATACCAAATTGCCTTCTTTTCGTTTCTATTTTTTAACATGTGCAGTCTTATTAGGTTACTTATATGTTATACAAAAATTTCGAGTAATTTAGATTACCAAGCAAATTTTGAGATGAAATTTAAATTACTCCTTTACATACAATAAATGTAAGTTGTTATATTTGAATTCTACATTGCATACAAATTTTAAAAAAGATTTGAAAGCGAGCAGAGAGGTTGATTGTATTTGTTGTAATGTTTTAATAGAATAAGAAAAACTACTCGTATATTTGTTTATTCTAAAGGCATTCATACGATACCTAAATGTACAACATATTCAAAATATTTTTCGTTTTATTTCTGATATTATTCACATTTTCCAGTATTGAATTAACGCTAAGAATGAATAAGAGAACCAAATTAGTCCTTTATTCCTTTTAATTATAAAGACACTAATGTTATACACGGTGGAAAGAAAAGTTTGTCTGTGGCTATCATAAATGAATTAAACTATTTGATGGAAGAAAGTAATAAAAAACCTGCTGTGAAATTGAACGTGATCTTGAATTTTAAGTTCAAAATATTTTTTATTTGCATTGTATTATACTTACCACGAAAGTAGAACTTTTGTAAGTTCACAACCTAACTGTTTTCAGAAAAATAGTAAAAGTGATAAAATAACTTTTTTCATTTATCATGAGAAATATTGATTGCTTGAAAAAGCTTCATATTCATGGTAAGTAGAATACAACGCAAAAAAAGTTTTGATCTGACATTTGATCCTGTACAATCATATTGAAGAAAAATATTATTTCAAGTGAACTACAACAGACTCATTTGAGTATATCAGTAACTCAGATACATTAAGGTTGAAAAACAACATGTGTAAGGGAGGCACCTCTGTGAGCCTTTTTCGATAGCAACGCAACAGTGTGTTTTCAGTTTGTTATTAAGTCAGTAGGTTTAAGTCATTTTAGCCATCGTGTGCTGTCTTCAGTGTTGAGTAATTTGATTACCAGTTTGTTGGGGTGCTGTTGTTGTCTGCTATTGTGTTTTGGCATACTGATCAATGTAGTCACCAACATATTTGATACGCAGTTCTTTGTGGAGTGTTTCACTGATATACCATGTAGTCGCTGCTACTTCTCTAAGTGCTTTGTTTTGAGATCTGTGTATTATGTCAAAATTATATTTCTTGGCACATCCCAATAATTGGATACCATAGATCGGAATGGGTATTGCAGCTGTAGTAGTATTTTGTTGTTTAATGTTAATGCTGATTTATAGCTAATTAACCAGTTTATTTTTTGTAGATTTGGAACCATTTGTTTTCTGTTGACGGTGATACGAGCCTTCAAAGTCATTTTGCTTGTGATTGGTATACTTTCGTTATTAATTACAATTTGCCTTTTTGTTACATTCCAGGTTGTGAAGATCATGCGTGTCGATTTGCTAGCATTCATTTTTATTCTCCAGGTTTGAGTGCAACTTCCTATTTCGTTAAGGCCTTTCTGTAGGATTTTCCTCGCTCTATTCATTTCACAATGGACTGCTGTGATTGCCATATCATCTGCAAATGTTAAAATTTCGACATTTTCCGTCTGTGGAATATCTACCGTGGAGATCTGATAGAGTGTGGGTTCCATTGCACTACCGAGAGTGACTCCCGGTAGTACCTTTTGTAGAGTAGAATAGTGACCTCATTATGACTGACATTAAAGTAACTTTTGGATATGTAGGATTCCACTAGATATTATAGATTTATAGATATTATGCCACAATAGAAGTTTTAGTTTGTATAGTAAACCAGAATGACATATACGATCGAATACCTGACTCATATCAATGAAAGCTGCTGAACAGTTGCGTCCCTCGTATCAAGTTTCTATTGTGATGGACACTCTATATATTTGCTCTTGTGCCGAGTGTCTTTTTCTAAGCCCGGATTGATATTTCGGTATGATGTTACCATCGCTAATAAAGGGTTGTAGACTCTTCAATATTACTCTTCCTAATAGATTTCATAACACTGGTAGGAGAGATATTGCCTGTATTCTGTTCTTCCGTGAAGTGGCGTTTGATGTTTGAGAATAAGTACCATATCTGCAAATTTCCATTGTACAGGAAACTGGATATACGTGACTGCATTGTATATGTGGGTCATCGCAACTAAGGCTTTTCTAGGTAGCTCTTGCAGTAGTTTTGCGGTAACTAAATCATAGCCCGAGGTCTTCTTCCTTTTTGGTTATTCTGTTTCTCTTGCGATTTCTGCAATCGTGAAATGTTTGATTCCTGACGAGGCATCAGGAGGTGTATTTTGGAAATAATCTGTAATTTTCAGCTCATCTTGTGTTTTTGGTATATCGTGAGGTGCAAATATTTTTGTTAAGTATCCTGAAAACGTTTCAGCTTTATTTCCATTCTCTTTCGCACACGACATATACATTGGGTATTTTAGTAAATCAACAGCTTTGCTCTGTTTCTGCAGCGTAGCAACCCATGTAGCTTGTTGCAATCGCTCAGTCAATTTTTGAACAGCTCGATCTATGTCAATGTATATCCTAAGCGGGATTAGAAATTTTATATGATCGTTTCTGCAGTGTTCCTGAAAGCAACCTAGTCTGTTCTTGAATTGTGTTGTGAAGGTTTCTTTTCTTCGAGTAGTGTTGTAGTTGGTGGTGTAAGTATTAGTGGAGAATGATCCGAGCTCAAATCGTAACTATCCTGTATATTGGTAAGATGGGTAGCAATCCCTTTTGTGATAAAAGAATCGAGTAGATTGGATATCTCAGCGATATCTGAATGCCAGTAGGTTGAGTTACCTGAAATCGATACCTCGTTATCAATTAGCTACCACTGTTTGAACAATTCCCTTCCTTTCGGATTTATTATCCTTTAGCCCCAAAACTGATGCTTGGCATTATAATTGTCCTGCGTTATAAACTCGCCTGCTAGGGTATCAAACAAATTCATTGATGTTATTGTTAGAGACCAGAATACTTGGTATACGGCCGCTATTGCCAAGGGATAAGTTAATAATTTTAATTGTTGTCGCTTGTATATATGGTTCGTCATACCTTTCTTCGCGTGCTACTCCACTGGGGAGTTGAGTGTAATAAATTTTGTATTTGTAAATATTAAGATAGCCTTTGCTAGTAAGATGGGCCTCTGATATTAGCAACATGTCGGTTTTCTGTATATAAAGAAAGAATTAAATTTCTCGTTTCTGATAGAGCAATCCGAATTGCTCCATATGTTACTTATGATGTGGGTTGCGAATTCCTTATCTGTTAATCTTTATTTAATGAGGGATGTTGGTATGGTTGGTTGTAGGTTTTAATGACGGACCGGTACGCTCTCTGGTGTTTTAGTTATTAGGTGTGGAATTCTACAATATTTTGCATAAAGTGTTGTAACAGTTTTCCGCATGCCACTACAGATTGTGTATTCATTTTAATTGAGCTGTTGGTAGTAATTTTGCACATTAAATTATTACAGCCTATATTTGTTCTTGTATTATTATTATTCAGCATAGCTGTGTAACTTGTCATATTTTGTACGAAAATTGGTGGAATTTTTGGTTCAGTTTTAGTATTTGAGGTTTCCGCTTCCGTGTTTCCTATTATGTTGAGAGTAGTATATTTATTGGTGTGTGTTACATTCAGTGTTTGTTCTTTTTATTTTTGTTGTTAGGAGAGATATTTTTTCGGTCTTTTTGTGTTGCTGTCAGTCGACATTGGATTTATTAGGAAGTCTTTGTCGAAATCCATGGTTTTATATCCTTCGTTTTAGTCATTTTATATGGGATTATACGCCACAAGGGTGGACTTTGTTTATCAGTACAATTATTTTCTGAAGTATTGATGGTTCCTAAGCTTGGATTACGATTTTAGTTTCAATTTTAATTTCTAATTGCGTTTGGCTCCCGCAGCCTTATGTACGGCACCGCACACTATGCTAGGCACACTTGTTAACAGAAGCTCTTCTAAGTAAACACATCTTATCTCTACGACAGCCTTATCGCGACCGAAGAAAAGTAAGAAACAAATTTCGTAGCAATAACGAAATAATGTAATATATGTATGTAAATTATTTAGCAATTAGTGTACACATATACATAATTAAGTGTCCAATAATTACATACCCAGAATGATTAACTTACCAAATGTTTAAATTTAGCACAACATTCTTTCGTTCTTTATATCACTTCAACAATACTTTGCTTGTCACTATAGTAACACTCCATTCCTTTTAATTTTTCATTGTGTTAAAAGAGAACATCTTCCTTTTTTTCTTTGTTTCGTCATTTAGAAGTCGCACAAACCACTTTACTGGTTATTAGCGGCTCAAGCAACCATAATCTCTTGTATACTCTTCTTAGTTCTAGGTATTGTAGAAAGTTCTTGATTGTGTTGTTGTCATCTATAAGGTCGTCATGCAGGATGGATTTTATTTTGCACTCTAGGCGTTTTTCAATGTATTTTCTGCACTCCAAAATAGTGTGGTGTACCGTTAGCAGCACTTTGCATAATTCGCAGCTTCTTCCTTGTGAAGGAGATGTTGGGGGTGAGTCTTGTATGTCTTACTATGATTCTTAAGGTTATGACTTGGTCGTGTCTTGGTAGAGTACAGGTGATGCTCTTCTTAAAGAGGTCGTTTCTAACTATTTTTTACCGTGGTTGCAATGTGCTTGTGTGTTTCCAATTTTATTCCAGCTGTCAATTACCGTCTTTATGAGCAGGCGGAGAGTGGTTTTCTCTGGTTGGCTATTGTTGTAGTGGCTGAAGTTAGGTAAGTTGGCAGCTTCTTTGCCCAGTCTCGGGGGTTTTTCGTTTCCAATATTACAAATAAAGGCAGAGACCCATGTTACAGTGACTGTGTTGTTTCTATTTTTCAATTTTGTGTAAAGCTCTTGGCATTCCTGGATGATTGAATCATTTGTCCACAGATTCTGGATTGATGAAACGGCGTTTATAGCGTCGCAATAAATAGTGAAGCTCTTGGTTTAATCTATGGATGTAAGATCGACGGCGTGTTCAATCGCGTTGAGTTCACAGTCGAGGATGGGTGTCTTTGGGTGGAGTTTAGTTGAGCTGTTTAGTATGTTGCCGGTGACTGCATATCCGGATACGCTTGGGATTTGAGATCCATCTATACATATATGCATGTGAATTGGAAAAGTTTCTTCTAACACTTGAAGCAGTGAAATTAACATGGACGGGTTATTTCTTCCTTGGCTGTAGGTGAATTATGAGGCATTGGTTTCAATTCCTGAGATGGTCCATGAGAGTATATTATTAATAGATCTTTTCATTGATGGTGAATTTCCACCTGCAGATCGTTTAGATAATTCTCAATGCTGCAATAGAATGGAAGGGGTGTTCTCTTTTTCTGTGTGAGGTTGAGGTTGTTCTGTTTAAATGTATTTTGATATACGAGGTTTTGTGGAGTGAAGGCTACTTTGGCTGCAAATTTAATGCTTAGGTACTTTCTTCGAATCTGTAACGGTGGTTGTGATATTTCGCTTAGAATACCGTTAATTGGGCTGGTACGGAAGGTACCGACTGTTATTCTGAGTGCACTGTTGTGTATGATTTCTAGTTCTTTTAATATGTTGAGTTTGGTGGAAATGTAGACGATCGATACGCAGTCTAACTTATATCGTACTACTGCCTTATATTGTGATAGTAATACGTTTATATCTGCTTCCTAGTTATTTGCAGCTATTGTTTACTAAGTCGTTGGCTGCTGTCAATTTTGAGTTTGATATGAGGTTTCCAAGATAGTCGCAAGTTAAAGGTGATTCCTGGTAGTTTAATGGAAGTAGTTTCTTTTAATGGTTGATTGTTGAGTGTTAGATTTATATTTGTGGGTGGTTGTTTTCTGCTAAAAATTATTGTTTCTAATTTGGTACTGAAAAATTTGAAGCTTGATATGTGCATCTATTTTTATAATTTTTCCAGACATTCTTGGTGTAAGACATAGGTGGTATGTAGATATTTACCTTCGCATATAAGAGTTAAATCATCGGCGAATTGTAGTCCCATGACTTGGTTGATGATCAGAAATAGATATTCAGTTAAGTCAGTTCTGACTTCGATGATTCTGATGTATAGAAAGTTGCTGACAAAATTGAGAATATGTCTATATTTTCTTTAAGGCCATAGTTTAGAAGGATTTATAAGATTCTCCAGAATATGTCATAGGCCTTCTCAATATCTGGACATATTGCTATTACGTGTTGTTTATTGGCGAAGCCTTCACGTTACTTTCCAGATTTATTAGATGGTTGTATGTGGAATGGGACTGTTGAAAGCCACGTTGGAACTTAAAAATCAGTTGTTTGCTTTTAAGGAACAATCGGAGTCAGTAATTTATAATTTTCTCCATTAATTTGCACATAGTGTTTGATAATGCTATCGGTCGGTAGCTGTTTGGTTTCGTTGGGATTTTTCCTGGTTTCAGAATAGGAACAACTATTGCTTTCTCCATCTGGTTGGGAAAATATTTTTGGTCCATATACCGTTAATTATTGATAACATACAATTGAGTACTTCTTGTGGCAGATTAATGAGTAGTATGTACGGTTCCGTCGGATCCTGGTATTCGAACTGTTCAAGAATTGTTGGAGTTCATTCAGTTGAAGAGGCATATTTAAAGCAGATGTGGTTGGTAGGTCGAGGTCTGCTATCAGGGATGTCGTCTGATTAGATGTTTCTACTATAGCTTCTGTTAGTCGGTCCACAACTGTGATTATGTTATTAGAATTGATAGGATTTAGTTGTACAAATTGGGGATATAAGTTTGTTAGCGACTCTTGGTAGAGTTCCTAGTTGGTTTCTTGAAATTCCCATTTTGGTGGTTTGTAGGATTGGCTGCTTCGGTTCAGACTGTATACAACCTTTATTGGGAAGTGGTCACTGTCATATATATCATCGACTGTGTTCCATGTGATATTTTGTGTTGGGCTGCAAAGTGTTAGACCTATCGCACTGAACCGGTGAAATGCCGAGCAAGTATAGGTCTGGTTGTATTTAATAGGACAAGATTGGTTGAGTTAATTATTTTTTATTTGTTGGCTACTCATCTATCGGTTTTGTACGAGCCCCAAAGGATATTGTGGCTATTTAGTTATCCGAGAATGATAACCGGTTTTGGTATTTGGTTGGTTAGCTGGGTTAATTCGGATTCGTTTAGTTGCTGACTGTTTGAGATGTATAGGTTGCATATATATAGATTTATTTTAATTTTGGTGAAGATAACTTCGTAGTTAGATGTGATCGTAATTTCCCCGCTATGTATGGTGCTTCTGACGAGGGTGACTACAGCTCCGCTTGTATGCCTGGAGTTGCGATGTTTGTTAAATGTTTTGTAGCTTTTAATCTCTCTAGTATTCTGGTTGAAGTTTGTTTCTTGTAGACAGATTATTTGAGGTTGGAAGTTGTTAACTAAAAGTTGCATGTGTTTGAGTCGACTGTAGAAGCGATATAGGTTCGAATGAATTATATGGAGTGATCATTTTTGTGTATGCATTGCTTAGTCCTTCGTAGTTCAAGGGTAATGTTATTAGTGTTGATATTAGTTTTGTAGATGATTAGATTGTAAAGATATATTTATTGAAGTGCCGGTTTTTAGTTTTTTTTATAAGGGGATGCAGATGATGTTTTATACCCGGGTCTTGTTGTATTGACTTAAACATATGAATTACGGCTTTTGTGTCGGAGGTATAGCTTTCGGTGATATCTATTGTGCCTTCGTTGCCAATGGCGTTTTTCAGAAAACTTTTGAGTTGTATGTAATAGGGTACAAAGTAGTTAGTGCGATCTTCCAGGATTTGATTGACTGGTTTGTGTAGATTCTGAATGGCGATTGGCTACGTTTGTGTTTCATTTTTATGTTGGTGGTTGTGGGGTTTCTTTTCAGATTTGGGTCATTGTTGTTTGTCGCCTTCTTTGAAATTTGTTCATCACCTGACTGGCTTTCAGTTGAGGTTGATAGTGGTGTTATATATGTGGCGGGGATCTAAATATTTTTATGCTCTGCAGTGGGTCGTTTAATGTGCTATTAGGATTAATTATAGGTAGGTCGTTTTGTGGAAATTTTTGTTTCTTGTTTTTCTGTTTCGGTTTGGTTTTTGTACGGAATGCGTGTGTTTGCTTGTTTATTGGAGGATAATGTTTGTTCCATTTCTGTTGTTATATCACTGCTGCTGGTATCCCAATATGTTAAGTTGGACATTGTTGGTTGAATGTGTCAGGTACATTGTTTTGCGATGTGTCCCTCTTGTTTGCATAAAAAACAACTGACTTTTTTGGTGGAAACGAATATTCTGTACTGTGTGTCGTTATGTGTTATTGGGAAAGAATCAGAGATTTTCTTATCATCGTCTGGATCTACGTAAATTTGCCTTTCAAGACTCATTATGTGCGCTAAGAAGGGCTCCTGTCGTTCAGCTCGATGGAAGGTTGGATATTGCTATGTATTTATCCATTACGAATTTTTAATGAACCCTTGGGTAGAGTAGGAGAAACGTTATATAAAATTATTCGTTGTGATGGATTTAACAAGGGTCTGACTGTGGTGTTCGTATTGTTGGTGTTTAACGTTTCGTAGTTATTATTAAGTTGTTTTACTGTCGAAATAGATACAAATTCTGTTGTTGGATACATGGGATGCAAAGCGGGAGGCGTTGGGACCAGTGGCTTTTGCTACGGCTACTACATAACCTTTCACGGTTGTGCATTAATTATAATTGCCTGTTCTTTACTGTGGAATGAATTATTGGTCGTGGCTGATGAGCAAGATTTTTCAGGCTGTAGGTTTGAAAATTTCCGTTTGTTTCGAATTGGCGGTTTTTGTTTCCATGGTTGGGCTTCCGTGGTCAAGGTACTCGTCGGTGTCATACACACTTTGTATCATTCTATTGTCAAGTAGCGCCATATACCATCTCGCTCATATAGAACATGAGTCATCTCTCAATCAAAACAAGTGGATTGGCACTCACGAGCTACAGAGCACGTCCGATCTGCAAAACTGCTCGGGAAAGACAGAGAATATCTTGATAATATAAAATTTTTAGAAAAAGATAAGCCAAATACTATTTCATATTTAAGTCACTATTGCGTATCTATATCTGAAATTTTACAAAAGGGAAGGCAATGAATTGTGTTTGAAACAAAAAAGGATCATATATTTTGAAAAGGATAATAATCATTGTCAGAGGCAGGTTTCTCAAGAAGAATAAGGAAAACCAAATGATTAAATGAGTTAGATCCATTTCTTTCATTACGTTGCGTTCATTACTTTCGTAAACGTAGAAAAACACATAAAAATCGGCGATCCAATCAACTTTATTAAATTGTATTTCATTGCGAGTGTGCGACATGAACTTTGAATTTATTAAAATATAATATCGTAGTAAAAATTAAATAATATTCTTTTCAGCATCTTTAATCAACATCCTATTTTTGGTTACTGGGGCTGTTTATTTGCCCCATCAAATGTGATTGAATTCGGCGATTAATTTTTCATTCTATTACGAAAACAAACGTTAATATTTCTATAGCACTGGATCACTACATCGTAACATTTCTTCACTCTTGGCTATCTTATGTGGAAGATGCAGGTTACTCTAAGTGGTTTGCTTTCATAAACAGTTTTATTCACAGTTGTTTGTACATTTATTACAACTTTAAAGACATGACATACTGTCTGCCAAGATGGTTTGCCTTGTTGATCACTTTAATATAATTGACAAAAATTTTCGTGGATAGCTTATCGACTGTAACAGCTTACTATGCTGTGAAACTTATCTTCTACGTGCTTAGATCTTTTGTTCACGATTCCGTTTCTAATTAAGTATTTAGTTAATTATTCCGCACTCTGATTATATATACATAACGTGACCCTGACCGGTTTGTTCGTTAATTTCTCTGTTAGTATTTTGTGATACATTAGTTCTTTGCAGCTTTCTGATGCTGCTATGTATTCAGCTTCTGTGGTTGATAAGGCCATTCTAGAATGTTTTCTCTAGCACCAACTTCTCGGTTCTATACACGATCAAGTATCCGGCCGTGCTCCTTCTGAATTCGGGATCGCCTGCAATGTCAAAGTCATTAAAGGCTATCAGCTCAAGCTTGCTCATTTTGTATGTTATCCCCCCCCCATCTTTCGTTCCTATCTAATGTATCTAAGTACTCGTTTAACATTTAATATTATAATATATTGGGTTTATCAGTGTATCTGATGTACACGTAGACTCCGTAGTTCATATTCGGTCTTGTCTGATTTGAGAGGAACTGTAAACTTCCTATGACCTCTCCTACTGGATATTATTCTTGTAGATCTCCTTCCTGAATGTCATCTTGTTTTACCATTGGAATTTTTACGGATTTGGACTCTACCATTCCTAGTCGTTCCAGAATCATTTGTGCATATAGACCTTGAGCAATTTTTAAACCTTCTGCTGTTTCTGGTTCCTTCGCGACTTGCATATCGAACTCTTGTTGTAATTCCTTTAGCAACTTTTCCATTTCCATTGCGTTGTCTGATCGAAATACTCTGTCATCAGCGCATGGTCAGTATCAAATTACTGTTCCTATTTTGAAAAGTACACTGCTCGGTTTTCAGTGGTTGCAGTCCTTTTCGTTTCAGGAAATTTGTAAACCTCTCGTTCCATTCCATTTCACGTTATCGGTGACTGTTTCAAAACAAATAACAATTTTTTAATTTGCATAGTTTACTTTTGTATTTGTAACATTCGGGACGGGAATGGGGACATTTGTATATCTTCTTCCAGTTCGCCGTGTAGGAATGCAGTCTTGACGTCGAGTGTTATCATTCCGTATCGTGGATTTGTTGTTTATGCAGAGAGGATTCTAAATGCGTTCGTATCCATTACTGGGCTGAACGTTACATTGTACTGTGCAGAAAGCCTGTTCGCAACCTCTTGTCATCAAACGTGCATTATAAGGCCAAACGTCGTTTATTCTCAATACTCACCTGGAGGTTAGAAGTTTAAATCCTTCGGCTTTACTTCGGTTAGTTGTATTCTAGGTGTGGTTTTTCTCAATGGACTATTACTCTCTTTCGATAGCCTCTATTCATTTGCCTCGATCTGCCTCTGAAATAGTTTCTTTAAAAGTTAGAAAAGTGTGCGCTAAATACCTTTCTGGATGTCTTTCTCTTCTTTCTTTCAGATCTTCTTTGTATTTCTTCAGCTTCCTTCTCCTCTGTCTTTTCTTCATCTTTGCGGCTTATCACTTCACTTTCCATATAATCGGAATTTCCCGTTGTTTGTCTATCTTGTGCACTTCTTTCATGAATTTTTTCTTGTTTTCTTCGTTTTCTTGGTCTTGCTCTATTTCTATTACTCTACTTTAATTTATTCCTTTATTTCCCGTAATTTCATTAAATATCACGTCACATCTGCCGACTATCTTCCGTTCTTTTTCGTTCCATAATCTGTAGCCATTCTTAGTGTACCCCACTAGTTATAGTTTCTTGCTCCTTTCATCAAACTACTTTAAAGATTCCAGGATTGGTGTAGACATCACAGGAGATAATTTTTATTCTGTCAAGATTGGGCCTCCTGGTTGCTTATGTTTTAAATGATCATGTTGGCGTTGTTATTATAGGGAATTTGTAGATATACACCAGTGTATGTCGCTTCTCCCCACGTCGATTTTTTCATCTTTGGTCGAATATCAAAGATAGTGCCTTTTCCATCAACTATCGATTAAGTCTCTTCACTTTTTCATTGTGATGTGGTGTGTAGGGCACAGTGTAATGCTCTCTGTATACAGGACAAAACTTCCCATTACTCGACGATCCAATTCGTTAGTTCTTGCTACGTATTCGACCTTATTACAGTTGAAACATTTTCCTTCGAAAATTTGAGACGCTGTTTCCTCATTATCCGTTCTGTTTCTACTTTATCCAGTAATAAGTAATCCAGTAATCGATCGATTAAATTTCCCAATTTCTCCTTTCCTTTCTATACAAACTCCCACGATGTGGTAAAATGTTTCATATTTTTTGGAAGAACAACCAGAATTTTTGATATAATTATTTCATCATTTATTTCGAACCGCAATGATCTTATCTTATCTCTTGTTGTGCGAAATTCTCAAGTTTATTGCTTATGTGATTAGCATTACTCATACCTATCGTATGTGCAGCTGAAAAAATGCACCATTAGGTTGCATTTTAATTGGTCATCGTTTCTTTCGTACATAATTAATAACTTCATCAACATTTCAAACGCGGTATTGCAATTTATTTTGTGCACAAATGGTTTCCGATCGATGGTAGTTACCAGTATCTTTTTTGCGTCTTTCTCAAACTTCATTTATATTTCCTTCTGGAGTTTTTTCAGTTACGTGTTTATATAAATCGTGTGATTTAAGTATGATTGTTACATAAAATTTCCAGATTCATATATTTTCTGCATCCTATTTCAACTTCGTCGGTAACGTGGTTAATTTTTTCGGCCATTTTGATCAGTATATTACCTTTCCATATTTGACTGATACTCCATGTTTTTTTCTTGATTTTCAAATTTTTATTCGACACCTTTATTTTAAACACAAAGCACTGGGCGCATAACCAGTTTCTAACTTTAATATATATAACATATTTGGAATCAGTTTAAGAGGATATTGATTGATAACTTGCACTAATGTATATTTCACATTGAAACACGTGGTACAGTACAAAGCGAAAATAAAAATAAATAATGGTTTGATGTAACTTATAACTCTAAAACGAAGAGCACACGCAATTATCTAAATTTTCTTTTTACTTTTTGGTTTCATGTCAACGATTTCGCTTTTACTGACAATGGTATTACTTTTACTGTTCTTCTCATCTGTTCACTGTTCTAATCTGTTCTTGTGTCTGCTTTAAACTATACTGTTCTTGGTTCTAATGGATCTAATGGTTCTCAACGGTTCTAATCTGACGATGACAACAACTATGATTTATAAACGTCTTGCTTTGCTTTCTTTCTCTTTCTACTCGGTCGTTTTCCTTAAACTTACGACATCTCAAGAGACGGAAATTACCGACTGATATTTCTAACAATATTACATACCTTTGTGAACAATGTTTTCGTCCTTCAATTGTTATTTGTCCTTATCACTGCAATTCCTAAATAAAGAAAATATGGAGAGAGTAAGTAGAAAACAAATAGAAATGTACCTTACTTGCTTGTTTGCCGCCACTTTTGCTGCCAATAAAAGATTAAAACCATTTCATCTCCTAGATACAACTTGTATTTATAGTTACATTACAATTATAATTACCTAGAATTTCATATACGTTCTGGGATAAAAATATCTGCAGGACATTCATGCAACATTTTTTATTATGAATAAACCTAATCCAGGGGAAGTGGCGAAAATGTTTAATAATCATTTAATACCAAGGACGAGTGCTTGTTAGCAGCTCCTTTATGGTTCTAGACGCGTAAATGTCTATATCAAGTAACGTTTATTCTTCGAATGAAGTTAGCAATTAATTTTATCTCATTATTTAGATTTGATTACTCACACTGACTAAAACATATAGAGTTAATTTAATAAGTCAAATGTTAGTGAAACCTAATACGAAAATGATAGAAAATGGTCATTGAGAACTATGACAACGCCGTTAGCACACACTCAGTCGTAGTGGTTAAGAGAATTTTTTATCATTCTTAAAGAGAATTATTAGATTTGGTCATATGGTACTTTAGAAGAATTACTTTCGTGATAAATAGAATAGAGTGCAAAGAAAAGAAAACAATTTTGTCATGGAAATTCAAGGTCAAGGTCTATTTTGCGGCAGATTCTTTACATGTGTTTCTGTCGAAGTTGTTGAATTCATTTATAATAGCCGCGGACCGACCTTTCTTCCACTCTGTACATTATCCTGTCAAAATATATCATCTCCTGTTAAATAGTTTGCTTTTGATATCCTGATGTTTGCAATAATTTCAAATTTTGCGGATAATTCAATAGTTACTGTAAACATATAACAGAGTTTTTTCCAATTCCTAAAAGGGAAATTCATGAGTCAGGAACATGTTCGATTTCACTTATTCATAGTCTCACTCATTTGAATTTGAATTCTTGTTATAAGAAAGATGAGTCAGCAGTAAAGGAGAAAATCGGTGAATTCTTGTCATGTTCTAAGTTTCAATTATATGGACTACCTATATCCCGATAAATTCATAAGAAACATTGTCATTTGTTCAAAAATGTAATATAATAGATAGAAATAAAAACATATATATGTTACGAAATCGTGTTTCTGATGCAATTTATTTAGTTCTATTTAAACAAAGAATATCTCGTATTTATTTAAGAATTCTATTAGTTCTAGCTGTTTTATGTAATCCAATTATGGAATTTAAATTTAATATAATAATTGTGAATTTTCAAGTGTATTTTTTACGGTATGTGAACAGGGACTGCGGAGGACTACTGAAAAGAGTTTGTAATACTCAGTTCTTTATGGAATATTTTGCATTTGCCTTAGTAGAACTAGAATTTAGTGAAGTGTGTAATTTGGTAAGTTATTCAAAAGAGATGTCATTGTTATTCGATTTATGTTTGAATGATCTGCTCTTACTTTGTTGGTTCCGCAATCCTTACTTTGTTGGTTCAGCAATTTCAAATATGGACAGGCTTGTAATGAATTGCTCATGAATATTGCGATTTATACATTTCTTAGATACTTTAGGTGTTCTAAGTAATCAACATTTCAAGCGCACTGCATTTCTTCTGTAATATACAATATAATATATAATAATATTATAATATAACATAATAATATTATTGTACATCACTCAACAAGTCTTTATTCTAACACATATATTACAACACTATTGACAGACCCATATGGTTTCTGGATAGTAGCATCCTTCAAACGAGTTATTATTATTATATTATATTATTACTTAGAATTTTGCACTAAAATTTGAACGTGCGTAAGTTGCTTTCGAAGTGGGTGCTGCGTTTGCTCACACCGGACCACGTCGGTGAGCAAACAACAACACGTCGACGATTCAAAGCGCTGTTTGAACCTGTTCAAGCGAGACAAAAAGGAATGTTGCACCGGTATGTGACGACAGATGAAACATGGATCCACTACTATACACCTGAATCAAAATGACCGTCAGCTGAGTGGACAGCAGCCTGTGAAGTTCGTCCAAAGCGACCCAAAACTCAAAAGTCAGCTGGCAAGATTATGGCACCCTTATTTTGGGATGTGCAAAGTATTTTGTTCATCGACTATCTTGAGAATGATAAAACTACCAATAGCGAATATTACGTGGCATTATTGGATCGAATGAGTGTACAAATCAAGAAAAAACGGCCGCACATGCAAAAAAAATTCGGTTTCAGCAAGACAATGCCCCGTGTCTCAAATCGATGAAGACGATGGTTAAATTGAATGAATTACACTTTGAATTGCTTCCCTGCCCACCGTACTCCTCAGATCTGGCCACCAGCGACTACTGGCTTTTTGCAGACATCAAAAAGATGCTCCAGGGAAAGAAATTTGGCTCATATGAAGAAGTGATTGCTGAAACTGAGGCCTATTTTGCGAGCAAAGACAAATCGTTCTACAAAAAAGCCATCGAAAAGTTAGAGGAGCGTTGGCATGAATGTATCACTTTTGAAGGAGAGTATGTTGACGAATAAAGTCAAATTTCTAAAAAAAAGTTAGTTTTTCTTAGCTTGATCGAAGATTGATTGAGTGATGTACTTATAGTAAGAAATTGCGCGAAGAACGATTGAGCACTGAATTAGAAGACAAATTCTCGTTAGAAGACGAAAGCATTTGTGAAAACGCCCTACTCGAGTTTTTAGACATGCCATTAATCTTACATTGTAAAAAGAGGAAACATATAAAGGCAAACTTTAAGATTTTGCATGATGATGTTATCTAGGATTGCCACATACTGAACTATAATTCTAGAAAAAGGAACGTAAATCCCCTGATTCATTCGCCTGAAATCCGGATACTTTTAAGCACATTTATGCTTCAAATATTAGTAATATCTTCATATTACACATTTCCACGAGTTCTTGTTAATGCAGATTGTACTGTTGCGTTTAGATTTCTAAAGCTTCTGATGCTGACGGAACACTTAAAAATTACTTTCAAAGGAACGAATGGAATTGCGTCCACTTTTTTATATAGATGCGCCCGAAATCTACATATTACATAATCGACCACTGAGCTTACATAGCATAGAAATGAGAATATGTGTATAAACAAGCTTATGAAAGCATCGAAAATAGATCACTATAAAATATTTCCCTAGCCCAATCGTAAAACAGGACAAATCCGAGGAAGACCGGCTAGGTCCTAGACCTATATATGTGAAGTCTCTTAAACCTAAAAATAGTAGCTAAAATATTTTTTAAACTATTAATTATGTCGAAAAACGCTTCTGAGAATTGAATGTTGAATGGCGTCGAGGTAGGTATTACAAAATGCAATTGTTATCTAATAATGTTAATGTTCAGAAGAAATTTTAAAGTCAAGTTTGCTTTTTTTGATCGATACTATACATTCTTTCATATGTTAATAGTTTCAACTTATCATTCCCTATGAAAATGTATTAAAACTTTTATGTCGGATTACTTCAAGAGGTCGTTAATTGAAATAATTCGGAGTAATACCCGTGGAGTGTCAAATTTATCTGTAAAAGAAGCATTAGAAATAACAGAAGATTTGTAATGTGTAACATTAATTGTGTAACATTAACTTTTTATTGAGGTTAGAATAAACCAAATATTTGTTTCACTATTATATTACAGTTAAAGCTAAATGTGCTCAAAGTATATCTCAAGATAACTAAACATATCTCCAAATTTCCATTGTCTACTTCTTAAACAATGCTTCCCATTAGTTTATATCAGTGGAGCAATATTTAGGTTTGACTTAAAGAAAAATTTATCTTTTGAACTCTTTCTATGAATCGATATGAAAAATTATAATTAAGATAATCACTCCCCTCTCGAACCCATTCAACTATGGTCAAATAATTATTTGGATATATTGTTTAAATAATACCTTAACTTCTATTCTTAAATAATTTCCTCAGTAACCATAAATTTTAAATATACGAAATTTATGAATACGTGAAGAGATTTAATTCGATATTAATCTGTATTGATGCAAATCAATATTATCCGATACTGTATAATATATTTGGACTGAGAGATATATATCACGACAATTTCCATACGCAGTTTTCCTTAGTTACAAGAAGAAGAAACACTCTTGATCTCAGATATCTGTTATATTTGAATCAAAGGAATATTTGCCCGGTAAGTAGCTACTTGTAGTAAATTTGTTTTTATTCGAATATCTGAATATGCAATCTTACTATTTGTTAGTAGATCGAATAAAAAGCACACTGATTATTAACAGATTTAATATTTATAAATTATGGAACACGTATAATATTTAATTGATTCACTCTCTATCGATTCACTCTTACTTCTCGTCCTTCATGTTTTGCGTCTGGGGATCTTCCAGTTTCTCGTCACCATGCTTGCTCTCAATTGTTCTCGCATACATCTCTCTCATTCGTTCTTCCTTCTGCCATGAAATATATCAAACATTCAGATCACAACACACCACAATTATATGCACACTCGCCACACTCATCCTCCCATACATACATTATGTATGTTCACTCAGAAATATATGTAACTCTCTATGGTAACCACTACCACACGATTATCCAAACAAAATATTTACTAGTAATGGATGTCACTCTTCGTATTAAATCATTTTATATGTTCAATTACATACTTTACGTGAGCCGTATAATTGTAATAAAAAGTAGTTGCAAGATAAGATCACAATATGATAACCTGATTTTACTAAAAGAAAAAGTAATAAAAGGTTCATGCTTGATGAAAACGTTATAGACATAAATTGAGACAATGATTATAATGAGAATGTGAAATATTCATTAATGCCAAACATTAGGAAATTCAATAGTGAAAAAAAATCAATGTGTTACATTCCTAAATATCAAAATATCCACACAGTATTTTTAATCTACTTTGATACATGTAATTTAATATGTGAGAAATGGTTACTGAATTAATAGTTATCCAAAAATTCCATTAATCGAATACATTTCTCATGCATCAATTAGTTTCATATCTGGACTATGAAATTACATATAATATAATAGAAATATACACATAACAAACATGTATGCAGGAATATGCAGACAATATGCAAGAAATATTCAGAAAACATGAAAACATTATGCTAATATTACGCGCGACGTATACATGAAGTTTATAATGTCCCACTACGCTGTAGTCATTGTAAATGAAAACTGTATTAAGTGTATAATTAAAAAATCCTGCAGTCAATTCTGTTTTTTTCGTTATTTCGAACGTTGTATTGACTTTTTTTGTATAAATTGAGTATTTATAATTGAGCACTTACTTTGAAAAACAATTTTCACAGTAAGTGCAAATGTTCTACTTTGAATATTTTCTATGTTTATACCACAATACAAACAAAAGATCATTGAACAATTATTTACTCTTATCAATAGACAGGCAGCAGTGGGCATCTTCTAGTCTTTCTCCGACCAGTGAGGGAATGAATAATACTCCAATATGAACGTCCAGCTGTACCCATTGAGTAGTACATATCACATTGCGTAATTACCAATTTTGAATTGAATTACTCTATGTGTCGAATTTTGAGAAGAATCTTGTTTAAGCGGAGAGTCAAGCGTTGATGGAAAATCATTTTCCAAATTGTTTCTGCTATTGTCATTTACGTCCTATAATTTTTGAGGGCGTCGTTATATAGAACAACACTCGAACTAAGAGTCAGTTCGTTCTTCTTGACTTATAGAGCAGAGTACTTGCTATTTTCTGTTTTAGGAGAATATTACCAGAATTGTGCCACGTATCAAAGCATCATGGTTTCTGCTATAGCGTTTGTATTCCTAGGTAATTGCATTTCTATGCCTAATTTTTTAAAATAGATTCTTGGCCATTTTTATATATGACACTTAAAAGACTTTATTTTAACAGTATTATCCGAATAAAAATTAAGTTTCGAATTGTTGCTCATAATACTGATTATAAAACTGTTTGTTTGTTAATCATAAAATTTATTTATAACAATTTGTAGATGTGAAATATCCGTCGTATAATAATTTTTCAGTTTAAAATAGGTACTGTATGAATAGATCAGAATATAAAGAGTGTCAATGATTGGAAGTGACATTGATCTTATTTTGAAGTGCGGTTCTATACATCAAGATGATTAAAACTTCACGTACAGAGTCAAAATTGGAATCTATTTTTATATTAATTGTATTTTATGTCAACTTATGTCATTCATTTACACAAAATATATAACATAACTAGCAAATGTAGATTCAAAAATAGCAATATTAGGAAATAAAATTTCATTTCAATTCATATAAGTTAATGGTGGATTCGAATCTAATTTTTAAATTTTTGAAACTTTGAACGGTTTGGAAACTATCGAAACAATTAAAACTTGAACTGCTGATTTGTAACGAGTTGAAATATTTTTAAGAATCGAAGTTAACATTTTTATATAAATTTTTGTTAGCCACAGGTGAATAAAATGTAAACAAAAACTATGTACAAAAATATCTAATTCAGTTCCTTGTTTAAATTTTAATTCCAAGATTTGAATAAAAAAGGAATAAAAAATTTTACAATGGAGTGCAGTACAAGCTTTTATTTATAGATTTTACAAGAAAATCGTTTAAATTTTTAATCATATGCTATTCTACATTTATAAGGCTATAATATATTAGAAATTATAAATTTGATATTTTGATAGTATTAATGTTAAAAGTGTTAAAATCCGAAATATTTTGTGGATTTACTAAATTTAGAATATTTGGAATATTATCTCTAAACGGCGAAAATTCAAGGAAATCCAGCCGCATTAATCTGATATTCGTAGTTCAACAAAATTCAACAATAGTTTTTACGTTTCTAAACAATAGTTTGATGCGAATGAAAATTTTGGAATTTTTGATACAATAGCAGGTTTTTTTCTAAACGAGTTTCTTTGTACTTTCAGGGATGTATAAATTTAGAGTATTTTAAAGGAAAAAAGTATCTTCCCTTGCTAAAACTATCTTAGAAAGAAATATATGAATGAATTTGTAAAGCAGTGGCTTCATGCTTTAAGATGAGCTTAAGTGAATTTTGTACAATTTTTTTCATGATGTAGCAAATTAAGTACAAAGCCATTCTTTAAAAACCGAAAATTGGATGTTCGAATATTGATGGGAGTAAATGTACATAAGTGGATTAGATTATCATCAAAAGTGTAGTTGATCACGTTTCATCTCTGCTTGCTTTTCGAAGGCTGCAAATCATAATTTCTGAAATGCGGTTCCAACCAGCACAATTTAAGAAACTAAAAGAGAAGTTGGCGAATGACTTAATTACTAAACTTCTGTACTTCTGTAAATAATAAATAATAGATAGTACAGAAATACTCCTCAAATAGTAATTCAAATCCTATTTGCAAATAGTATTGAACGTTATTGTTGTTTCTAATTATATAATTTGCATCTGTTCGAATTGCAATAACTTCTTTTAATAATTAAGTAACAAACATCTTTTTCCTTAAATAATAGATTGCAACACAAATTTGTTAGGTTCCCATATTACATTAATTACTATTATAATATTAATATAATATGAAAGAATCATTATATTATAATTATGTAAGAATTCTTGCATAATACAAATTGATTAAGCTAAAATATAATTAAGAATATATAAATACATGTTATTATGACATATCGAGCTTTAATTGTACTATCATATGTGTGTATATGTATACACAGAACACTCTCACTCTGTGTGCGTGAACAGAATAGGTTGGATCAGACATTGAATGGGGTTTTGTGTACCTAGGTCTGAAATATCGAACAGGAAGTATACCACTACTTTCACTGACTATCGGGTATAATACTTATATGTTATACTATATATTATATTGTGCTATGATTGGTATATAATATCACTATAATAAATATGCGAACTTGTTATTTAAATACCGCCTTAACATGACATTTCATAACAAAATTTTATAAGCATAAAATAAATGATTATAATAGGTATTACCAAAACTTGAAAATGTCATCTCAATTCATTAAAATTTTATTTTTTTATCAATAATTATAAATGTTGGTCTTTAGAAAACAAGCGTTCCCTCTATTTAAAGAATATCAAATTAGAACGTCTATTATATGTTATTATTAACTTCAATTCATAGTTCAACCAATTACATTTTTTACATAGACATCTTACAGACAATCCTATAAGTGCAGTGTGGTCATGGATTTACTTTGATGAAATTACTAGAAGCAACCACTGATGTATTTACAGTAGTACCATCACGTAACAGTTCTTTTTTATACGTGGTTCTCGTTTGTAAAAACCGCAATTTCTAACTTGTGATTCAGCACAGTAAACACTTTTATACACTTCTGCATTCATTTATATTATGCACTAAGAACAATGAGATCAGTCCATCAAAATGGATCCCTATGATGCTGAATATGCAACAGGAAGCACAAGTGTTTTAGGTTACATTTACCATTTCAGTATATTATTATATACAAATTGCTCAAGTTCAATGCAGTATGACGACTTTGAGTCTCAAATTTTTTGCGCTAATGTATCTTAGTTGTCTCATCTAATTTGCTAAATTTTTCAGTCTTATTTAGCTAACAACATAAACAAAGATATAAACGAAGTCGTAAAGTAAAATCAAATCAAAACTGAATGAAGCACACAAAGTCGACTGTAATGACGGATGCAGACTGGTTTTAAACAGAGATCGAAGAAGTGAAGAAACTTTTTAAATAAGTTCTATATGAAACATAAATAGGACTTTTTCGAAATATGTTCTTATAATACAAATCCCGATGGCAATATATAAGTAAATGCTCTTAAAAACAAAAACTTCAGTTAAAATGAAGCTTGTAAAATGTGAAACTAAAAATTTTTCTAGAAGAGAAATGGATAATATGTTTATCAATAACAACAGAATATTTGTAGCAACCGCTGATATTAAATACTTTTCAATGAATAGTATTTGAACATTAATTTATATTTTTAATTAAATGTTCAAAAATATATTGATTTCATGAAACTATTCTTATACAGATTCTTTAAAATTTCTGTTCCATGATACCCTATTCAAAATATTCCTGAATGTGACATTTCTTTCTATAAAAATTGCATAGTAAAAGAAACTCTTTTATACGAAATATACAAGTTCGAACAGAATTTTTTTAAATTGAAAAAATCAATTAACTTCTATTCGTGAAATTATCTCATCAGGTCCTTATCACGTTTAAATATCTATTCTTTCATTGTATTACTTTATTTCAGAAGCACATGGAATATAGAATATCATCGTAAAATTATATTATATATTAATACTAAATGTTTAATAACTTCTTTATGACATGGATAATGCGGAATGGGTATAGCAAATGTTCCTTACAAACAAGTTATTTTGAAATGTTCAATAAAATAATGTTCATAGTATAAAGAAATGTAGCAGATTTTTATGAAGTTTAATTGTATATAAAGAATTCAAATTAAAATATATTATAAATTAATGATAAAAACCAGAGATAATCATAAAAACCAACGCGTTGTAGTATCCAACAATATAAACATTATTTATCTTTGACGGTAAAAATACCTGTTCCTGTCGTAGAAAAATTTTTTATGTTACGTAGTGACGGACGATCTTTTGAATATAGAGGCAACATCATATACTACTTACTAGCCGCAAAAGATTTCCTTCCTTCCGCCAATATATTTTCCCATATAAACAACAGCCAAGCAAAAAAAAAAAAAAAGAGATACAGAGAAATATATATACATAATTGTTAGGAATATGTATATCTTTATATATGTAGAATGTACTTTCATTCTGTTTTCATATGCTTTTAATTTGATTACAATTTAATTATTAATTTTATTACTTGATTTTATACGTGAAACGTAATCGTAAAAAGTTATAAAAACAAAAATATTTATAGAGTCCGCAATAATTTTAAAGCAGCCAACGAGTTATACATCACATAGACTTTAATCAAACTGAAACTTTTATTTTCAAGAATTTTTCTTTGTGCTTTTTCGTTGGAATTTATAAGTTCATTAAGACAGTTTCACAGTCTATATTTCTAATAGAACTTGTTAAATATTACATAACTTTTTCGATTTTTGAAGAGAACTACATTTAGCAAGTAAGAAGCTTTGAAACCTCATTCCGTTATTTCAAGGTGTAAAGTGATTATACTTTACTTTTGATTGGTAACAGAACACTGATTAATAAAGAATGAGTTAACTTTTAAATATATAATATTCAGTGACTTTGATCAATCTGGGTTACATACGTGTCATCTAATTTTCCGTTTCTATCTACCGTATAACGTTTTCTTCCTTCGAAGTCTGTATTCATTTTTACATATTTGCAGGAGAATGAAAGATGCAGCATTGCACAAAATACGAAAAAATGTATAAAATATTGGGTTGTCTGGAAAGTTCGTTCCAATTTTTAAGGAAAATTCAAAGGCAACATTTTTACGTATCGATGATTATTTATTCAATTATGCACGAAATTCTTGCCACTAATAGAATTTTGTAAAAATTTGAATAAATGAAATTCTGTAGGTGCAAAGGGGGTGAATATGGCAGATGGGTCAGCATATCCCAGCCAAGATCAAACAATTTTTGTCGGGTTATAAAATAGACGAGTAGTACTTTTCTGAATTCATCAATTGGCTTTTTTGTTCAGATCTCATCATATAGGTTTCTTTTTCAATCCCACTACACACTTTCTTCGGTTGAAGAACGGCTAATTGTGGTTCATTTTGCTGAAACTTCTAAATCTATTTTTCATCACCCGAACACTAATTGTTTCAAAAATAGTGCAATTTCATCGCATTTGTACAGCGTTTGTACAAATGTTTGTACAGATAAAGATGCCATCAATTAAATACTTTTTGGTCAATTGTGTGGAAAAAATATATCGTAGTAACTTACATACCCGATCTTCACTAAATGTTAGTGGACGGTAGTTTCCTTGCCATATTTTTTTACCTTATTTTTTTAATAATGCAACTGACCACTATCATTTATTTAATATAGTTTATCTCAAATAGAATGATATACATATATGTTTTAGTTCATCACATATTAGTGACTCATAAATACATATATATATATATATATATATATATATATATATATATATATATATATATATATATATATATAGTTTTCGGCAATTAGAATGATTAAACTAGGCTGTGTGAATCTTGTCCCACTCCTGATATGTAAACAATATACGTTTATAAAATTCGACGTTTATCTAAAAGCGTTGCAGTCCATTCGACTTGTTCGACAGCTCGAACGGATTGAATTGAATTCTCTCTAATTCCTTCTAGAGATCTCGCAATTCTCAGAAGATCCGAGGATACTTTGTGTCTGTTTCACGTTTTTTCTTCAATGTGAAATTTGTGTACCATCAACTGTTTATATACTTCCGTTCTCTTTAAAAAAATACGTAAAGATAAGAAAATCCAAACCTTTTCTTTGTGTCGGTACAAAGTCTCATCGACATTGACGTCAGTGGCGACTAGGTACTAGTATGATATTCATATTTCATGGTATTGATTTGTAGCCATTAAAAATTAGAGTGTCCATTAAAAATTTACTTCCTTCAAATAATTTTGAAAATACAGGGCATTGGTGGGGTTAATTCTGCGGAGTCTTGCCTGCTGTTCGAAGTTTGCAGGTTTACATAAAATGTATTGTCTAATTTATATAAAATGAGCTACGAAAATCTTTCGGCATCTGCCGCAGAAGAGAAAGTCCGTGTTCCTCAGAAAGTGTTCATGAGTTATTTTCATGTACCCCCCTGTTAATCGAGCTAATATAATTCTTCCTCTTTTGGTTTCCCGCTGACAGGAATTTTTTGTTGGTATAATTTACTACATTGTGGATCATTGTTGGATTCGTGGTTGTCCATAGTCGATCCTACTCAGCCCTCGAGTTATGATTTGCTTAACTGTGATGTATGAATTTCTGATAGGGTCTTGTGACTCGCCTACTGATAGGTTCGATGATTTCTTTTCATTTCAAGTAATGTCATAATGAGAATGTATACAGGCTATTATTAAAGAGTAGGAGTGTTTCTGACGATGTCGCCTCTGTTCCTTTTTATTGGATTTGTTAGGGCTTTGGTTATATTCCTGGAATCGATACAGATTATATTATTTGTATGACTGTTCGTGTGGATATGTTATAGGGCATCATGCATCTCATATGATTCTGTTGAAGGTATGGTCATTTGAAGGGGAAAGACATCAATTGATTGTTTTGTTCTCGGTTATGATGGCATATAGTACCTGTTCTTTCGGGGCATCTGTAGAGAGTTTAAGGCAGTGACTGAATATTTGATTAAGCTTCCTGAATTCAGATTTGTTCGCACAGGACAGTTTGTCTCCTTTTGGGAAAGAATCCGCAACGTCTAGGTTAATTAAGAGTTCCTTAAGGGGTCAAAAATGCTATTTTTTCCCGTTTGTGCATTGTATGATAGGAGTTTTCGAAATCGGACCAAGAAATTTGGTGATTCTAAGATAAAATATGGATACAAGAGAGAATTTTTATGATGTAGATCTTTAAATCTGCTGTTGAATATATATATGAAGGTGAGATTGTTAGTGATTGAAGACATTCTTATGACATTATTTCATATATAGGTTTTCCTAAATTTTCTTTGTAGTTGCTGTGGCATTCCTCTGGTTTCAAAGAGAATACTGCTAGTTGGAAATGTCGGATATGATCCTGTGATTAATCCAAGTGAAGTGTTATATACCATTTTATTTATCTATAGATTGCGAGGCTTAGTTGATTTGTAATTGATTGATCTATAGTCAATTTCGGGAAGAACTAATGCTCGGGACAGTTTCATAATTCTTTTGACCCATGCCCCAGTTACTGTTGGATAGTACTTCAATAATATTGAATATTTTTAGGCAATATCTTCTAGATATTTCAAGTGAGGAGTCCAGGTTAGCTGTTCATCGAATGTGAGGCCGAAGAAATTGACGTTACTCAAATCTGATTTTTGTATTCTGATTATTGGATTTGATTGTCATGATGAGTGGTTTTGATTTTCTAGAAAGCATAATAGCCTGCATTTTTGGGGGAGTTCGTATTTATGAGATATTTTCAAAGATTGCTTTTCTAGAATTTTCCTGCTGCATGTAACGATAGGATTATCTGCAAATACGAATCTTTGTCTTCTGTTATGCCTTTAATTGCGATCAGGAGATTCATTCAGAACGATTTTTTGTCGTTTCTTTAGATTTCAGGATCCATTCGTGAAGTTGAACATCCTATACGTGTAATTATCTTTTCATGAAGGAAGAAGCCTTTCTGTTAAAAACATAAAGAATACAAAAATATACTAATACGTACCTGCACAGAGAAGAAGCTTGTAGAGAAAAGTTACGAAGGAATACGCATGTCGAGTCATAATTATGAATGATACAATAAATAAGTCAAGAGACGTATATATATATATATATATATATTTTCTATCGTATTTTCGACGAACAATTTAAAAAATAGTTCCTTGCATTTCCTTATTGCGAAGGTAAGTATAAGTTGTGTTATAGCGATTTTCTATCACTGAGCTGGCAGTACGAATTCGGGATCATTCGAATATCATCGTGGAATTGGATAAACAGGAAAATACTATTTAAGTAAACAAGTACATTTCAATTGTCAGTTCAAATTAAAATCATTACAATCCGAAATTAACTTACAATGGAAATTGATAAACATTAACATTTACAAACAAGAAGAAGATAAGAAATGGAAAATAAAAATATACAGGTTGCTCCTTAAACGCTTCTTATAATCTTCACTTGATGAAATAATATACCAAAATAAGTATTAGGTCTGCAAATTATTACGTCGCCACATTATTCCATGAATTTGTCATTATTTATGAAGAAACAAAATACATTTTATTCTGAAAAAAGATTTTCACGATGCTTGCAAGAAAAAGATGGTGGAAATTATTATTAAAAATTATTTATTGCTATATTCAACAAAATTTCCGGTACTACTTTTAATTATTATTAAATACTTGATTTTAGCACCCGTTCATTTATTCCGTCGTTGTTTTCATTTTGCAACAGTGTTGCAATACCAGGCTACTCGATAAAGTCCTATAGCACCTTATTGAATTTATATCCACTGTCTCCGCATGGTATTGTTTATTTTTGGGAGTAAAAAGAAGTCATTTCTATTTTCAGTTTTTATTAATCTGCTTCTGCTGTAACTTATTTTGAATAAAATGGAATGACTAAAATTACATTGTGATTTTTATTTTACTAAAAATAGCAGTACTACTGAAGGCGCTCCAGTCAGCAGAAACCATCGCGGACCCCGACCAGAATGGAATGTATGTGCCGATCATGTTAAATGATTGCAGCCAATATTGTTTCACCGTCGTTCGGTGATTGGGGACGTAACACGGTCTTCGAATCAAATGTTTAATTGAATAATTAGCAGAAACAAAAATTTACTTCAAGAAAATTTAAAAAATTCGGAAATTTCGGATTCGATGTATAAGTTACGGATTGTCCACAAGATGTTGAAATCGAAACATTGAAGCAATTGTCAATAATGGATATGAATAACTGGATAAGAATATTCGCTCGTTGGTCTCATAAGAACACAATATTATTATGTATAAATGAAAAATTTAAACTTTAAATATGTGTAAATGAAGTTGCAAGACAAAGTGAGATCGACTGGAACAAAACACGCTTACGATATAAAGTCACAAAAGTCATAGAATATCTGTATCATTTCCATATAAATTTATGATAATATTTAACAAAATACTAGTTTATTAATTAGCTTACTACGATATTCCGATACATTCCGGTTACATGCGCTGTACATATATGTACAAGCGCTTCTGGTGCTTTTTCAATGAAAAGTTATAAACATTCCTTTTGACGTCGACTCAACACCCTCCACATCTTGATCCAGAAGTATAAAGGATAGTTCAATGCATGACACGCTATATAGAGCAGCTAGTAAAGCGATAAGTCTATTACGTAAAATTAAGTAAATCCAATTTAAGTTAAATAACTGATGCAAACGATGATTCAAATAGTACCTAAGTATGTTAGTAAGAATGTTCTAAAAGGAAATTAAAATAGATTTAAATGTATACCACTATATTCTATAAAAAAAATGTTCTATTTACAAATTAATTTTTTTGGAAGAGCTGTATCACTTCACTGTCACAATCTTACTGCTATAAAATTTATAACAGATGAAATGATCATAAAATCAACAATATTGTAATGACTGTGGCTATATAGAAAACCAAAGGATATCATAATTACAAAAAATTTGTATTTATGCTTTAATAAATCTGCAAGGTATAGAATTTATGTATTTATGACGAAAAAATGCCGGAAAAGCTTATCACGAACCGTATCGTATCCTCGACTGCCCCTACTTGAACAGAGACGTGCTGGGCTACATTTCTATAGTCCGATGTGTAACTGATGTCACAAACACGCTGCGGGCTCTGAGGTGTGAACTTGACTACGTAGCGGCTACTTGGGGCAATGTTGTCGCCAGTGGAATACATGCTCTCCCAAGAATACCCACGGATATGTTCAAGGTGTTCTTTGACGGAGTAGGAGGTTGCGTGGCTAGTTTTTTTCCATGCCTGGTACTGATATCAGGGGACTTCAATGCGAATTCTTCCCTCAGGGGCTCCTCCAGAATGTAAAAGGCAAAGCCGTAGCTTACCATGCAGCGAGCCTGGATGTTCCTGAACAACGGCAACCTGAGCACCTGTGTCCACTGGCAAGGAGTGTCAATAGTTAACATATCGTGGGCCTCCCCTGCAGCGGTGCAGCGCATTGCGACACGGAGTGTGAGGGAAGGGATGAAGAAGCTCAGCGACCGCAGTTACTTCACGATTCTCGTTTTTACAATGTGCGGAGCACCAGTCGTCGTTCAGAACTGCCCCAGTGAGCCTGGTGTATACGAACAGCCCCAACAGATGGGACCTACCCTCACGAAGATGGATAAACATATTCTCGTGGCCGGAATTATCGGCTGGCTGAGCTCCCGATGACGATCAGGAGGCAGGATTTGTTCGGCGCGTGATGAGAATGATATATGATGCCGCTATTTCTCGCGCTCGACCTTCCTTTCGCAAATCCGTCTACTAGTGGTGAAGCAAGTTTGTATTGATGCACAACTTTTGACTGCGAGCACATCGCAGACTTGCAAAAGTACGTAACAGAAGACGTCGAAATGCAACGAATGATATATTCTTATATCACGGGGAGGCTGTGATAACCTTGCAGCGGCCAAGGCGAGAGATTGGAGAAACTGATTACCATTCTCAACCGCGATACATGGGATTACCTCTATCGAATAGTGTCGTCAGAAACTTGGATATAAGACATGTATTTTGCTACTGTAGCGACTAGCGGATATCGGAGAAAGTCTTTATCTCAGACAAGTAGTTAGGAGAGATTGCGACTCACGTGTTGCCTACGCTATTGAATTGTGAAGGCTAAGTTTAGGTCTCATAGTGAGCGAAGACCAGATGTCTGCACTTGTCGTTTTAGTATTCGATTTGGTATAAGTTTGGTAATTCGGCCACAATAGCATTTCCGCGAAGCGTCGTAATCTCTAGGTTTCCTACGTCGGGAAAGCACTTGGAGAAAATAATAGGGTCCCAGAAGAAACTCTGTTACACCGCCATGAATTAGGGACAATCGATCGATTCGAAATAGCAGCCCCAGTCGCGGAGAAAGCGCGTTAGGAATGCAAGGAGTGGGTCACGAAATTTTGTGACAACCTAATTAGCTAAAATCCAAAAACGACTCGGACAATTAAGGATGTCCGAGATGGGGACCGAGTTTTCCTAAGAGCAAAGAAAGAAGAGAGTTTTCAAATATACAGATATTCTCATGACCTGAAATTTGACGAATCATTCACGAGATCATCGCGTCTTTACGAGTTTATCGTGTCTTAGTGTAACTTCGCTAGATAAACTAAGTTAACCACAAAAGAGTCTTCTACAATCCATCACCTCCACACACTAAATCACAAACAAACATCCCCAAACTACAAACTCTATGAAAAAGTGAAAAAACTCTTATTAAATTTATATTTTTAAGCTAACTACTACTAATGTTAATATTCGTGACTAATAATTGTTATAATGAGTCTCAGTTTATCCGTACGTCCGATATAGTATCTCTCACGTGTACTTACAGAGATATTGAATGTACAAGTTTAAATGTTTGTGAGAAAAATGCCGATTCCGAATTCCAACATGATGATCTTGACACAGATATGAACACACCGATCAACCAACATCAATCTGCTGCGATCTCTGATTACACAGGTTACTCCTACTCCTGCAAAATCATACTCTTACTCTGCGAAATTTGACTCTTCATCTACAAAACATCAAATCATTATCATCCACGCAGAGGACGATATAAGTCACCAATACTACGCTCTTAAAACAGGAAAACTAAGTGGCCTCAAAGCTATAAGATACGGCACAGAAACATCAAACAGCTGGATGTGTCTGTATTTTTTCAAAACAGTGACGCACGTAAATAATTTCCCTATAACAGCCACTATGAAAAGCAAAACAGAAAATATAAGACGTAGCAAGCAGAAAATATACGAAACAAGAACAGAAAAAAGAACAGAAGTTACAAGATCATTGTTAATTCTGGCTCAAACTGTTGCACTATCCAACGTTATTCCGCTCATACCAAACTCCGAATTTCAATACATCTTCAAAGTGACAATGTTAATTTATCCTCCAAACTAACAACACTGAAAGAAGGAACGATTGACCATATCGGAAGTAGGAATACCCTTACATCCTCAGCTTGATAGAGCAAGTTCACATAGATTCAGATAACACTTAAACACTTAAACAAGATAACACTTAAAACATCCCATGCATCTTCTTATGAAACTTTGAAAACACGACTTACTATATTTCCCCGTTCACTGACAGCCTACACTGCTTTTTTCTAAGTAGGGATGTCAACTAGCGAAAGATTTCCCACAAAATAAGGAACTGAGCACAACAACCGGTTCGTCAAATTCAAAAAGAAATTCTACAATTTTCCCATTAACGCAATATCACGGCAAAGAAGATATTATTCAGACAAATATAGACAAGCACAATAAAATTATACCCAAATTAACTGAAGGGCAACCACCAAACACTTCCATTATAAAAATTCTCTATCACTGTACTCAGCCGATGACAAACACGACTACGTAAGACAAAATGACATCGACTGCTTGCCTCCACCAAATCAGATAAAAAAATTGCACCAAACAAAACCAACTCGCTCCCAGTTTCCAGCAACCAATAATGGTGAACTTGATGTTAGAGTTGAATTCTTCTTGGTAGGCTGTACTGTTTATTATCTGTCTACTATTCTGCTTATATTTTACAAACTCTCTCTTATGGAGCACAAAACTTGAATAACAAACGTCGACAGCACATCACTTATCCATTCGTTCACTTTTCTCTACTAACATATGAACACACCGTTTCTCAAGACAAGTAACGAGATGTCGTGATTATGATTATGTACTGATATACACTTACCGGTAATATAAGATTCCTACACTTGAAAAACTGCTGACACCCGCCAAAGAAATAAACAACAATATAGATCAACTTAAAAGCTCCCTACATGACACCTTTGGAATAGCCATCCAATAGAAACAGAAACCACTTACGGAGAAAATCGTTAAAACCGAATTCTCTGTAAAAAGCATATGCCTGCCAAAGTACTCGAAAGTATCAATCAGCTGCTCATCAGAATTCGATATTTAATTATCATAACATGCAATAAAGTTAAATTTTTTCTCCAGAAATTTATCTAAATTCCATATATAAAACAATACAATTGAACTTAAACAGTTCATACAAGGAACAATTCCATATACTTGTAGAAAATGGAATACTAACATTACTTGCTTCCAAAATACTGACTAAGGGAAATCACCAGCATTCACTCAACATTATGATACCAACGTAAAATATGTTTAAACGTATGCTAGCGGAAAAGTGAACCTGTAATACCAGATAATCACGATTTCATCGTAATAACAGTGAACTCCAAATTAGAATTCATCGCAGTAGCCATTTCTCTAAAAAAAAATCCACATCTGTATATTTTATTCCAAATAGATTTGCCTTTGACTTGTGAAACCTTGAATACTTGATACCATAAATTATTGCTTCACTGATTCTATCCAAAGTTTTTAATAGCCGTCATGCCTTTTTCGGATTGACTAAGACTAACGTAAGGGGCAAGATAATCGAAAAGCTACTACTTAAAACTACTATAATCTGCAATGTAACCTCGCTAAATACAAGTTTCCAACGCACATCAATACTAGGAATGGGTAGGCAACTTTAATCAGTCCAACTTTCTCCAGTCCACATATGTTTCAATACATAGAATGTGAAACACTAAAGGATCCATACGACAGAGACGACTTCTCCCTAAAAACCGCTTATGTAGACAATATTAACACAGCTCAGACCTATCATCGACCAAAATGGAATATGAGAAAATCAAACTGGCCAGTATACCAAGAAAATGTAACACTTCAATTCACAGAAAAACTGTCCAGATTAACAAAACAATATACGATTTCCAACCAACTGCAGCATCTGCAACAGATAAAGCCTTCCCACACAGGAAATAATCAGCGGACTATAAGGCGTTGAAGCGAAGAATGAAAATTACCATGCAAGAGTGTCACCATGCCTTCAACAGAGCAAGAATATATCTTACAACGAAAAACCTAACCGAAATCAAAAATAAATGAACCATACTTCGAAGATGAGTTAAAAAAATATAATAAAATGCAATTATAGGTGAATTATGTATTATCTGTAATTTCTCGACCTTCAACATCTGAAGTATGGCAAATAATCGAACTGGTAAATGGATTCCAATTTTCGAGCAATATTCAGTTCTTGGAAACCGACGATGGCAAGTAGGAAACTCAAGCCTACGACATCGCTAACACTCTAGCCGAAAAGTACAAAGTTCAATTAATAGAGTAACAGCTCATCACACCCAACAAACAGCAACTCAAATATATAGCAAAATTAGATCGACAACGATAGCAACCGATTGCTAAACTTAGCATCAACATTCAATAATATTAGCTCTAACCTTAAATCGACAAAATTCTGCACCAGCACCAGATAACATCCCAAATTCTGAACTAAAAATACAGAAAAAGAAAATTACCTGTTAAAATCGTCAACTTTATTTGAATCCACAATGTTGTCCTTAACAGCTGGCAGAATGCAATAGTAACTCCAATACTTCAGTCAAACTAAAGTAACCGAAATCCAAATATTTATCGTCCAAATCTATTAACAAACACCATATGTAGATTAATTGAAAATATCTTACACCAAAGTCTCCGTTGATAGCTTGAGTTATAGAAATTTCTAATTCCAAACTAACACGGTTTCTGACGCCATTGTTCAACCATTCATGTCCTAACGAACGTGGAATATAACATAGGTGACGCCTCCCTCAATGAATAATATTCAACTACCTTATGCTTCGACATCGAAAATGCTTTCTCCGCAATCTGGAGATCTAAGACCGTAGACGATTTCCTTGAGTTGAAAGTGAATGATAACATGCTATCCTTTGTAACCGGCATTCTATCAAATAGATCCATTCAAATCAGATTAAAGCCAGTAAAGGCGTTCACATCCCAGAACAATCCAAAACGGAATCCCACGATAATCAGTAACGAGGATTGCGCTATACCTAATAGGAATAGGCAATGTCAATTACAACTTCAAGCCACCAATCAAAGCTCATTTGTTTGGGGACAACATACTGGAGTCCACTCACAGCACCCTCAGGACAAAACATAACTGGCCTACAATTTTCATTTCAAAAAACATAAGCCCCTTCTATTCACTAGGAAGGACAAAATCCAATTTCCGCCTAAACTACATCTGAGTGATTTAGAAATAAATCTAGCATACAATAAAACTAGCATACATTTGGGCATTATTCTCCACGAAAAACTATTTTGGGTGCCATATTTAAAATCATTAATCAATTTCTGCATAAATAGGCAGGAAGTAATTAAAATATTTGATAATAAAATTTGGGACGCCGACGAAGCCGACAAACACACACAGAAAAATGCAGACTTTAATTCGATTCAAACTTGATTACGGCTCTGCCGTTTATACTTTAGCCAAAATCCACTTCAGTTATTATAATCAAACCTCCATACAACCATGAGACCAGCCACAGGATCGTGTTTTAACCTGCCCTGTAAATAGTGTATTATCTAACCTCAGAAATGAACCTAGAATCCAAATTGAAGCTAATGTTAAATACGCAATAAAAGTTTCAACCACTTATAACCCTACACAGATAACCCAACCTATAATAATATTTTCTCGAATAGATACAAAGCACTCAGCAACAATAAGCACAAACTTCTCTCTCCCTTTCCTACCAGAATTAGCAAAATCTTCCAAACTACCGCACTCAAAATATTCCCAACTGTCGAACGCAAACTAAGTTAAATATTTTCCTGGATAACTGAATCACTTTCAACGAACTTCAGTCTTGTTAAATTCTCTAAAAAAATTCTCAATACAGTCGACAACAGGGTCCGATTTCTTCGAAGCAGTCGAAGCCCACTATAATAAAAACAACACCGACGAGTCGGTATCGTACCTTGGAACTGGTTATGCTATTATTACACAGCCAATGTAACTCAAACTCTCCCCGTATCATCATTATTTAGAGCAAAAGCTTACGCATTCTCGAATCTTTACAGTATGCGCACTCAACAACAAAGCCCAGATCGTCATCTACACTTCTTAGGCGTAACAAAATTTTTATTGAGAACGTATGAAAAGGAAAACTAATTAATACCAACCATTCAGGAGCTACACTATGTCCGACTTAAAGCTAAACCAACATCGTCTAGAATCCAGATCGTCAAGGAATAGGAAGAAACAGAATAGTCTAAGTAGCAGCAAAAGAAGTCACAGTGCGATTGCCAGCACTAACAAACAATGTCATATTCCAGTTCCCTCTGAAAATTAAATGAACCACGGCAATAGAATGATACAGAAACGAATGGACTAGTAAATGGAACGCAACAAAGAGGACTTTCCACAACACGTAATTCGCAAAAATGTAAAAAATAATGCAACAATGCTACCAGTAATGACCAATTACGGTACATTATGAAGTATTACACGATTCCACAAGGTTCTGCAGTATTCGAAACAGTATAATGACCGATTACGCATATTACAGGGTATTAAAGTTGTCCATACATGCTAACCACGTTTGTGACTATATTACAAGTAATTAAACCTCAAAGACCCAGAGTAGGAATTTATTTGGGAACAGTCGCAAAATCGCGGCCTAACAATTATAACCGTTAGTGACAGCAAAACTGAATGCTTTTCATATCACGATTTGCGCAATTATATAAGCAATAATGAAAGAGGTCTATAAGTAATGACGAAATAGGATACATTTCGAAGTATTATACGATTTCAAAAGGCTCTGCAGCATTCGGCACAGTGTAAGGACGGATTACGCATATTACAGGGTGTTATAATTGTCCACACATACTGACCACGTATGTGACTATATAACACCTAATTAAACTTCAATAACCTATAGAGTCGGAATTTATTAGGGAACAATCTCATTATATCGCGATCTAACAACTATAATCGTTAGGGACAGTAAAACTGAATGTACTTACGTTATGTTCTTCCGTAATAATATAAGAGAAAGTGCAACAAGACTAACGGTAGTGTCCAATTGCGGTACATTTCGACATATTATACGATTCCACACGATTCAGCAGCATTCGATATACTGTAAGGACGAATTAGGCATAATACGGGATATTAACGTTGTCCACATATACTAACCACATTTGTGACTATATTACACCTAAAAACCTCAATGTGAATAGAGTCGGAATTTATTAGGGAGCAGTAGCATTATATCGCGATTTAACACGTATAAACGTTAGTGAAAGCATAACTAAATGCTTTTCCTAACACGTATATCCTAAGAATATTAGAAATAATGGAACAGCCTGTAATGACGAATTACGATATATTTCCACGTTTTGCTGTCACTAACAGTTATACGCGTAGATTGCGATATAATGCGACTGGTGCACAATAAATTCCGACTCTATGGGTCCATGAGGTTTTATTTGGTGCAATAGTCAGAAACGTTGTTAGTACGTGTGGACAAAATTTTTATTCTGTAATATGCGTAATTCGTACTAATAGTGTATCGAATGCTGCAGGACCGTGTATAATCGTGTAATTGTGAAAACGTATCACAATTCGCCATTACTGACGGTCTTATTTCATTATATCTAATATTATTGCGAAAAACGCGATGTGAAAAGCATTCAGCTTTGCTGTCGTTAACGGTTATGCGTGTTAGATAGCGATATAATGCGAATGTTCTCTAACAAATTCCGACTCTATCGGTCATTGAGGTTAAATTAGGTTTAGTATAGCCTCAAACGTGGTTTGTACGAGTGGCAACATTAATAACCTGTAATAAGCGTAATTGGGACTTAGAGTGTATCGAATACAGCAGAACCGTATGCAACCGTGTAATACGTCGAAATATATCGTAATGCATCGTAGCTGTTTGTCCTGTGTCAATTTTTCTAAAATTATTGCGGGAAGAGTGATGTCAAATCAATTGAGATGTGATGTCACTATCGGTTATTCGTGTTAGATCGCGATAAAATGCTACTGTTCCATAATAAATTCCGACGCAATGGGTCATTGAGGTGTAATTAAGTGTAATAAAGTCACAAACGTGATTAGTATGTGTATACAAATATAATATACTGTAATATGCGGAATTGGGGCTTGCAGTGTATCGAATGCAGCAGAACCGTTTGTAACCGTGTAATACTTCGAAATATATCGTAATGCATCGTACCTGCTAGTCCTGTGTCATGTTTTCTAATATTATTGCGGGAAGTGTGATGTCAAATCCATTCAGATTTGATGTCACTAACGGTTATTCGTGTTAGATCGCGATAAAATGCGACTGTTCCCTAATAATTTCCGACGCAATGGGTCATTGAGGAGTAATTAAGTGTAATAAAGTCACAAACGTGATTAGTAGGTGTATACGAATATAATATACTGTAATATGCGGACTTGGTGCTTGCAGTGTATCGAATGCAGCAGAACCGTTTGTAACAGTGTAATACTTCGAAAAATATCGTAATGCATGGTACCTGTTAGTCCTGTGTCATTTTTTCTAATATCATTATGGGAAGAGTGATGTCAAATCCATTCAGATTTGATGTCACTAACGGTTATATGTGTTAGATCGCGATAAAATGCGACTGTTCCCTAATAAATTCCGACGCAATGGGTCATTGAGGTGTAATTAAGTGTAATAAAGTCACAAACGTGATTAGTTTGTGTATACAAATATAATATACTGTAATATGTGGAATTCGTACTTGCTGTGTTTCGAATGCAGCAGAACCGTTTGTAACAGTGTAATACTTCGAAAAATATCGTAATGCATCGTACCTGTTAGTCCTGTGCCATTTTCTCTAATATTATTGCGGGAAGAGTGATGTCAAATCCATTCAGATTTGCTGTCACTAACGGTTCTTCGTGTTAGATCGCGATAAAATGCGACTGTTCCCTAATAAATTCGGGCTGAATCGGTCATATAGTTATAATTAATGTAATATAGTCACAAACGTGATTAGTAGGTGTCTACAAATATAATATACTCTAACATGCGGAATTCGTACTTGCAGTGTATCGAATGCAGCAGAACCGTTTGTAACCGTGTAATACGTGGAAAAATATCGTAATGCATCGTACCTGTTAGTCCTGTGTCATTTTTTCTAATATTATTGCGGGAAGAGTGATGTCAAATCCTTTCAGGATTGATGTCACTAACGGTTATTCGTGTCAGATCGCGATAAAATGCGACTGTTCCCTAATTAACTCCGACGCAATGGGTCAATGAGGTGTACTTAAGTGTAATAAAGACACAAACGTGATTGGTATGTGTCTACAAATATAATATACTGTAATATGCTGAATTCGAAATTGCATAGTTTCGAATGCAGCAGTACCGTTTGTAACCGTGTAATAGGTGGAAATATATCGTATTGCATCGTACCTGTTAGTCCTGTGTCATTTCTTCTAATATTACTGCGGGAAATGTGATGTCAAATCATTTCAGATTTGATGTCACTAACGGTTATTCGTGTTATATCGCGATAGAATACGACGGCTCCCTAATAGATTCCGACTCTATTGGTCATGCAGGTGTAATTAAGTGTAATATTGTCACCAACGTGGTTAGAATGTGTCTACGATGGCAATATACAGTAATATGTGGAATTCGTACTTGCTGTGTTTCGAATGCAGCAGAACCGTTTGTAACCGTGTAATACTTCGAAATATATCGTAATGCATCGTACCTGTTAGTCCTGTTTCATTTTTTCTAATATTATTGCGGGAAGAGTGATATCAAATCCATTCAGATTTGATGTCACTAACGGTTATTCGTGTTAGATCGCGACAAAATGCGACTGTTCCCTAATAAATTCCTACGCAATGGGTCATTGAGGTGCAATTAAGTGTAATAAAGTCACAAACGTGATTAGTATGTGTATACAAATATAATATACTGTAAAATGCGTAATTGGTGCTTGCAGTGTATCGAATGCAGCAGAACCGCTTGTAACCATGTTATACGTCCATATATATCGTTATGCATCGTACCTGTTAGTCCTGTTTCATTTTTTCTAATATTATTGCCGGAAGAGCGATGTCAAATCCTTTCAGATTTGATGTCACTAAAGGTTATTCGTGTTAGATCGCGATAAAATGCGACTGTTCCCTAATAAATTCCGACGCAAAGGGTCATTGAGGTGTAATTAAGTGTAATAAAGTCACAAACGTGATTAGTATGTGTCTCCAAATATAATATACTGTAATATGCGGAATTCGTACTTGCAGTGTATCGAATGCAGCAGAACTGTTTGTAACCGTGTAATACGTGGAAATATATCGTACTGCATCGTACCTGTTAGTCCTGTGTCATTTTTTCTATTATTATTGCTGGAAAAGTGAAGTCAAATCCATTCAGATTTGAGACCACTAACGGTTATACGCGTCAGGTCGCTATAAAATACGACGGCTCCCTAATAAATACCGCCCCTACGTGTCACGCTGGTGTAATTAAGTGTATTATATTCACAAACGTGGTTCGTATGTGTCTACTAATATAATATACTGTAATATGCGTAATTCGTTCTTGCCTTGTATCGAATGCAGCAGAACCGTTTGTAACCGTGTCATACGTCGAAATATATCGTAATGCATCGTACCTGTTAGTCCTGTGTCTTTTTTTCTAATATTATTGCGGGAAGGGTGATGTCAAATCCATCCAGATTTGATGTCAGTAAAGGTTATCCGTGTTAGATCGCGATAAAATGCGACTGTTCCGTAATGAATTCCGACTCAATGGGTCATTGTGATGTAATTAATTGTAATACAGTCACAAACGTGATTAGTATGTGTCTACAAATACAAACAACTGTAATATGCGGAAATCGTGCTTGCAGTGTATCGAGTGCAGCAGAACCGTATTTAACCGTGTAATACGTGAAAATATATAGTAGTGCTTCGTACCTGTTTGTACTGTGTCATTTTTTCTATTATTATTGAGGGAAACGTGATGTCAAATCCATTCAGATTTGTTGCCACTAACGGTTATGCGTGTTGGATCGCGATAAAATACGACGGCACCCTAATAGAATCCAACTCTATAGGTCATGCAGGTGTAATTAAGTGTAATATAGTCAAAAACCTGGTTAGTATGTGTCTACAAAAGTAATATACCGTAATATGTGGAATTCGTCCTTGCTGTGTATCGAATGCAGCAGATCTGTTTGTAACCGTGTAATACGTCGAAATATACCGTAATGCATCGTACCTGTTAGTCCTGTGTCATTCTTTCTAATAAAATTGCGGGAAAAGTGTTGTCAAAACCAATCAGATTTGATGTCACTAAAGGTTATTCTTGTCAGATCGCGATAAAATGCGACTGTTCCCTAATAAATTCCGACTCAATGGGTCATTGAGGTGTACATACGTGTAATATAGTCACAAACGAGATTAGTATGTGTCTACAAATATAATATACTGTAATGTGCGGAATTCGTTCTTGCAGTGTATAGAATGCAGCAGAACCGTTTGTAACCGTGTAATACGTTGAAATGTATCGTAATGCATCGTACCTGTTAGTCCTGTGTCATGCTTTCTAATATTATTTTGGGAAACGTGGTGCCAAATCCATTCAGATTTGATGTCACTAACTGTTATTCGTGTTAGATCGCGATAATATGCGACTGTTCCCTTATAAATTCCGAATCAATGTGTCATTGAGGTGTAATTAAGTGTAATATAGCCACACACGAGTTTAGTATGTGTCTATAAATATAATATACTGTAATATGCGGAATTCGTACTTGCAGAGTATGGAATTCAGCAGAACCGTTTGTAACCGTACCTGTTAATCATGTGTCATTTCTTCAAATATTATTTCGGGAAATGTGATGTCAAATCCATTCAGATTTTATGTCACTAACGGTTATACGCGATCGATCGCGATAATATACGACGGCTCCCTAAATTCCGACTCTATGTGTCATGCAGGTGTAATTAACTGTAATATAGTCACAAACGTGGTTAGTGTGTGTCTACAAACGTAATATACAGTAATATGTGGAATTCGTCCTTGCTGTGTGTCGGATGCAGCAGAACCGTTTGTAACCGTGTAATACGTTGAAATTTATCGTAATGCATCGTACCTGTTGGTCCTGTGTCATTTCTTCTAATATTGTTTTGGGTCACGTGATGTCAAATCCATTCAGATTTGATGCAACTATCGGGTATACGGGTTGGATCGCGACAAAATACGACGGCTCCCTAATAGATTCCGACTCTACCGGTCATGCAGGTGTATTCAAGTGTAATATAGTCAAAAACATGGTAAGTATGTGTCTACAAAGGTAATATACCGAATTGTGTGGAATTCGTTCTTGCTGTGTATCGAATGCAGCAGAACTGTTTGTAACCGGGTTATACGTCGAAATATATCGTAATGCATCGTACCAGTTAGACCTGTGCCATTTTTTCTAATATTATTGCGGGAAGAGTGTTTTCAAATCCATTCAGATTTGATGTCACTGACGGTTATTCGTGTTAGATCGCGATAAAATGCCACTGTTCTCTAATAAATTCCGACTTAATGGGTCATTGATGTGTAATTAATTGTAATATAGTCACAAACAAGATTAGTTTGTGTCTACAAGTATAATATACTCTCATGTGCGGAATTCGTTCTTGCAGTGTATAGAATGCAGCAGAACCGTTTGTAACCGTGTAATACGTGGACAAATATCGTAATGCATCGTAACTGTTAGGCCTGTGTCATCTTTTCTATTATTATTTTGGGAAACGTTATGTCAAATCCATTCAGGGTTGATGTAACTAACGGTTATACGCGTTAGATCGCGATAAAATACGACGGCTCCATAATAAATTCCGACTCTATGTGTCATGCAGGTGTAATTAAGTGTCATATAATCACAAACGTTGTTAGTATGTGTCTGCAAACGTAATATATCCTAATATGTGGAATTCGTACATGCTGTGTATCGAATGCAGCAGAACCGTTTGTAACCGTGAAATACCTTGATACGTATCGTAATGCATCGTACCTGTTAGTCCTGTGTCATTTTGTCTAATATTATTTTGGGACACGTGATGTCAAATCCATTCAGATTTGATGCCACTAACGGTTATACGCCATGGATCGCGATAAAATACGGCGGCTCCCTAATAGATTCCGACTCTATAGGTCATGCAGGTGTAATCATGTGTAATATAGTCAGAAACCTGGTTAGTATGTGTCTACAAAGGTAATAAACCGTAATATGTGGAATTCGTCCTTGCTGTCTATCGTCTGCAGCAAAACTGTTTGTAACCGGGTAATACGTCGAAATATATCGTAATGCATCGTACCTGTTAGTCCTGTGTCATTTTTTCTAATATTATTGCGGGAAGAGTGTTGTCAAATCCATTCAGATTTGATGTCACTAACTGTTATTCGTGTTAGTTCTCAATAAAATGAGACTGTTCCCTAATAAATTCCGACTCAATGGGTCATTGAGGTGTAATTAAGTGTAATATAGTAACAAACGAGATTAGTATGTGTCTACAAATATAATATACTGTAATTTGCGGAATTCGTTCTTGCATTGTATAGAATGCAGCAGAACCGTTTGTAACCGTGTAATACGTGGACACATAACGTAATGCATCGTACCTGTTAGTCCTGTGTCATTCTTTCTAATATTATTCTGGGTAGAGTGATGTCAAATCAATTCAGATTTGATGTCACTAACGGTTATTCGTGTTAGATCGCGATAAAATGCGACTGTTCCCTAATAAATTCCGACGCAATGGGTCATTGAGGTGTAATTAAGTGTAATAAAGTCACAAACGTGATTAGTTTGTGTATACAAATATAATATACTGTAATATGCGGAATTGGTGCTTGCAGTGTATCGAATGCAGCAGAACCGTTTGTAACCGTGTAATACTTCGAAATATATCGTAATGCATCGTACCTGTTAGTCCTGTGTCATTTTTTCTAATATTATTGCGGGTAGAGTGATGTCAAATCCATTCAGATTTGATGTCACTAACGGTTATTCGTGTTAGATCGCGATAAAATGCGACTGTTCCCTAATAAATTCCGACGCAATGGGTCATTGAGGTGTAATTAAGTGTAATAAAGTCACAAACGTGATTAGTTTGTGTATACAAATATAATATACTGTAATATGCGGAATTGGTGCTTGCAGTGTATCGAATGCAGCAGAACCGTTTGTAACCGTGTAATACTTCGAAATATATCGTAATGCATCGTACCTGTTAGTCCTGTGTCATTTTTTCTAATATTATTGCGGGTAGAGTGATGTCAAATCCATTCAGATTTGATGTCACTAACGGTTATTCGTGTTAGATCGCGATAAAATGCGACTGTTCCCTAATAAATTCCGACGCAATGGGTCATTGAGGTGTAATTAAGTGTAATAAAGTCACAAACGTGATTAGTTTGTGTATACAAATATAATATACTGTAATATGCGGAATTGGTGCTTGCAGTGTATCGAATGCAGCAGAACCGTTTGTAACCGTGTAATACTTCGAAATATATCGTAATGCATCGTACCTGTTAGTCAGGTGTCATTATTTCTAATATTATTGCGGGAAGAGTGTTGTCAAATCCATTCAGATTTGATGTCACTAACTGTTATTCGTGTTAGTTCTCAATAAAATGCGACTGTTCCCCAATAAATTCCGACTCAATGGGTCATTGAGGTGTAATTAAGTGTAATATAGTAACAAACGAGATTAGTATGTGTCTACAAATATAATATACTGTAATTTGCGGAATTCGTTCTTGCATTGTATAGAATGCAGCGGAACCGTTTGTAACCGTGTAATACGTGGACACATAACGTAATGCATCGTACCTGTTAGTCCTGTGTCATTCTTTCTAATATTATGTTGGGAAACGTGATGTCAAATCAATTCAGATTTGATGTCACTAACGGTTATTCGTGTTAGATCGCGATAAAATGCGACTGTTCCCTAACAAATTCCGACGCAATTGGTCATTGAGGTGTAATTAAGTGTAATATAGTCACAAACGTGATTAATTTGTGTATACAAATATAATATACTGTAATATGCGGAATTGGTGCTTGCAGTGTATCGAATGCAGCAGAACATTTTGTAACCGTGTAATACTTCGAAATATATCGTAATGCATCGTAGCTGTTAGTCCTGTGTCATTTTTTCTAATATTTTTGCGGGTAGAGTGATGTCAAATCCATTCAGATTTGATGTCACTAACGGTTATTCGTGTTAGATCGCGATAAAATGCGACTGTTCCCTAATAAATTCAGACGCAATGGGTCATTGAGGTGTAATTAAGTGTAATAAAGTCACAAACGTGATTAGTTTGTGTATACAAATATAATATACTGTAATATGCGGAATTGGTGCTTGCAGTGTATCGAATGCAGCAGAACCGTTTGTAACCGTGTAATACTTCGAAATATATCGTAATGCATCGTACCTGTTAGTCCTGTGTCATTCTTTCTAATATTATGTTGGGAAACGTGATGTCAAATCCATTCAGATTTGATGTCACTAACGGTTATTCGTGTTAGTTCGCAATAAAATGCGACTGTTCCCTAATAAATTCCGACGCAATGGGTCATTGAGGTGTAATTAAGTGTAATATAGTAACAAACGAGATTAGTTTGTGTTTACAAATATAATATACTGTAATTTGCGGAATTCGTTCTTGCATTGTATAGAATGCAGCAGAACCGTTTGTAACCGTGTAATACGTGGACACATAACGTAATGCATCGTACCTGTTAGTCCTGTGTCATTTTTTCTAATATTATGTTGGGAAACGTGATGTCAAATCAATTCAGATTTGATGTCACTAACGGTTATTCGTGTTAGATCGCGATAAAATGCGACTGTTCCCTAACAAATTCCGACGCAATTGGTCATTGAGGTGTAATTAAGTGTAATATAGTCACAAACGTGGTTAATTTGTGTATACAAATATAATATGCTGTAATATGCGGAATTGGTTCTTGCAGTGTATCGAATGCAGCAGAACCGTTTGTAACCGTGTAATACTTCGAATTATATCGTAATGCATCGTACCTGTTAGTCCTGTGTCATTTTTTCTAATATTATTGCGGGTAGAGTGATGTCAAATCCATTCAGATTTGGTGTCACTAACGGTTATTCGTGTTAGATCGCGATAAAATGCGACTGTTCCCTAATAAATTCCGACGCAATGGGTCATTGAGGTGTAATTAAGTGTAATAAAGTCACAAACGTGATTAGTTTGTGTATACAAATATAATATACTGTAATATGCGGAATTGGTGCTTGCAGTGTATCGAATGCAGCAGAACCGTTTGTAACCGTGTAATACTTCGAAATATAACGTAATGCATCGTACCTGTTAGTCCTGTGTCATTTTTTCTAATATTATTGCGGGTAGAGTGATGTCAAATCCATTCAGATTTGATGTCACTAACGGTTATTCGTGTTAGATCGCGATAAAATGCGACTGTTCCCTAATAAATTCCGACGCAATGGGTCATTGAGGTGTAATTAAGTGTAATAAAGTCACAAACGTGATTAGTTTGTGTATACAAATATAATATACTGTAATATGCGGAATTGGTGCTTGCAGTGTATCGAATGCAGCAGAACCGTTTGTAACCGTGTAATACTTCGAAATATATCGTAATGCATCGTACCTGTTAGTCCTGTGTCATTTTTTCTAATATTATTGCGGGTAGAGTGATGTCAAATCCATTCAGATTTGATGTCACTAACGGTTATTCGTGTTAGATCGCGATAAAATGCGACTGTTCCCTAATAAATACCGACGCAATGGGTCATTGAGGTGTAATTAAGTGTAATAAAGTCACAAACGTGATTAGTTTGTGTATACAAATATAATATACTGTAATATGCGGAATTGGTGCTTGCAGTGTATCGAATGCAGCAGAACCGTTTGTAACCGTGTAATACTTCGAAATATATCGTAATGCATCGTACCTGTTAGTCCTGTGTCATTTTTTCTAATATTATTGCGGGTAGAGTGATGTCAAATCCATTCAGATTTGATGTCACTAACGGTTATTCGTGTTAGATCGCGATAAAATGCGACTGTTCCCTATTAAATTCCGACGCAATGGGTCATTGAGGTGTAATTAAGTGTAATAAAGTCACAAACGTGATTAGTTTGTGTATACAAATATAATATACTGTAATATGCGGAATTGGTGCTTGCAGTGTATCGAATGCAGCAGAACCGTTTGTAACCGTGTAATACTTCGAAATATATCGTAATGCATCGTACCTGTTAGTCCTGTGTCATTTTTTCTAATATTATTGCGGGTAGAGTGATGTCAAATCCATTCAGATTTGATGTCACTAACGGTTATTCGTGTTAGATCGCGATAAAATGCGACTGTTCCCTAATAAATTCCGACGCAATGGGTCATTGAGGTGTAATTAAGTGTAATAAAGTCACAAACGTGATTAGTTTGTGTATACAAATATAATATACTGTAATATGCGGAATTGGTGCTTGCAGTGTATCGAATGCAGCAGAACCGTTTGTAACCGTGTAATACTTCGAAATATATCGTAATGCATCGTACCTGTTATTCCTGTGTCATTTTTTCTAATATTATTGCGGGTAGAGTGATGTCAAATCCATTCAGATTTGATGTCACTAACGGTTATTCGTGTTAGATCGCGATAAAATGCGACTGTTCCGTAATAAATTCCGACGCAATGGGTCATTGAGGTGTAATTAAGTGTAATAAAGTCACAAACGTGATTAGTTTGTGTATACAAATATAATATACTGTAATATGCGGAATTGGTGCTTGCACAGTATCGAATGCAGCAGAACCGTTTGTAACCGTGTAATACTTCGAAATATATCGTAATGCATCGTACCTGTTAGTCCTGTGTCATTTTTTCTAATATTATTGCGGGTAGAGTGATGTCAAATCCATTCAGATTTGATGTCACTAACGGTTATTCGTGTTAGATCGCGATAAAATGCGACTGTTCCCTAATAAATTCCGACGCAATGGGTCATTGAGGTGTAATTAAGTGTAATAAAGTCACAAACGTGATTAGTTTGTGTATACAAATATAATATACTGTAATATGCGGAATTGGTGCTTGCAGTGTATCGAATGCAGCAGAACCGTTTGTAACCGTGTAATACTTCGAAATATATCGTAATGCATCGTACCTGTTAGTCCTGTGTCATTTTTTCTAATATTATTGCGGGTAGAGTGATGTCAAATCCATTCAGATTTGATGTCACTAACGGTTATTCGTGTTAGATCGCGATAAAATGCGACTGTTCCCTAATAAATTCCGACGCAATGGGTCATTGAGGTGTAATTAAGTGTAATAAAGTCACAAACGTGATTAGTTTGTGTATACAAATATAATATACTGTAATATGCGGAATTGGTGCTTGCAGTGTATCGAATGCAGCAGAACCGTTTGTAACCGTGTAATACTTCGAAATATATCGTAATGCATCGTACCTGTTAGTCCTGTGTCATTTTTTCTAATATTATTGCGGGTAGAGTGATGTCAAATCCATTCAGATTTGATGTCACTAACGGTTATTCGTGTTAGATCGCGATAAAATGCGACTGTTCCCTAATAAATTCCGACGCAATGGGTCATTGAGGTGTAATTAAGTGTAATAAAGTCACAAACGTGATTAGTTTGTGTATACAAATATAATATACTGTAATATGCGGAATTGGTGCTTGCAGTGTATCGAATGCAGCAGAACCGTTTGTAACCGTGTAATACTTCGAAATATATCGTAATGCATCGTACCTGTTAGTCCTGTGTCATTTTTTCTAATATTATTGCGGGTAGAGTGATGTCAAATCCATTCAGATTTGATGTCACTAACGGTTATTCGTGTTAGATCGCGATAAAATGCGACTGTTCCCTAATAAATTCCGACGCAATGGGTCATTGAGGTGTAATTAAGTGTAATAAAGTCACAAACGTGATTAGTTTGTGTATACAAATATAATATACTGTAATATGCGGAATTGGTGCTTGCAGTGTATCGAATGCAGCAGAACCGTTTGTAACCGTGTAATACTTCGAAATATATCGTAATGCATCGTACCTGTTAGTCCTGTGTCATTTTTTCTAATATTATTGCGGGTAGAGTGATGTCAAATCCATTCAGATTTGATGTCACTAACGGTTATTCGTGTTAGATCGCGATAAAATGCGACTGTTCCCTAATAAATTCCGACGCAATGGGTCATTGAGGTGTAATTAAGTGTAATAAAGTCACAAACGTGATTAGTTTGTGTATACAAATATAATATACTGTAATATGCGGAATTGGTGCTTGCAGTGTATCGAATGCAGCAGAACCGTTTGTAACCGTGTAATACTTCGAAATATATCGTAATGCATCGTACCTGTTAGTCCTGTGTCATTTTTTCTAATATTATTGCGGGTAGAGTGATGTCAAATCCATTCAGATTTGATGTCACTAACGGTTATTCGTGTTAGATCGCGATAAAATGCGACTGTTCCCTAATAAATTCCGACGCAATGGGTCATTGAGGTGTAATTAAGTGTAATAAAGTCACAAACGTGATTAGTTTGTGTATACAAATATAATATACTGTAATATGCGGAATTGGTGCTTGCAGTGTATCGAATGCAGCAGAACCGTTTGTAACCGTGTAATACTTCGAAATATATCGTAATGCATCGTACCTGTTAGTCCTGTGTCATTTTTTCTAATATTATTGCTGGTAGAGTGATGTCAAATCCATTCAGATTTGATGTCACTAACGGTTATTCGTGTTAGATCGCGATAAAATGCGACTGTTCCCTAATAAATTCCGACGCAATGGGTCATTGAGGTGTAATTAAGTGTAATAAAGTCACAAACGTGATTAGTTTGTGTATACAAATATAATATACTGTAATATGCGGAATTGGTGCTTGCAGTGTATCGAATGCAGCAGAACCGTTTGTAACCGTGTAATACTTCGAAATATATCGTAATGCATCGTACCTGTTNGTGTAATTAAGTGTAATAAAGTCACAAACGTGATTAGTTTGTGTATACAAATATAATATACTGTAATATGCGGAATTGGTGCTTGCAGTGTATCGAATGCAGCAGAACCGTTTGTAACCGTGTAATACTTCGAAATATATCGTAATGCATCGTACATGTTAGTCCTGTGTCATTTTTTCTAATATTATTGCGGGTAGAGTGATGTCAAATCCATTCATATTTGATGTCACTAACGGTTATTCGTGTTAGATCGCGATAAAATGCGACTGTTCCCTAATAAATTCCGACGCAATGGGTCATTGAGGTGTAATTAAGTGTAATAAAGTCACAAACGTGATTAGTTTGTGTATACAAATATAATATACTGTAGTATGCGGAATTGGTGCTTGCAGTGTATCGAATGCAGCAGAACCGTTTGTAACCGTGTAATACGTGGAAATATATCGTAATGCATCGTACCTGTTAGTCCTGTGTCATTTTTTCTAATATTATTGCGGGAAGAGTGATGTCAAAACCATTCAGATTTGATGTCACTGACGGTTTTTCGCGTTAGATCGCGATAAAATGCGACTGTTCCCTAATAAATTCCGACGCAATGGGTCATTGAGGTGTAATTAAATGTAATAAAGTCACAAACGTGTTAAGTATGTGTATACAAATGTAATATACTGTAATATGCGGAATTGGTGCTTGCAGTGTATCGAATGCAGCAGAACCGTTTGTAACCGTGTAATACGTGGAAATATATCGTAATGCATCGTACCTGTTAGTCCTGTGTCATTTTTTCTAATATTATTGCGGGAAGAGTGATGTCAAATCCATTCAGATTTGATGTCACTAACGGTTATTCGCGTTAGATCGCGATAGAATACGACGGCTCCCTAATAGATTCCGACTCTATGGGTCATGAATGTGTAATTAAGTGCAATATAGTCACCAACGTGGTTAGAATGTGTCTACGAAGGTAATATACCGTAATATGTGGAATTCGTACCTGCTGTGTATCGAATGCAGCAGAACCGTTTGTAACCGTGTAATACTTCGAAATATATCGTAATGCATCGTACCTGTTAGTCCTGTGTCATTTTTTCTAATATTATTGCGGGTAGAGTGATGTCAAATCCATTCAGATTTGATGTCACTAACGGTTATCCGCTTTAGGTCGCTGTAAAATGCGACTGTTCCCTAATAAATTCCGACGCAATGGGTCATTGTTGTGTAATTAAGTGTAATAAAGTCACAAACGTGATTTGTTTGTGTATACAAATATAATATACTGTAATATGCGGAATTGGTGCTTGCAGTGTATCGAATGCAGCAGAACAGTTTGTAACCGTGTAATACGTGGAAATATATCGTAATGCATCGTACCTGTTAGTCCTGTGTCATTTTTTCTAATATTATTGCTGGTAGAGTGATGTCAAATCCATTCATATTTGATGTCACTAACGGTTATTCGTGTTAGATCGCGATAAAATGCGACTGTTCACTAATAAATTCCGACGCAATGGGTCTTTAAGGTATAATTAACTGTAATAAAGTCACAAACGTGATTAGTTTGTGTATACAAATATAATATACTGTAATATGCGGAATTGGTGCTTGCAGTGTATCGAATGCAGCAGAACCGATTGTAACCGTGTAATACTTCGAAATATATCGTAGGGCATCGTACCTGTTAGACCTGTGTCATTTCTTCTAATATTATTGCGGGTAGAGTGATGTCAAATCCATTCAGATTTGATGTCACTAACGGTTATTCGTGTAAGATCGCGATAAATTGCGACTGTTCCCTAATAAATTCCGACGCAATGGGTCATTGAGGTGTAACTAAGTGTAATAAAGTCACAAACGTGATTAGTTTGTGTATACAAATATAATATGGTGTAATATGCGGAATTGATGCTTGCAGTGTATCGAATGCAGCAGAACCGATTGTAACCGTGTAATACTTCGAAATATATCGTAGGGCATCGTACATGTTAGACCTGTGTCATTTCTTCTAATATTATTGCGGGTAGAGTGATGTCAAATCCATTCAGATTTGATGTCACTAACGGTTATTCGTGTTAGATCGAGATAAAATGCGACTGTTCCCTAATAAATTCCGACGCAATGGGTCATTGAGGTGTAACTAAGTGTAATAAAGTCACAAACGTGATTAGTTTGTTTATACAAATATAATATACTGTAATATGCGGAATTGGTGCTTGCAGTGTATCGAATGCAGCAGAACTGTTTGTAACCGTGTAATACGTGGAAATATATCGTAATGCATCGTACCTGTTAGTCCTGTGTCACTTTGTCTAATATTATTGCGGGAAGAGTGATGTCATAACCATTCAGATTTGATGTCACTGAAAGTTTTTCGCGTTAGATCGCGATAAAATGCGACTGTTATCTAATAAATTCCGACGCAATGGGTCATTGAGGTGTAATTAAGTGTAATAATGTCACAAACGTGATTAGTTTGTGTATACAAATATAATATACTCTAATATGCGGAATTGGTGCTTGCAGTGTATCGAATGCAGCAGAACCGTTTGTAACCGTGTAATACTTCGAAATATATCGTATTGCATCGTACCTGTTAGACCTGTGTCATTTTTTCTAATATTATTGCGTGTAGAGTGATGTCAAGTCCATTCAGATTTGATGTCACTAACGGTTATTCGTGTTAGATCGCGATAAAATGCGACTGTTCCCTAATAAATTCCGACGCAATGGGTCATTGAGGTGTAATTAAGTGTAATAATGTCACAAACGTGATTAGTTTGTGTATACAAATATAATATACTGTAATATGCGGAATTGATGCTTGCAGTGTATCGAATGCAGCAGAACCGTTTGTAACCGTGTAATACGTGGAAATATATCGTAATGCATCGTACCTGTTAGTCCTGTGTCATTTTTTCTAATATTATTGCGGGAAGAGTGATGTAAAAGCCATTCAGATTTTATGTCACTGACGGTTTTTCGCGTTAGACCGCGATAGAATACGACGGCTCCCTAATAGATTCCGACTCTATGGGTCATGAAGGTTTAATTAAGTGCAATATAGTCACCAACGTGGTTAGAATGTGTCAACGAATGTAATATACCGTAATATGTGGAATTCGTACCTGCTGTGTTTCGAATGCAGCAGAACCGTTTGTAACCGTGTAATACGTGGAAATATATCGTAATGCATCGTACCTGTTAGTCCTGTTTCATTTTTTCTAATATTATTGCTGGTAGAGTGATGTCAAATCCATTCAGATTTGAAGTCACTAACGGTTATTCGTGTTAGATCGCGATAAAATGCGACTGTTCCCTAATAAATTCCGACGCAATTGGTCATTGATGTGTAATTAAGTGTAATAAAGTCACAAACGTGATTAGCTTGTGTATACAAATATAATATACTGTAATATGCGTAATTGGTGCTTGCAGTGTATCGAATTCAGCAGAACCGTTTGTAACCGTGTAATACTTCGAAATATATCGTAATGCATCGTACCTGTTAGTCCTGTGTCATTTTTTCTAATATTATTGCGGGTAGAGTGATGTCAAATCCATTCAGATTTGATGTCACTAACGGTTATTCGTGTTAGATCGCGATAAAATGCGACTGTTCCCTAATAAATTCCGACGCAATGGGTCATTGAGGTGTAATTAAGTGTAATAAAGTCACAAACGTGATTAGTTTGTGTATACAAATATAATATACTGTAATATGCGGAATTGGTGCTTGCAGTGTATCGAATGCAGCAGAACTGTTTGTAACCGTGTAATACTTCGAAATATATCGTAATGCATCGTACCTGTTAGTCCTGTGTCATTTTTTCTAATATTATTGCGGGAAGAGTGATGTCAAAACCATTCAGATTTGATGTCACTAACGGTTATTCGTGTTAGATCGCGATAAAATGCGACTGTTCCCTAATAAATTACGACGCAATGGGTCATTGAGGTGTAATTAAATATAATAAAGTCACAAACGTGATTAGTTTGTGTATACAAATATAATTTACTGTAATATGCGGAATTGGTGCTTGCAGTGTATCGAATGCAGCAGAACCGTTTGTAACTGTGTAATACGTGGAAATATAACGTAATGCATCGTACCTGTTAGTCCTGTGTCATTTTTTCTAATATTATTGCGGGAAGAGTGATGTCAAGACCATTCAGATTTGATGTCACTGATGGTTTTTCGCGTTAGATCGCGATAGAATACGACGGCTCCCTAATAGATTCCGACTCTATGGGTCATGAAGGTGTAATTAAGTGCAATATAGACACCAACGTGGTAAGAATGTGTCTACGAAGGTAATATACCGTAATATGTGGAATTCGTACCTGCTGTGTTTCGAATGCAGCAGAACCGTTTGTAACCTTGTAATACGTGGAAATATATCGTAATGCATCGTACCTGTTAGTCCTGTGTCATTTTTTCTAATATTATTGCCGGTAGAGTGATGTCAAATCCATTCAGATTTGATGTCACTAACGGTTATCCGCGTTAGATCGCGATAAAATGCGACTGTTCCCTAATAAATTCCGACGCAATGGGTCATTGAGGTGTAATTAAGTGTAATAAAGTCACAAACGTGATTAGTTTGTGTATACAAATATAATATACTGTAATATGCGGAATTGGTGCTTGCAGTGTATCGAATGCAGCAGAACCGTTTGTAACCGTGTAATACTTCGAAATATATCGTAATGCATCGTACCTGTTAGTCCTGTGTCATTTTTTCTAATATTATTGCGGGTAGAGTGATGTCAAATCCATTCAGATTTGATGTCACTAACGGTTATTCGTGTTAGATCGCGATAAAATGCGACTGTTCCCTAATAAATTCCGACGCAATGGGTCATTGAGGTGTAATTAAGTGTAATAAAGTCACAAACGTGATTAGTTTGTGTATACAAATATAATATACTGTAATATGCGGAATTGGTGCTTGCAGTGTATCGAATGCAGCAGAACCGTTTGTAACCGTGTAATACTTCGAAATATATCGTAATGCATCGTACCTGTTATGCCTGTGTCATTTTTTCTAATATTATTGCGGGTAGAGTGATGTCAAATCCATTCAGATTTGATGTCACTAACGGTTATTCGTGTTAGATCGCGATAAAATGCGACTGTTCCCTAATAAATTCCGACGCAATTGGTCATTAAGGTGTAATTAAGTGTAATAAAGTCACAAACGTGATTAGTTTGTGTATACAAATATAATATACTGTAATATGTGGAATTGGTGCTTGCAGTGTATCGAATGCAGCAGAACCGTTTGTAACCGTGTAATACTTCGAAATATATCGTAATGCATCGTACCTGTTAGTCCTGTGTCATTTTTTCTAATATTATTGCGGGTAGAGTGATGTCAAATCCATTCAGATTTGATGTCACTAACGGTTATTCGTGTTAGATCGCGATAAAATGCGACTGTTCCCTAATAAATTCCGACGCAATGGGTCATTGAGGTGTAATTAAGTGTAATAAAGTCACAAACGTGATTAGTTTGTGTATACAAATATAATATACTGTAATATGCGGAATTGGTGCTTGCAGTGTATCGAATGCAGCAGAACCGTTTGTAACCGTGTAATACTTCGAAATATATCGTAATGCATCGTACCTGTTAGTACTGTGTCATTTTTTCTAATATTATTGCGGGTAGAGTGATGTCAAATCCATTCAGATTTGATGTCACTAACGGTTATTCGTGTTAGATCGCGATAAAATGCGACTGTTCCCTAATAAATTCCGACGCAATGGGTCATTGAGGTGTAATTAAGTGTAATAAAGTCAAAAACGTGATTAGTTTGTGTATACAAATATAATATACTGTAATATGCGGAATTGGTGCTTGCAGTGTTTCGAATGCAGCAGAACCGTTTGTAACCGTGTAATACTTCGAAATATATCGTAATGCATCGTACCTGTTAGTCCTGTGTCATTTTTTCTAATATTATTGCGGGTAGAGTGATGTCAAATCCATTCAGATTTGATGTCACTAACGGTTATTCGTGTTAGATCGCGATAAAATGCGACTGTTCCCTAATAAATTCCGACGCAATGGGTCATTGAGGTGTAATTAAGTGTAATAAAGTCACAAACGTGATTAGTTTGTGTATACAAATATAATATACTGTAATATGCGGAATTGGTGCTTGCAGTGTATCGAATGCAGCAGAACCGTTTGTAACCGTGTAATACTTCGAAATATATCGTAATGCATCGTACATGTTAGTCCTGTGTCATTTTTTCCAATATTATTGCGGGTAGAGTGATGTCAAATCCATTCAGATTTGATGTCACTAACGGTTATTCGTGTTAGATCGCGATAAAATGCGACTGTTCCCTAATAAATTCCGACGCAATGGGTCATTGAGGTGTAATTAAGTGTAATAAAGTCACAAACGTGATTAGTTTGTGTATACAAATATAATATACTGTAATATGCGGAATTGGTGCTTGCAGTGTATCGAATGCAGCAGAACCGTTTGTAACCGTGTAATACTTCGAAATATATCGTAATGCATCGTACCTGTTAGTCCTGTGTCATTTTTTCTAATATTATTGCGGGTAGAGTGATGTCAAATCCATTCAGATTTGATGTCACTAACGGTTATTCGTGTTAGATCGCGATAAAATGCGACTGTTCCCTAATAAATTCCGACGCAATGGGTCATTGAGGTGTAATTAAGTGTAATAAAGTCACAAACGTGATTAGTTTGTGTATACAAATATAATATACTGTAATATGCGGAATTGGTGCTTGCAGTGTATCGAATGCAGCAGAACCGTTTGTAACCGTGTAATACTTCGAAATATATCGTAATGCATCGTACCTGTTAGTCCTGTGTCATTTTTTCTAATATTATTGCGGGTAGAGTGATGTCAAATCCATTCAGATTTGATGTCACTAACGGTTATTCGTGTTAGATCGCGATAAAATGCGACTGTTCCCTAATAAATTCCGACGCAATGGGTCATTGAGGTGTAATTAAGTGTAATAAAGTCACAAACGTGATTAGTTTGTGTATACAAATATATTATACTGTAATTTGCGGAATTGGTTCTTGCAGTGTATCGAATGCAGCAGAACCGTTTGTAACCGTGTAATACTTCGAAATATATCGTAATGCATCGTACCTGTTAGTCCTGTGTCATTTTTTCTAATATTATTGCGGGTAGAGTTATGTCAAATCCATT
>JAWNGG020000350.1:0-182308 GCA_036937485.2 Tetragonisca angustula | reverse complement strand
AATACATACATTCTAATTATTGTATTATATACTAGTGTCTCTTATTCTTTTTGCTGTTTCTGAGAGTTTGTCCTTTGCGAAACAGTAGTTGGGTTAATAATGTTATCTTCTTGAATTAAACGAAACGTCATGTTCAATGTCTTGTGTATGAAATATGAAGTGTATGAGAGATGAGGATCTAGATAGAGGATATAGGAAATGACAGTCTGTAAGGCTACCTTTCTCGAGCGGTAAAGAGTTTTATTTTTATTCTGCAGGCAGAACGTCATGTTTTATATTATTTTCACAATGAATACATGAATACAGTATACGCGAAACGTATTCGAACGATTAATACAGAACAAATTATATTGTATAAAACCGAGCCTAATAACAATCACGACAATCGAGGTACTAAACGCTATGATGTTGGTGAAATTTCAAAATGTTTTATAAACGTAATACACGTATATACATATGTTCATAAAGTCTGCACGTTTCGTGAGAAACTGTATATTTACATATCACTTGTATTTTCCTTAACAATATGTTTTATTTCCGGTAATCGCGAATTAATCATGAAATTTATTTCTCAACGAGATGAATTATATTTTTGGTACGTTCACGTAATTTTCATCACAAAAATATAGATTAAAAGTTGTCTCTCAGTGTCGTAGATTTACGACAGAATTTTTAAAACCCGTCGCCTCCGCGGTATCAATTCATTTCTAAATTCCATCCGTGTGTGTGTGTATAGAATAATCACACCGTTACAAATCACATCCAACAGTTTGCCGATAAATTTCGTTTGCCATTCGATTCAATTACAATGTTGGTGACGGTGCCGTTTGGTCCTATTAACGAATTTCGGTTTGGTCTCTGCTGTATCGATTATTTCTGCGTGCTAAATAAACACACGGCAGCCATCGTGGCCTCTAGACGTGTAAACACGATTCACCTTTCACGGCTGATCAGCTTGATTACTACGTTTTCCATCGGAAGTCAGCGAAGAATCACGGGCCGCGTTTAATTAACGAGTACGACGACGACGCATTAATTATCGCGATGACTTGGTCGAAGATAACGCTCGTGAAGTGAGCAAAACTTTCTTGTTCGACGCGCAAAAAAACAGAGGATGAAGCAGAATTTATTTTTAATATCTTTTTTTTGAGGTTTGATACTTTTGAACAGACACAGAGTAAATTAACGTTTAGATTCTTAATATCTATCACGTACGAAAAAATGATTTTGATACGTTTTTTTTTTTTTTTCACGTAAAATGGATTCACAATTTAGTTCTACAAGGGAATTTGATGAATTAAATTTGCAGGTTTGACATTTGTATATGATTAAATCGAGTCGACAACGTTTAATCAACTTTTAAATTGTTCCAGATATTTATAGTTGCACTTTCTTCCAAATCTTAAATTACAATTTTTTACGGTCTTTTTCATGGACGATGGATTACCATTTCTAATACATTATAATTCCCAATAAATGGACGATAAATGTCTGTGCAAATTTTCTAGGACTACGATCAAAGAAATAGAAATCATTCTCTCTGAATTTATCATTTTCCCTGAATTTTCTAACGAACATTTCATTTTAAATATTCTGTATATTTTTATACATTTCAATTTGCCGTGAACGCGTGAACATTCCTTATGAGCATTCTCTAGAAAAATACATTACATCCACCCACGTCCGGGCAAAAATTATTCGTACAACAATTTCACCTTTATTTACCTATATTTAGTAAACTTATCATTTTGTCTCTACTCTGCATTTTTTGTGCACGAGTCTCATGCATTCACAACGAAATCGCACGCAACGATCACGAAGCATCTAAACGGTGTAAACAATTTCTACCGGACGAAGCATTTTTCTTTAAGTCAATTTCTAAAAATATAATATTGCAAGGAAAAAGTTGTACTTCATCGATCAATATCGATCGACAGCACCGACAGCATTGCAACCCAAATCGACTTGAACTGATGTTGGAACTCGTAACCATTCGGTGTTATAACTCACTCCAATCGTTACAGTCTTCCCCTCTTTTTTTTTTTTTTTTTTACTTTAATAGCAGCTTTAATAGGAGGGGAGGGAAGAAAGCTCGGCCTCCGTTGACGTGGAAGGTCTGATTCGACCTTCTCGTATTTGTTCCCGTTCTATACTCGCGATACCAGCCGTCGATCGATATATTCGGTGGACCGAGATTCGTTACCGAATCTCGCTCGCAGGTGTCTCTTCTCGAGCGAGCAACTTTAAAGGGAGTTCGATATGAGAACGGCTGAAGGTCAAGACGGGATTAAGGGCGTCGGGAGGGAAGAAAGTTGAAAGTGAATCGGGCGAGATCATTTTTACGGGTTCCGTGATGTCCGTGATGTGTTCTCTTGACAATTTCTCGAATGATAAACATCTGGCGTTCGAAAGTACTCAGAAACAAAATTGAAATTGCTAATTTCATTTTTCCATGCGTTTCAAACAAATGCTATTTTAATGCTCATGTATTTGAATACATTCGGATATCTGCGTTTAATCGACAAATTTTTGCCAGGATTGTGTTTGTTCGTGGAGGAACGAAGGTTGGAAAGAGCCGTCAGTTTGTAAAAATAATTGTAATATTCTTAACAGCGTGGAAATTTCTTTTGTTCTTTCAATCTTGTTTGTATTTACAACGGATATACCTTTAAATACTTATAATTGGACGTTTCGAACTTTTATTTCCTCACTGTTATTTATGGAAATCTTTGCTCCTCTTTGTGTTGACTCCGCTGTTTCCTCACTCTTTTATTCTCGTTTCTCCTGCAATTCGAAATCCTTATTTTAGATTATCAATTTTTCAAACGTGCGATTCCCCATTGTCTATTCTCGTTCGTAAATTCCGAAATATCCATAGTGTTTCGTTAAAAAAAAAAAATTTCTAACGCAAATTAAATATTTTTTAACGTGAAATTAAGATACAATTCTTACGTGTCACGCATTATTAACGTAAAACTTTACTCGAATTTATTCGCTGTAACGTCATATTACGATCGTTCAATTAAAAATCGTAATTACTGTTCATGTATCGATCGCTGTTGTCTCGTAGTAATTACGTTTTAAGTAAACTTTCACCCTCGCGCGTAACATTTGACTTATTTCAATATATATATCAGGCGGGTCGAAAATTTTTGCTAGTGAAACGAGAACTCTGTGGGGGCCACATGTCGCGATTATGACGTCAATGTTTCGTCATCGCGAGTCTTTGGTACGTGGGTAGTAAATTCTTGCCGTGCCATCCGATGTAACAGTTATCCTGGAAAATTCAGTCTGATTCATGACTTCGCATTCGCCTGGTTATAGTACGTACTCACGTCTACGCTTAATGGGCTCACTAAAGGATAATAGAAACTCGTCCTGGATGACTGGAAAATCAATATGAAGACGATGATGAAAAGTGCACGATAGATTTTTCGTTCTTCGCTTCGATAGTATCGTTTTAAACTTTTAATCAGAATGTAATTATTGCACAATATCTTTTTTCTGCTAATCAATAATTTTCGATAAAAATGTCGCCTTTCAGAATACTCGTTCGTCTTAACGGTACATGTTTAAGTTTCTGAAAATTATGTTAATTACACTACCTATTGGGCCTAATAGGTATTTTACAATGAAATTCGCGTGGTCGTATCTTTGCTCCCTGAAGATGTTTGAAATTATTAATTCAACAGGGGCGAAAATAGAACAGACAAAATCCATTTCTAGATCGTAGAATCTCCCCGAAATTGCGAAAATTTTAAATTGTATGAAGTTCGAGATTTTCAGAAATTTCCTTCAAGATTCTTGGGATTTTCAAACATCCATGAAATCTATTGTATTGTTAATGTCTGTTCGATTCTAGAAGGCTAAAAGGTTCCGAGAAAATTTCACGAAACTCTCCTTCAAACTTTCTCTTATATTTTTCTATTATTTTCCTCAAAATTCCTATTCCTACTCAAAGCGCGAAACGAACTATTGTTGAATCTCGCCCGATCAAAGAAAGTTGAATTGTACTTTGTAAGTGTAGTCACCCCGACGAGAATCGATGAACTCGAAAGTAGAGAGAATCGTGTCCCTCGTGCGCTGTATATTAACCTTAAGGGAGGTAGCCAGAGATGTAGGTTCCACGAATCGAGGGTCACCTGAATATGAGCTGGTAAGGAGGTTGAAATCTTATCCGTCATGTTCCCTCAAGTATCAACAGGCTTGAAGAAGTTCAGATTGTATCCCCCATGTCTGAAATGGTTCTCAAGACCCGAGGAATCAGCGAGTTATATAGAAACGTATCTTTAGAGTTTTGTTGCTATCCCTGTAAGATCTTTTGGCTCGAAGAAAGTGAACGTGCAGGCGTTCAAATCGTGTTTTTCAAGTTATTTATTTTATTAGACCACGGTTTCTCGAATTATTATTCTTCAGAGTGATGCGTGATTTCTTGCGATTGTTACGTACATTTTAAGTTACTGTCTGTACATTTTCACAACAGTAACAAATTTTAATGATCATCAATCAGAAATTTCGATGTCTCTCGGATATTTTATTGACGACAAGTCGCACGTTGCTAGAAATGCGTAGCGTTTCAAATTTACATGTTTCGTATTTATTCAAATTTATTGACCAGGTAGAAATCTCAGTTTTATATGTAATGTTCTATTTTTTAAATTTTCTATATCAAGGAGTGCGCGTAGGCAGCGATTGCAGTCGAGCAGCCACGTGTAACAAAATTGCAAAACGTTCGTTAAACTAAAGCACAACATCTACGATTCAAGAAAATTCTTGTGAAGTCTAATTTTGCCACCGTCGACTTTCTTGCAACTTTGCTTTCCCCATCTATTCGTAGACTCGACTAATCGCAATGTAACATATTCTTGATGATGAAACGTTTCCTTGCCTGTTTCCATTATTTATCTCATCTTTCCTCACTCGTGAATTTTCATTTCATATTTCATTTCCACGAGCTTAAATGATGTTTTCGTTAATTTTTCTATTGGAAAATGGAACGTTGTCCCATTCGATTCCCCGATACACGATGCCTCCAAATGTCGCAAATGCTATTCCCGCAAATAAAAGAACGCCGGACGTATGACGTTGGATGACATCGACGATGCGAAACAATGCAACTCCCTCACAATGCCATTGCAGGAACCTCGAGTCTTGCCCTGGTACTGCTCATCCCCCAATTTAACACTTTGCGTGACTGTTTTCCATTCACGTCGAGCGAATAACGGCGAGTGTTATCTAGGCCATGTAAATTACTTTCGGTAATTTGACGGTGCTCGAATAATTTTCCATACGAGGCCAGAATCGATCGCCTAATCAGACCCGAAATCAGTTACTCTGCGGTTCGGAATTTCAGGCGCGAGGCTCGAGTCGATAAACAGTGCCTATTGTAAATTGTTACCGGTATATTCGGAAGTAATAATATATAATTCTGAAGCAACGACCTCTTTCGAGTCGTGTCGTGTAAAATTTTATTGTTATCGCTTTTCTTTCTTTTCGTCTCGGGTAGCTGGCAAAAATTGACGTTGCCACGCGCTGGCATTGCGTCTCTGTGTCTTACATCTTTTGTATTGCGAGATGTTACGAGAGACAGTGAGAGAGATGTTGCTCGAGGGGAAAAGTGAACAGCTCAAAGAGTTAAATAATCATCTACGTTCCTGTTTAGACGTTCGGAGCATGTTAGGTTATTTCAAAAGGAATAATGACATTTTCGAGTAAGTAAACATCTTATTTATAAAACGTCACTCTTTCATGTATGAACTTGCATTTGGTATTATCATGAATTTTGTGAATTTCTGTGTGTATTTAGAAATGTGTGTATCAACCACAATGTTTATAGTATAAATAATATGTTATAATAAAAAACAATTAATTATCTTATTATATTATTGTAATTATTATTATTTATATTATATTATTTATAAATATATATTATATGCTTATATATATATATATTACTTATATTATTATAAACAATAAATTCATACATCAAGATCTTACGTGTTATGATTATTTGATATTGAAATTTGAAAGAATCGTTCTTGCTGTGAAATACAAGTGAAATCGTAGAGCAAAAGAGGAAACTGAAAAGAATCGAAGATTCGTCAAATCGACGACGATGCGAAGCTGCAACAGCAAAACGGGCTGCGACTTTGAAATCTTCCCACGTTGAAAAAATATTTGTCTAATCCATCGATATCGTATCGTCCTAAATTTTCTCCTTTTACGTGTCACGACGGAATCATCGTTAGGATTGCGTTCGAAACGTAACGCGTTCGCCGCGAATCAAGCATCGATGCAATGACTTTGCACGAAGCGTTGCACCCTTTCTCTACACTCTGATACTCTCGAGAGTAGCAGCAGATTTTTCGTCCCTGCGCCTGCGATGACGGCGATACTTCCATGACGCGTGCACCGCGGCAGAAAGAAAGAGAAGAAGAAAGGGAAGGGAAAAAGGACAGAGAACGTGATCGATGGGCAGATAGATAGGTCGCTAGATACAGACGTAAAATGTGAAAAGAAAGCGCAAGAGCCAACGCGAAGGGAAAATATGAAAAAGCGGTCGCGTGCGTATGACGGATAACATAAGGAACGTAAAAATGGAAAGGTGATTTTTTTTATTTTTCTATTTTTTTGTCACTTGACAACGGAGTGGCAAAGGGCTTTTAATTATTATGCCAAACTGAAAAAGAATTTTTAATTTCTCATTGTGATTCTAAACCGTGGTGTTCTATGATGGGGCCCTGGAATTTTCAGGTGTCACCCATACTTTTGAAAGACTCTTGTGATGTGCAATTTTTTGATATTTTTGTCAAGTCAGAGAAACTCTGGAACTTTCATATTTCAATCTCGCTCTCGTATGAAAAGGCGAATAAAAGGTTTTTAATATTTTAGAAAATAGTTTCTCTTTGGCAGGGAAAGAGAGTTTATTATGTATGTGTGATGTTTGAAAAAAAAAAAGAGTTATTAATTATTGGAACCTTGTTCGCAAGGTTGATATTTACATTTTTATCCAGTTCTCTTTTTTTCATTCGACAAGTGACCAAGGCTAAATATTAGCATTGCATTGAAAAATAAATAATACCTACAGCGCGTGCTGTGTTCCGAGATCGCATTGTTCATCCAATTTTCCTCGACGTTTCGAAGAATATAATCATATTTCAAGCGTAAACACTTCTTATTCCCTAGGTAATCAAATAACTTCGTTTCATCGAGTCTCGATTTCCAAAAATAAATTTCGTACGCAAGCGTCTCGCTTTAACGTTTAGGTATTCTTTTATTAATATCGTTACGCGTTCTTTAGACCTGGACGACAATTAAGTTTCTTAATGAATTTCGATCTTGTTAAACTTGATTTACGTAACAAACGACTTTTCGAGAATCTGAATTTTCACAATAGGTCGCATGATCGTGAAAACCGTGGAACAATTGCGTTAAATTATCCGACATGTGTAAATCAATTGGAAAGGAGGAGCAAAGTTTTTACTGTCAAGACCTCGTTTTCAAGGAAATCGAGTTTGAAAATTCGTCAAGTACACGCGTATTTGCTGTTAGGGAACTCCCGATGGAACACGTTCGGCGAAGAGTCGACGACACCTATCTCAAACTCGATTTTCTCGAAAACAAGGCCACCCGTGTACTCGACAAAATTTTCAAATTTGATTCTTGGTTTGACAGAAACGAGATCTCCCCAACTGGAAAAGAAATCTTCGATTCTATCATTTGATCTATTTGGCCGTACAACTCTATTTTGTATCTCCCATTCGAGAGAAACATAAACCAAGGGAATCCTGCGTGAATTTGCAATTTGAAATTTATCAACGATCGACAAAGATACGCAGAGGAGGATTTTATATGGAAAGGAAGAATCAGTACCATCCTAATTATTATTTGTGATAGCTAAATATCAAATATCAAATATCACTGATTAATATTAATAATTACCATTGTTAATTACTAATTAATTGCTTTACATAAAATGGAAAGGATATTCTTCAGAAATGAACAACGGTGGAAGTAATCATTTCGAAATCGTTCGATAACATTCTCCGGAAATTAACTGTTACGATCTATAGACGAGACACGGGTGTAAATCTCTCACGTGTCAGTGAACGTATTGTAACGCGGACGGATGAAAAACGAGAACTAGAGCCCGAGAAAACACAGAGAAAATATCTTTATTAAGAAAACGACGCATCGAGGAATTACTGATCCCAAGCTCGGCAACCAACGGTTCTTCTGTCTAAATCGAAAGAGCAAACACCGCCAATTACATCAGCAGGAGCAAGATCGTCATCGCGCACGTGTACCGTAGAGAATCGACTATATATGCAGCAGGCAGAGAGGCGAGAAAAGGAAAAAAATATGAACGAGAGAGAGAGAGAGAGAGAGAGAGAGAGAGACAGACGAGCGAAAAAGAGAAGAAAAAGAAAAAAAGAGAAAAAAAGCACAAAGAGACAGTGGCGACGCAAGGTCGAGTAGCATTCCGAAAGTTAAAGAGTTTCGCTGTAAACGATAGCTACGCGGAAGGTGGGCACCCCCGGAGGTGGAGAGTAGGTGGTAAAGTGGCCGAGGAGAGAGAGAGAGAGAGAGAGAGAGAGTGCAAGGTTTAGGGTAGGACGTAGCTCGCAGGAGCAGTAATATCGATCGATCCGTCGAGTTCGAGGCTCGACAGGGTCGACTGGGGGTGCTGCAAGTAGAAAAGCTCTCCCATAAGCAGGCAGGCAGGCTGGCTGGCTGGCTGGCTGCCCGGGCACGGACCGTTTCCACTGTCTGTCTGTCCGTCCGTCTCGTCTCGTCTCGTCTCATTTCGCCTCGTCTCGTCTCGCCTCGTCTCGTCTCGTCTCGTTTCGTCTCGTCTCGCCGCGTCTAGTCTCATCTCGTCTTTGCCTCTTCGCTCTTCTTCTTGCCTCTTCGATCTTATTACACACGTACGTACACGCACATGACATCTTGTTGTCGGTATATCTCTCTGGTCGTATCATGGTTTCGACGCACCATGTGAATAACGTGTCCACGGTGTGGAAGAACACGCGAGAGTTTCGCTAAAAGTTTTGCCGGACTTCCCTCGTTAGACGAGCTCTGAATCTGTTCGTTTCAGTTTGATTGTGTGATTGCCTCGTGCCGTGCGGTGGGCGTACGCGCGGTACGGTTCACAGCTGTGACCTTGGGAAAGCAGTGACAGTGCGTGTCTCTGACCTTGGCACGGGGGTTCGCCAAGTTCTCCGATGGCAGCGCGAGCACCGCTGCCAGCCGCGACGACAGCTGATCGACCACCGGCCAACTGGAGTTCCAACGGAGGTTGTTCATCGACCGGATTGCCATACCGAGCATAATCAGGTGCGTGACAACTCCGTTTCGATTCCGCTGATTCTTGTCTGGGATCAAAACCGTTCGCGTTCACTCGGTGAACGACACTCGTCCCGTAATGATTACGTAATGGTTACGGATCGACTCTCGCCGGCCAGAACAGCCGCTCGGAAAATGAAATTTCGTTCTTCTGAAAATTTGATCGTTCTCGTTCCGGCGAGAAAATTAATTATTCCGGACGATCGTCGTCGACGTTCAGCAGTCTGAGAATGATTCGCCTCGTCGAATAACGTTCGTCGCCGGAAAGGAGAGAGCGAGTTGGTGAAATTTTTTCAACGACCTGTTTGTTTGGAACGATGCCACGATTCCACGCGACGACGTTTACGTGTATAAATTCGATTTTCAGTTAGACATCGGTATTCCGATCGCGGTGATATGCGATTACGCGATAGCTTCGCGTGCAGTTCGGTGGTAGGGCTCCACTGACACAGATTTCGCGAATGTAGAATGCCACTGTATCGAGTTTACGTAAGACCGCGAGCAGAGCTGCGTGTATAGCGTAGTTGGTGAACAGCCACCATGGCCAGCCGGGTGACATTTAAACGTGGCTGTAGTGACGTCGTGCATTAAACGCGCTCGAGTTACGTTCTATCCCAATTGCTGATGATGTAATGATGTAAGGATTTGTCGCGCCTTTGGTAAACAAGCAATAATTCTTAGAAAATTATACTGGTGAAAAAGTATCCTGGGATATTAGTTTCCTTGAACGAACGCTCTTCCCTTTTTATTGGATTCGATTACAAACAATCGTCGTTCAGCTCAGATTAATCTCGTACAATCTTGGAATTTCGTTGCATTAAATGATATTTCTCATCATTGAGCATTATCGAAACAATAGACGGTAATTCTGTTTACTGATCGATTAAATTACACGGCATTTCAAATTGCGAGAATAGATCTCAAATTGTTGCAACTTTTCTTTTATCCTCAAAAAAAAAAAAAAAAAAGTAATTAAGAGGACACTATTTCAAATCTATGGTCAACTAATTTCACTGTTAATGGAGCGGATCTTTTTTAAAACTTTTGTAAAAAGTCGGAGCCTCCCTCCTGTTGCAAATTCTTCAATTAATTAATGGAATGTCTTGAAATTCTTAGTTCCCAGGAAAATTCTAACGAAACGCCTTAAAAGTAAAGTAATGAGTGAAATTCTTCGAACAATTACGAAACCGTCCCGATGGATAGACGTCGATGAGAAACGAGCGTGGAAGCGAAATTTCGCGCAGCGAGGGCGCACTCGAGTCGCGCCCCACTGCCGACGGAGAGGTTAAAGACGAAAGTCTGCCACGGACAAGGTCAACAGCTGACGGTTAACATTAATCGTTTCCCGTATGCTTGTAGAGGATCATAACCGTGATCTAACTTCTCGTCGTCGTCCCCCTCGTAACGTTACTACTTTCCCCTATCCGTTTTGTTGCCCCTTCTCGTGAATTTCAAGATCGAGATCTTTGTCTGAATCTCCCCGATGAATCATGTATTTTTATCTATCTCTTGACGTGTTCGCGGAACAAATTTTTTGTCGCCCTGTAGCGAAATTACCCTAGTGGAACGTTCCAAGTAGCTTGAAGGGACGCGTACGCGGTTGAAGTTGGCATCTTGCTTTTTCAGCGATCTATAGCAGCTTCTTTAGAGTGATGTCGCAAAATAGATTATGGAAATGGGCCTTGTTAGGGGTCGATCGATGTGTGGATGGATTTGGAGGGGTTGGATTGCATCGTTCGTGAACACTGTGCATTGTTTGACAATGGATTTGAGATGCTTATGAATATTACGAACGAGAGACGATAATTTGTAACAATTCGTATGTCAATAATAACATATGGTTTTCATCGCGAGATAATTAATTTGAGAATGGATTCAAGATGTTGGTATTTTGTTGTAATTTGTGTAAATTGTATGTTTATATTGGTATGTCAACAACAATTTGGGTGTTTTATCGTCCAGTCACTCAAATGAATTTGAAAGTGGATTCAAGGTGTCGGTAGGTTGCTATAACTTGTGATATAAGTTGTACGTTTAACTATAATAATTGATTAATTCAAACGATCAAATAATTTAGACGTAGATTTAAGGTTCCAATAGCTCGAGAATTCAGGCGAAATTATTAACGTATCGTGTATTGCCATGATTAAAATAATCAATAATCTGGGAAAACGGATTCAAGGATACTCGTGTACTAAATTCCGCGCTCAGATACGTTTTTATTCAACGTATTGCCGCGAGGTAAAACAATTTTCATATTCGAGAGAGCATGGTCGAAACATCCGAAACGGAGGAAATTACTGCCTGATCTCAATAGGAAGTAGCGTCAATAGAATATCGACGTTCGAACAAGCGAACCTACCCTGATTATTTCAATCGCGCGATGTACATTCGACACAATCGAATTACCAACCAACTTACGTTTTGCAATCGCGTTTTCATAAACGTCGATACCTCGGCCCCCTCGTTCGATATACGAAGGTCTGCCGACTGTTGCCGAGTAATTTCACGCATTCGCTGAAACGCACACACACTCGATCCCTCCCTCACTCTGTTTAAGTCGAGTAATCGTATTCTCGCGAGTATCCTCGAAATTAACGATTCCCGCGATAGGGTAACCGGGCGAAGGTTGCGCGCCGCGAAGAATATTACCGCGTTATTTATCGCGGTTATAAAAGGATATTTCCGCGAGATTGAAGATTCCGTCGTTGGTTCGAGTTCCGCAATTAACGGCGAGAAAAGGGAATGATGGAAACAGGGGGGAGGGGCTGGGCGGGTGTAGAAATACGGCGTGACCCGGACTGTCAGCTACAAAGCGGCCAACATTGGAAGGAGCAACCACTATTATCGCCTGGCCGTGTATCTCGGGCGTGAGCTTGATAACAGCAATTAGGGACGTGAATAGTTATTGTATTCGGCCACGTTGACTTTTTTCTCTCTCTCTCTCTCTCCCTCTCTCTCCGCTTGTTTCCTTTTCCCCTTACTTCGCGCGAAAGAGAGAGAGGCTGAAACAACGTTAACGAGCGTCGTTTGAAAATTGCTCGAAATACGTAGAACAATTTGTTGTTTCGAGCCAGCGGTGACGACGATAAACAACGTATACAGCGTGTCCCGTGTCCTGACTTGTTTCAGACTTTAGGGGTGTCGCGGAGAATGAACATCGTGGGGCGAAATACGCGTGGAAATATCGAAGAAACGGAAGCCGCAGAGGCTTGCTGCTTGGACGAGGCTATACATTAACGATGGACAACTGCGAATTGGGAACAGATGCACCAGCACGAGTTGTCAGACGTTCGCAGAGCATGAAGAGGAGAAGATTCGCCTGACTTCGTAGACACGTTCGGTGCCAGTTTGGAGAATGGAGGAGTCCTCACCAAGGATTCGTTCCTATCTGGAATGCTGGGACGTAAGTATAAGGACAGATTCCTCCTAATTTAAATGATCGTGCAACTAGAACAACGTAAACAATATATAGTTGAACAATTACTGACTAAATCGAAATAATCAGGATAATATTTCTTTCGATACCTTCCACAAATAGTTTTTCATTTTTTCTTTTAATAATATAACCCTGCGTCGAATCAACTAGATTTTAGTCCATTGATTCGATTAAAATAGTCAAAATAAGATTTCGTTCGATCTCGTTATTTCTCTCGAACGTGTCCACGTAATTTCTCCGACGCTGACAATGAGTCTCAAACTCAGTTCAATTGAAATGATCGACACGGAGATCGACCATTAGTTCAGTCCAAATAATTAAACTGATTTATAAAAAGAAGTATATATAAAATAATTAAACTTGATTTAATATTTTGTCAGTCGCAGTAAACGTTTCTCTTTTCTCTTTTGTCTTTTCTCTCTTTCCTCTCATCAAAACGAACACGCGTGCAAGTCAGTGAAACAGTATCGGCGAACACAGTATTTTCGAGCGAAGGTTAAACGACGATCAAGAATCACGGAACAAGGGTGGAAGAAGGAGAAGCAAGCTCCCCATGAAAGAGCCCAATTGTCAGGATTTCAGATTTCCGATTTAAATTCGGATTATGGAAATTAAGCGCGTGCTAGGAGAGCACGAAGGATTTCCGCCCGAATAATCGTTCAGGATGCAAGCGGCTCTTTGAGCCAACCCTCCTCGCGCTACGCGACACTCGTACAACCCTCACGGACACCATTGTTCCTTGGCTCTTCGCTGGTCTCGCTTTAAAATTGCATCGCTTCGCAGACGAAGTGTACGAAGTGTACCATTGAATTCCCTTTTCTTGTTTGTCTCGAGGATCCGTGTTTCGTTCTCATTATAACGCCGTCTGGTTTACGGGATATTTTCTTTGTTTTCGCGTAGGATAAAGCGCAGGTTTTTAATCGTTTGTCTTGTACACAGTTCTTTTCTCTTTAAGTAATAATTATAAATATTATAAATTCTCTTTAAATAATAATTATAAATATTATAAATATTAACATATTAATGATGTACGTACCATCGTCTGTATCGAAGCGATCATTTTATAATTTATAGTTTCGTATTTATACTTTCTTCTTTATTCCGGACGAGTAGGAAAGAAATGTTTGTCATAACAATTTTAATTGATTTTTCGTTTCATTTCCTTTGTCGTGTAGCTGTTTATTTTCTGTACTTTCTAATGGTAGTTTTTACATGTTCCTTGAAAGAGTAATTTATGTTAATACTGGAACAAGGTCCTCGGCAGTTTCACATTAACAGCGAATCAATATACGCGCTCTTACCATTAATTATTGTATTCTTAGTAACTCGTCGTAATTAAACTAGCGTCTTTCGTTATTATATATATATATATATATATGTCGTGGAGAGCCATTAGTCATTAGAAGTCAGCTTTCTCGAGACTGAGTTCCAAGTAAAAAAGTTCTTCACGACGACAATATTAATTAATCTCGACACTCTGGAAAGTAAATTGTACTTCGTCCAATATACTGGCTAAACGTTTCCATGATGAGGCATCATGTTCCATAGAATTTAGATATTAATTAAAAAATTAGTATTGGAGTCAACACGGTGATTTAAAAAAGAAAAAAAAACAGGAAAAAAGAATTTGTCAATTACAGCATCAGCCAGTGACCCGATGTCTACGATTAGAAAAATGTCATCGAGCTTGTTAACGGTGCGCGCGCGACATTAAATTCGAATTAATTGCAAAATCAGCAATTGAAAAAGAAAATGCCAAATTTATTACCAGCCGCACCTACACGTGACATTAAATTCGAATCAATTACCAACTACCAGAACCAATCTAGTCTACAATTAGAAAAGTAATTTCAAACGCACGTCAGTTGCAAACGTGAACATATAACACGCAGCGGAGCAACACATTTCCATCTATAAACTATCACCGCCTAAACTTCCACACAACATAAATGCGGATGGAACACGCGCGAAACTAGTTCGATCGTAACACCACGACACACAGTAAACGAGGAAATATTCGGGCGAGAGGCTGATTGCCAGAAAAGCCATTGGGATCGTGGCCATCGGAGAACGAAACGCGAGCAGGAATTCGGCGACGTCGAGCCGCTACGCCGGCTCTTGACATTTCGTCGCATCGTTCAAGATTTTCAGGATTTTCATTCGAATCTCGAACGATTGGCGGGGCAGAGGCGGGATATCGAGCCGACGTTCTTGAGAGAGGACGCGGCTCGAGGGGAAATCGATGGCCACAGACGCCGCCGTCGTCGCCAGGAGAGCTAGAATCCATCTCGAAAATGAAATTTCGTTTGAACGAGTCTCCTCTCCGAGTTTTAATCGATTCCAAACGCGAGATTCCAAATGTACCCACCGAGCGGCGAAGGCAAACATTTGAACGAACCGAGCCGGCCAAGGATTCAAGTCGCGAGACATCGTAACCACGGGGTGGGTGGGTGGGTGGGTGGGGGGAGGGAGGCAAGGGAACGACTTTAATGCGAACGCCAATTAACACAGTTGGCCGAACGAGCCCTGGGCCTTTGTTCGACGCGGAATCTTCCTACGAAAACGATCTCCTTTTCGAGCTAATTGTAACCCCCTAATGGGTTCTAAGTGAGAGGGATTAATTAACGAGAGAGGAGAGGATTGAATGTAAATCTTTGAACGCGGGAACTTCTTCCTCTTATTTGCGTTCGAACTGAATTAAAGTCTCTGTTCGAAGCAGCGTGGTTCGTTCTCTTTTCTTTCTCTCTTTCTTTCTTTTCGTTTGGTTTAGGCGGGAAACGATCATTGCACGTTCTTTTTCGTTTGGTTTTAGCAATTGCGAAGGAAAACTTCGTTAGATGTCAGAGGTGGAAGTTTTCGAGGATTTTCACGGTGTTTTAATGATTTGTTTTGATCGAGGGAGGGAGTTCCCTTCTTTCGCTGTATTTTTTTTTTCTTTTTTCGTTGTAAAAATACACCGAGTGCAAATGAAGTGAAACATCGATAAAAGAATAATGAATAATTAAAGTCGTTAGCAGGCTGGATCAGTGTGTGCGCGTGTATATACGATGCTCTTGATAACTGACCAAGTGTTAAACATTGAAAATTAATTCTACTAATTAAAGTAACGGTAGAACGGAATAATAAGTATCGATAGAAGTGAACAATTGTGACAGGTACTGGACAGACGTACAAAACAAGGTTGTACTATAGACGTGAAACAAATTTTTAAAACGCGTTTCTGCTACAATTTCCTTCGCTTGTGAGAGGAAAATACGTGACAATTCAATTAAAAATTGGCACGATTGCAACGGCGTGTCACTAACACGTGTAACAGTGTAACGAAATGTTTAAAAATGTAACGTATTATCAACTCTGAATTTCGTGAAAGTTAAAGTGAAAGAAAATCACGTACGGCGATCATATCGCTGGTTAAATTAATTTTTCAACAACAAAGGAAAAAAGTCAGTTCCGGGAAACCCATCGAAATTCTAGAAGAGAGAGAGAGAGAGAGAGAGAGAAAGGAAAGGTAGCTTGTATAAACGAACAGAAAGTAAAAGATATTTTACTAATTTGTTAAAATGATGTACACAGAGACGTAGGGAAGAGAAAATGTCCAAGAGATCCTGTTAAATGGAATTTAAAGGCAAGGTACGCAGTTCCAAGTAATTAAATCCACAAACAGTGATTGATTAGTGATACACATTTGCTTTCGATGCTTTTTCGATTAATAACTAAACATTTTCGGTCGATTAAGAATGAAATAAAAATGCAAATATTGGAAATTAATTATGTATATTAATTATGTATTTATAATATATATATATATATGTAAATATTCAATCAATTCTCAGTGTCATACATCATTTAATATCAGTGTCACGAATTTGTGATTTATTACGGTCTACTAACAATTTCAAAACACTTCGTCAAACGTTTATTGCAATTTTATTGGAACGCGGGTCATCCCCGTTGGAAATGCGCATCATTTTTCCGAGGAATCAATTCCGAGTATGCTCGCGAGAAGGTCAACTGCGGATATTAAATAAATTTCTACTCATTATTATTTTTACAGTTTGTTTTATATATCGTTGTTTTTAACGTCGTTCAAATTTGTGTTGCAGCTTCTTGACAGAAGTACAATACGTTTCGAAGAACGCCCAATATTCTATAATCTTGTCATTTACAAACTGTTAACAATATTAGAGAGTAATTTGTAACAAAGAAAAATAATCGTTATGAATTTGTCGCAGGAAGTATGTAATTTCGAATTATTTATGATGTTACTTGAAAATTTCGAAACAATTTCCCAGTTAAATTTGTGCATCCGCAGTAATACTTATATTTCGCTGAAAAATTCACGCTCTCACGCAGTGCGCATACACTTCATCACGTTACACGCAAGAACACAAAGTCGCATTAATAAAAAACGTTGCAACTTCGCCGGTGTTGTCCTAAATACATATTCTGCGAAAATTTTGAGAAAATAAATCTCACGGACTTTAAACGGTATTACGATATAAATCTCGACAGGACGTCTTGATATTCATTTGTTAAATTATAATTTACCACCTTGCATTTCAGTCGACCTATTTTTTATTTTCCCCCAATTATTTTAAAAATTCCGCTGGAAAAATTGCCACGAAATATTACGGAGAAACGGCTCGTTCGACGAAAAGAACGTTTTAACAAATTACGAGATGAACACGAACGCTTACGCTGATATTGTCTACTTTTTTAATTGCTCGGCGGAAATTCTGTTGAAAAATTTAGTAAATCCAAAGCGACGAGGAAGCCCACGTGCGGGAAATAAACACAGGGGCACGATGGCGTAATCTGAAAGAGAAATGACACAATTTGAATATAATAGCACGACGTGGCGGGTGTGCATCATCCGCCATAAATCATCCGCGTTGCATTTGACACGTGTGTCCTACAATGCGATATCCAGCTGTTATCTGTTTGTGTAACGTTCAAGACGCCGCGAAAATTAGATGATGCACGACAGATCGAAACGTCGAAGCAATTTGTTGGCGTTGATTTCCCAATGGTCATTACCATTCTCGCTGGCCCCTCTTCAGAGAAACTTCTCTCTATTCTATGATTTAACTCACCCGGTCGTTCGTTTACGTGACATCGTTACATCGTTTGCACACACATACATTTCGTGTGTCACGAGTCATCGGGGAAACTATCACCGTTAAGAGAAAATTTTGAAAATTTCATGATCCTTCGCCTTGACACGGTACAGTGATTCTCAACCAGAGTTGCAAGGCGTTTCAAAGAAATCCCCCTAAGGGTGAGTCTATCTTGATGATCGATAAACACGTAAGATGTTCGGGAAGTCGAGGGCAAAGAATAAAATTACGATGTTGCGAAAGGAGATGCAGGACTATTTCGTAGTTGACACGAGTTAAAAGAAAAATGCGTGGAATTCGCCTAGGAGATCTGACCTAATTCGACGCTTAACGATATTACAATTCCCTCCACCGTCGTGATGCTAAGTACTTGCTCGCTCTTTAGCGTGTCGCGCCTCGTTATTTTCTTTGATTATTTATACGACACTTTAAGTGCATTTTCAGTTGGATACGTTCGCTGATAATACGCGTGTGGTAGTTTCACGAAAATCATTCCTAGATGTACCTCAACATCTCGTTCCTCGAGATTCGTTATTTCATAAAATAATCGAGGAAGATTTTCTTCCGATCTAAATAAACATGATAAATTTTTTTTTTTTAATAAAATATCGAAATTTTCTAACGTTCTGTTATTCGAGTACGAAATTGAAACTCCCATCGCAATTTTACACGATCCAAAAACCTTCGTACGGAATACTGAAAATTTCCTTGTAATTCTTTGTAAAACATCGAATTACTAAATTTCGAACGAACAGCGTAAATATAAAATTCCTAATACGTCGTATTTTTCCAATATTAAAACATTCATTCAAATACTTGGCACGAAACGATATCAAACTTAATCCAAATATGCAAGCGACGGTGAACAAAATTTTATAAGAAATTTAACCCGACGTAGACCACTGGCCTTACCACAACCTTCGTCGAAACGTTTATATAAATTTGATCTTCACCGACGAACGTCCGACAACTGGAGAAAGAATTCAAAGAAACCGTTTGGTGGCTGAATGGAAATAAAAGAATCCGATGTTACCCCTTTGTAGCAGAACGAAGACAAGTACTCGGTGGCGAACAGCCAAGCACCGTTGCAGGCCGGCGAGGACGAACACCCGGAACGTGGCACATGGACGGGGAAATTCGACTTTCTGCTGTCTCTCCTGGGCTACAGCGTCGGTCTTGGCAATGTCTGGCGATTTCCGTACCTGTGCTACTCGAACGGGGGCGGCGCTTTTCTAATACCGTTCACGGTGATGCTCATTATCGCCGGGCTGCCCCTCATGTTCATGGAGCTCTCCTTAGGTAAGCAAAAGTGATCCATCTTGTCGATATATACAGGACTGTTTAGTTTGTCACATTGCTACCATATACACGAGCGTTACATCACGTCGACGCAATTGATTTCCCGAACTAATCGCTGGACTAATTAGGCAGGTTTCTCACGCATTTACAGGGAAATTTGGAAACGTAAAAATGTAACACGCGAAAATGCAGGATTGGATTTTGGTACGAATTTGCTTTTTATTTTCGAGAATGTAAGCTCAAGAAGTTGCTTTACTTGCTCAATGTTATGAAAGAATCAGTAGTCTTACTTGTATATTTAATATGTAAGTATTAAAGCATAAATAAATGGAAGTTAAATCCCGTCTAAAATATGTTTATACAGTTACGTTTCAAATGGCGTCATAATTCGGAATCTGGATGATTTAAGGGCAATTAGATTGCACGACTGCACAATTGGAAATTTCATGCAAAGAATCATCCGTCATTGTACCGATTATTGAAAGTGATTATTGAAATACTAGAGGTGCATAATAATTGACAAGCGTAAATCATTAATACAAAGAATACACAGGGACGTGAAAGAGCAAACAAACGATTGAAATAAATTGATAAATTGACAAATCGTCAAATTAGTCTACAAAGTATAACGTAGTGTGTATCAATTAATAAACAAATTACACTGCTATACATTTTACGAAACGAAACGAGGGAACATCTGTTTATTTCCGCTTTCAGATACGATCGAGTATAATTCCGTTCGAATTCCAAAATAAATGACGAGATAATAAACGTAAATAAACCAATAAAGTAAATTGCAGTAGCATACTAACCTCATGCATTCTATGAAATATGAAACGAAAGGGCGGGAGAGTTGTTATTTCCGCTTCGAATTCGATCAAAGGAATATAGACACGCGAACGTCCCTCGTGTTTCGTGTTCGGAAGATGAACGGATATTTCAGTCTCGCGAAGATTAATAAAAATGAATCGGGCAGCTCTGTTTTCAAACCCGTTTTGTCCCCTATATAATTCATCAATTCAAGATTCCCGGTAAGCAATTGTGCCTTGGAACAACCGTATCGACCAGTTCTATGTCGGTCGAAACTCGCCAGGTTGAAACTTTTCAAGAGGAGCGACTAGCTGTTTCCTCTCTGTCAGAAAAATGAAAGGCGAGAAGGAGGAGAAGCGGAAAGAAAAGTAAAAGGAAATCGAATCGAAAATATTAATATTTATTAAACATTACGAGAAGATGAACTGGGAACTTCATTGCGAAACTTCATTATTACGACGGCGACGGATAAAAGTCGCGATGCTTTAATACTAAATTTATGAAATCTGTCAGAGCGACTAGCGTCAGATATTCTTTTTATTTTTCAAGTCTGCTTTCGTTATATAAGATAAAAATATAATATTATTTTAAAGTCGGTAGAACGCTTTGGAAATATTCTACGCGACTGTCATTTTTTACAATTGATTACCGTTTCATTTCAAAGACTTTGTCACTCTGAATTTTTTTCTCCATAATCTCTTCTTCATCGTCTATTTAACTTGATTAGTATATCCTCAAACCTCCGAAAGATATTTACAAAAATTTACAACGTTAAAGGAAGATAGCATCGTAAATTTGCACTGCAGTGTCATTTCTAAAAGCTAGCGAGCAACATTTAACCAAATATCTCATCGAAATAAAATCGGTAAAAAAAAATCAATATTTTGATGTTGTTTCACGCTTTTGCAAACAATATTTTTTTTTTTTCACACGGATCAACATTCAATTATAAATGCTACACCCACGTGTAAATGTCGTCAGGCGTGCAAATGAAATTGCGCTGCACAGTGTCTCGTTTGTGGACGCAGAGGGGGTTGAAATCACGCGGAAATAGACTTTGGCTACGTGGTAAGAATGCAAACTTCATATTCTTATCGTCGTCGGTGTGCGCAAGGTCAGCCCGTGTCCACGCTTGTTGATTTACCGAAATAGAACGATCAATGAACGATTGTTCCTCGTTACCAGGCTTACGTAACGTTATTTTTAGGCGAACCAGTGAACCGTTCGTGATATCGACCCCTGGTCTGTCCGGCGATTCGATATTCCCCCTCGTGTAAATTGCAGATGCACCGCCAGGCTTGGCACAGATGACTTATCGATCCGTTTCTTCAGCTGTTTCTTTCTTTCTTTTTTTTTCTTCTTCTTCTTCCTTTCGCTTTTGCAATATTCTCTCCCCCAGGGCAGTACGCGAGCCTTGGCCCAGTGGCGGCGTACAAACGTTTCTGCCCCCTCCTGCGTGGCTTGGGATACGGAATGGTGTTGGTCAGCTCGGTGGTGATGCTCTATTACAACTTGATCATCGCCTGGACCCTTTATTACATCTTCGTCTCCGTGGCCGGTGAGTTTTTCATTTCCTAATTGGTATCGCTGGACCGCGAGAGTTTCGAGTTCAATTAACGAGCAGTGGAATATTTAATTTAGCTTGAATCTCTGTTATGGGAAAGATCGCCAGACACACGAAATAAAATCAAATTATTTTAAGCTTAATTAATTAAGTAATTGTCGTGGTTACGTGTATACCGACTATATCTAGTTTGATATTATACGATACATCCTCGTTCGAAAATTTTACACCTGTCTCGTAACTGGGAATATTGAAATAATACTCGAAGATTGAAACGCTTGACAAACTCAAATGTGTTTATCAATGCCTGTTGATATTTATTAAAATTAAAATTAGAACATAATCTTTATGCAAACGTAGATAATTTTATTGTTCACAATATAAGTTAAATATCAAATATACACACTATAATAATAAATTAAGTATTAAATATAAAATAAACGAATATTAAATATTAAAATTTGAAAGTAAAAAATTGTCCCTAGACTTTGAACGAGAGTGTATATCCCTATATATGCACTCGTTTTATTTCTTTCTTTTCTTTTTTTTTCGTTAAACTGCCACACGTCGCACAAGTACTATCCAGAAACCAACGTCGCATACGTATCTATAACGGAGATTATTATACTCCCATTTGGAGCTTGGTTGATGACTTTTTTCTTAAAAGGCGTTTGTATCCGAAAAGTTTTGTAAACGCGAACACGCGATACCACGATGCGAGAATTATTGATCTGTCTGAGTGTAGGTTACTACGTTTCAAGTGTCGACGAGTATCTGGGTTGTGAGTTTTGTCTTTTTTTTTCTTTTTTTTTCTTCTTGCATCGCATCGAGAATTAAATATATGGCGAGGGGGAGGATGAAGAGGGAGATGAAACACTTTGGTGGTATTCTGAACCTGGGGTAATGGAGAGAGGTTTCGTTTCAGTGAAACGGGGATGTTGTGTAACAGGTCAGTCGTGTAATAAAGAAATCTGGTTGTCGCTTGGAGAGTACGATAGAAACAATGGTACGACGGTAAAGAGCATTCGTGCACGATAATCTCTGTTTTTTACGAGACACAAATTCTTATATTTACATTCTTAAATATTCGAAAGCTAAACACACTGAAACATTCAAACTCAATATTTTATTGAACTGAAATACGAATCGATTCATAAATACAGTTCAGAGTCAGAGAAACGTTGTCAAACATACAGAGACATATATTGCAACGGAGAATTATCAACGTCGGTGTGTGCAGGGGCAGGTAAACTGCCATGGAGCAAGTGCGAGCCACCATGGAGTACGGAAGACTGCTTCATGCCAGAAGCTGCCGAGGCCTGCGTGTCTCAAAACATGAGCTATTTCAAAGGAAAATGCTTAAATTCCACTCAGATGGCCTCCATGGGCCTGACTATCGAAAATATCACTAGTGCCATTAGAAGACCACCGGCTGAGGAATATTTCAAGTAAGGGCAACGTGTCGTTTAATATACTTTCACATTGTCGTGTAACTCGTGGACTTCGTAGTAATTGAAACACGTTCCTAATATACGATTTCAACGATGTGCACGCAGCAATCACGTGTTGGGGATGAGCAGTGGTATCGAGGAGACGGGCTCGATTCGACCATCGATGGCAGCGAACCTTCTGCTAGCCTGGATCATCGTCTTCCTCTGTCTGAGCAAAGGTGTTCAAAGCTCCGGGAAGGTCGTCTATTTCACTGCTCTCTTCCCATACGTCGTTCTGGTAAGATTCTCGCCGACCATTTTACACTTTTTGGAATCCCACGATCTATTTGTTACTCCTGTTTCTCAAATACTTCGAAAAGAAATTTACATCGTACTTACATTTGCAAAAGATTGAAATCGTTCCAACTAGAATTGATTCTTCACTTTGCAATGAGAAACAATCTGATTAACAGGAATGGATTAACTATCAACGTGCAATTCACTGCCAATGAAATCACTCAGTGAAAAACTTTCTCTCAGTCCAAATTAACTTCATCTTTCTTTCTCTCTTTTCGAACCATTCTCGCAATTCCTTCGTCGATTCGAGCAAACGTGGAAAGGAGAGTCACAGACGGAGAACTGCGTTTTTTTTTTTTTTTTTTGTTTTGTTCGTAGATCGCTCTTTTCATTCGGGGAATTTTACTTCCCGGCGCCGACGAGGGCATTCTCTTTTATCTGACGCCCGATTGGAAAAGGCTAATGTCCGCGAAAGTGTGGGGCGACGCCGCGGTGCAGATCTTCTTCGCCTTGAGCCCTGCTTGGGGCGGTCTGATAACGCTCAGCTCCTACAACAAATTCACCAACAATTGCTACAAGGACTCGTTGATCGTCGCCGTCAGCAATATCGGCACTTCCTTTTTCGCTGGCTTCGTCATTTTCTCTGTGATCGGTTTCCTCGCCCACGAGCTCGACGTCCCTGTTGCGTCTGTCGTCGACCAGGGTGCTGGATTAGCGTTCATTGTTTATCCCGAGGTACGTGGATTGAAAATTATCATTGGTACAATTAATAAAAAAATACCACTGTTTGTACTAGTGACATTTGCACGGTTAAATTATTTTTCAATTAAATTCGCTGAGAGAAATAAATTGTAGAAATTATTATTTTACTTTGTTCTTAAAGGTACATACACATATTGAAGTTATTGTACAAAAATTTTAGGATTTTATTCTCAATGAGAATATTTTCTGTACGTTAGTTTTATTTTGTTATCTCATCTTTCAGTCTGTTGTTGCATTTTGCGTTAAATGTGTTCCTTCGTCTAAAATTCAGTATGCAATATTTTAACCTTCAATGTTACACTGTTTAAGAAAATGAATATCAAAAAAAAAAAAAAAAAAAAAAAAAATAGGTAGTAGCTCGTTTACCAGTTGCACCAGTCTGGTCGCTGCTCTTCTTCGTGATGTTGCTTACCTTGGGCCTCGATTCGCAATTTGCTCTGATGGAGACCGTCACCACAGCGATTCTCGATGCCTTTCCAGCACTGAGAAATTATAAATTATGGGTTGTCCTGGCGGCAGCCGTGTTCGGTTACGCCGGTGGTATCGTTTTCACTACCAACGTAAGTTCACAAGCATTTCCATTCTATTACGCACAAACATATTTAGAATATTTAACACAATTTAAAAAAAAAAAAAAATCTTGAAATAATTATTTTTACAAATACATTCCACTTATATTATATCTTCTTTACTCAAATGAATGAATTTCCAACGTAAATGTAAATTACATTTAAAAGTCGATCGCGCAAGATTCCATTCGATGAAAATATCATTTCTTTCGCTTGTACTTGCAGGCTGGCATGTACTGGCTGCAACTGATGGACAAATACGCGGCGAATTGGTCGGTGTTATTAATCGCTATAGGCGAGTGTATCTTGGTCGCGTGGATCTACGGTGCGGATCGATTTCTCGACGACGTGCAGCAGATGATCGGACCTCGCAGTCGTCTCTGGAGGTTCTTCTGGACCTGGATGTGGAAAGTGATTACGCCAGCGACGCTCTTTTTCATTCTGTTCTTTAATTGGGTCGAGTACGAGCCGCTTAAATACGGTGGCTACGTTTATCCGAAATGGGCGGACATTGTTGGATGGGTTGTCGGTATGATACCAGTTCTGGTCATCGTTGGCCTGGCTCTCGTAAGTAAAATTTAAATACTTCGACGAACTGTGACCACCACGTGAAACAAACGTCGCTCGCGAGAGTAATTTAGGAACACGGTTAACATTTAAAGTATTCGGCCTCTTGAAATCGAAGGAATTGAATGGAGAGTATCAGGATTGGTGTTTACAATAGAATGTCGATTATTGGAATATTGATTATTGGCCAGGCCGATTATAAGAGTCCTTGCATAGACAGAACTTCTTTCAGCTATCCAGTGTTTTGTCATGTATAATTGTAATGTAGAAACAGTTTTATTAGTTGTGACAAAGCACTCGGGTGCTTTGTGTCAGTCGTGATTCATTGAACTAACGTTTTTTTACTTGTTGCAGTTTTTTTACTTGTTGTTATATTTCGTGACGCGTTGCTTAGATGGTATTTATATAATGTAATGAAATTTATTAATTGTTGCGATAAAAATAAATTTGACAAATTTGAATTGTAAATGATTTAGAGATGATATTTCTCCGAATCTCTACGTATACACTTCATTCTTATTATACTCATTCAACATTATAAACTTTCTTTCTTTGCTCCTCCATCTTTATCTTCCATCATTCTGGTCTGCATTCAATATATAAATTTTCAATTCTAACACTTTTTACTTTTTTATTTACTATTTACTTACTATTTATTTTTACTATATTTTACTGTATTTTACTATGTTTACTATTTACTTACTATTTATTTTTACTTTACTATTTACTTACTATTTATTTTTACTATATATTTTACTGTATTTTACTATATTTACTATTTACTTACTATTTATTTTTACTATATATTTTACTGTATCTTACTATATTTACTATTTACTTACTATTTACTTTTACTTTACTATTTACTTACACTTTTTAATTTTTCATTTACTATTTTTATTTTTTTATATGTAGCCATACTGTCATATGATCGCGTTATTATTACAACGCCTCGATCGCCATTTGCTAACAAATGCGCAGTCACAATATACTAACAAACAAAATATCGACATCTCAATTAATTAGAAACAAGCAATAATTAAATTTCCATTTTAAATTCCGCCGATAAAAAAGAAGCAAGTTTTTATTTGCAGTGAAAGCGACCGATCGACGAAGCATTAATATTTATACTCTATAAAAAAAAAAAAAAAAAAAAAAAATAAATAAACTGGTCCCCCTCGTCGACCTCCGACGTTCTAATAATTTTGTTATCCACAGTTCATCAACATTCTCAGAATACCGACCAAATATGTTTGTTAACGCGTCGTTTATTTCAGAGCCAATTGAGGGACCGGCGTCCTCGTTCCGCCTACGACGACGACGACGACGACGACGACGACCTGGACAACCGTCCGTCGTATCAGAGAGCCGGCAGAGGGAGAACGAAGAAGAGCAACGGGAAGAACGTTTGGTGGCGGGCGAAGATGCTTTTACAGCCGACTTCCGATTGGGGTCCTGCGGCCAGGAATTCTTCCACTCCGTCGAGAACGCTCACTCACACGCCGTCACCAGGTAATCAGCGACCTAATCAACCTTCAGTCACGTGCAAGTAAATGCCGTCATACAAGAAGCGGCGGATGCATGCGGCGAGATGGAATTTTCATCAGCTTTGGTTATAATCGGATTGAACTCCGGGTTCCAGCTGATAATTATGCCAGATAATAATGAACGATGATAGACACCCGATAGCATTATGCTCGAGCAGAGGGTTGACGCCGGTGCAAGTGAGAGGAAACGATATTTTTTTTTTTTTTCCTCTCATATCGAACGAGATTATCGAGGTCTGTGCTTGGGATTTTCGCCTACGCGTGTGCCGACGTGGTCGATAATCAGATATGTCTCTCTATACCGAGTACTTACGTACTTACGTAGTTGCTGGATACCATGAAAATATGTATCTCGTATTTTTTAAAACTATATCAGTCGTTTCACAGTGGGCCATACTGTGACGGAGCGACATGTTTTATAAATGCACGCGCGGATAAATGTCAGGAGTCGACTGCGGGAAGGTTGTGAATAATAAATGTCAGAAGTAAAGCGCATTTGTCTATATTTGGAAAATGAAATATCTTTTCATTCACGTTCTAATTGTTTGGCAGTAGTCTTGAAGGTGCAAATGTGTACAAATATTCGCAATCTAGCCACAAGCTACTATCATTATATAGATAGTGGAACTTTATCTTCATCTTCAAAATTCAACAAAACTTTCAAGTAAAAGTTTACAAACATTTTTTATAATTGTAACGTATAAAATATTCGACTCGTAACTGGTACCTCACTGAATCCCAAGAGAGAAATATCCAAATTAAACAATCAAAATTACACAGGAAAGTTTTATAGAAACATTAAAATGTATATACAAGTTAAAAAATTACAATTATAGAAAATATTTTAAAACAATCTGTAAAATGATCCACACAAAGATACAAACAGTCGTGAAAGAAATATTTAGAAAACATATCGATGCTGTACAATCAGACATCTCATGTGTTACGTTGGGAATTTTCATGAAATGATTTCTACGCAGGGCCACCAGGAGGATACAATTCCGTGAGAGACACCATAGTCCTGGTGAACGGTCAGCCAATGATGGTGCAACCATCGAGCACGTCCGGCACCGCTCAGAAACTTCCTGGACCGTCGATCCTCAAGAATTCTAGTAAAACCGACTTGATCACATCGCAACAAGTCTGACACGATGTTCATTTTATCTGTAAAGACGAGTCTGCCCAGAAACCTATTGCCAAAGATACAACACGCCAATAAAAGATAGTTGCATACTCGCAGATAGGTTCGATGGCCATCAACGATCGATCGGGTGGCGGTCAATCGAAAAAGAAAAAAAAAAGAAAAAAAAAAGAGAAATATATGACAGTTGAACGTTCCAATAGAAGAGAGATATTCCTATGAATTTATTTTTTTAACGAGGAATAGTGGGTGTATTTTTTTATATGCTCGAACCTCACGACCCTAACTTGTATCTTTCATTCCAATAGAGTATCTACAGTTTAGTCATACGACAGTTGAAATATTCTTATGAATTGTTACACAGTATTAATTTTAAATTATCAATTTTATAATTTTTTTTTTTATTAAATCAAATATTTGATATTCTGTTTTCTTTCTTTTTTTTTTTTAGAAAATTCACAGTTCCAACGTAGGGTTCGTAACAATTAGTTGTTATCATTTGATATTAAGTAGCAACTGTTTCGTCGTAAAATAGCATGTGTAAACTCGTAATCGGTTCGAAACGTGAGGGGGAAAAGGATTTGAAAGAAACAAAAGAAGACTGTTGACGAAGAGATGGCGTGTGACGAAAACTCAGATGAAACACACGCGCTGCGATGTAAAATCGTTAGGAAAAATTACGCTATTTCACTGCTTTCGATTGTACATAAGAACGCAAGGCACACGGAGGGCGAATGAATTCAAAAAAAAATCTCACATCTGAGACGAAACAAAAAAAAAAAAAAAAAAAAAAAAAGAAAAAGAAGAAGAAGAAGGAAAAGAAGAAAAGAAAAACGAAAATAAAATAACAAGGTGAATGAAGGAATTAAACGTAATTGTAAACGTATTCTAGCGAAGAAAGTTACGTATGTATTTATTGCTACCTACGCTGAAGCGATACTATACGAAATTATTAAGATATAATAGCAAACGAACACTTCACCTACCCCGTCATCAGGTACGAACGGATTCAATTGCCTCTGTGTAAGATATCTTATCGAAGATAACGTTAACTTGCATGGCAGATCAATTTGGACGTTCGATTAGGCGTGTTCGATCTTAGGGGTGGAAAGATCATTGAAGTAATTCGTGCGATTCACGTCTATGCGTAATCTCGCGTCCACCATCCGCCAAAAGGTAAAGAGTGTTAAAATACAAGGCTAAATTTCTATTCAACCCACCGGACAATTCTATTGCGGAATATTCGTTGTTATTCGGCATGTTCAGCCGCCACCGTCTGGTTTTTTTGTAAAGCACCGTTTTATCCAGCTAACGCGAGCGTACAGGTATTTTTTGTTGACTCGCGAAATGTTTCATACCTAAATATATGCATGGTATATCTGGTACGCGTTGTACAGTTTATCGAAGGAATAAGAATAATTGTCTGAAGAAATTTCGAGAGAGAGAGAGAGAGAGAGAAGAGGAGAGCGAAAATGACGCAGTTTCAGACAGTATTATCTTCCCAAAGTGAGGATGACTAGCGCTACACCTTCTTCCTGCGTTCACTTTGTCGATGTCCTCCAAAGACGAGAGATCGCAACACTCGCATAGTGTATTTTTGTTAAAGACTTTCGTCGTGATTGTTGCCCTATTTTTTTTTTTTTTTTTGCCGTTTTAATCCTTTCAGCGTTGCTACCGTCGTAGCAATGGAATTTTAATGGGATTGAGAATCTCTAGAGGACTACTAAGCCCGTAAGAGGAAACTATCGTGTACTAACGTTAGTTGTAAGAAATTTATATAATATTTACATACAGGGTGGCTCTTAAATGCATGTTTTACTTCGACACTTTCGGATACTCGGCCAGTCTACACAATAAAGATGTCACGTGAATTTATATTCCACGTATGTATGCTAGTTTTCAAGTTATAAAGAAATAGACAGACGATTGTTCGAAATGTGTTCATCTTTTGTCTCAGTGTCTGTCACTGTCACATCGTAGGACGCCCAAACTTCATTTAGTTTTACATCGAAACACTCGATCAATTCAATAAAAAATTAAATTTTTATTTTAAACTAAGGCGCGTAGAGCGTAGATTCATATAACAATTTTTATGTATTTTAATATGTGAACTCGCCACTTAAAATGCATTTGAGAATCACCCTGTATAAGTAAAAAAAAATTATTTCTACTTGTATTTCAGATGGTTAATTTTGAATTCGACGCTTTCATTTCCACAGACCAAGGAATAAAGAGGAATAACTTGTAAATATAGTGTCTACTCTACTTGATTGACTTTCGACTAGGAATTGTTGCTACCGATAATGATAGCCAGATTGAAAATTTTACGAAAAGTCAATAAAATACGTGGTTCAACGCTTAAAGGGTTAAATTGTTGAGGGTCAAAGGTATATAAAACGCGATAATCGAGCGATAACAAAGAGTATTATTTGTCGTTAAACATTAGATCCATAGACTCGAGAACAGAGTAACGTGATCGGAAGAATTCGTGGGAGGTCGAAGAATGAATTTAAACGGACGAATTACGATAATTACTCGCGAACGTTTCGGTAATACGATGGAAATTATGTCGGCTTGCATATTTCAAGGTGGATAACGAAGTTACCGGACGACCTTTGCCCTTTGACCACGCGACGTGCACTATAAGCAGAGAGCGAGCAGATGTCAGTGAAAACAATTAATATTATGCTAGTCGAAATAAGTATAGGATCACGCACTGAAGGGAATTTAAAAAATTATTGATACTCATCGTATTTATTGAAATTAAATTCTCATTGGTTTCGGTAGTTTTGAAATTTCTAGAATCAGAGTCAGTAGTGGCCTTCATTCTTCTCAAACTTGCTTTACTTATATTCTAGTATCGACATTAATTTTCTCAAACATCAAGCGTCTCATAATTTTCAATTGTAACGTGACGTTCTCACCTCGATTCTATTTTCTATTTTCGATACCTGCAGCCTAAACAAATCAACCATTCGTTTGATATAATAATTTAACTCTGCAATTTACAAATTATAACTTGCAAAATATGAGAGAAATTCTTTCTCTTCTTTTGAATCATTTTCATTTCTCCGATGAAAAATATACCATCTTAAGATAGATGTAAATTGCGCATTTAAAAATCTGCCGATGCTTTTCGATAACGGAAGATTATAATATTACAATAATATTAATAATTATAATATTATAATATTAATAATATTAATAATTATAATATTAATAATATTAATAATCAAGAAAATTGAGAGGTATAATCTCCTAGTTGAGAAAATTATTATATCGATAGTAAATAACGCGTACGTTAAAATCTTTCGACAGATTCATTAATCTCTTTCTTCACAAATTATCTCCTCGAGTTTCATTGCATGTCACAGATGCAGAGATCTAAAGGAAGAAGGAAACAAGTCGTGATCCTCTAATTATTCTCGATTGGCGAACAATTTCGTCCGCTTAAACTTGCGATTCGATCGCGTCCGCAATTGGAGGACGACGAACACTTGATCTGTCCTTGTTGCACTTAAAAAGAAAAAAATATTTAAAAAGAAAAGAACTCTATTTTCTCGTAGATCGACTGTCAAGTGTTTCCGCGTGTACAGCGCCTCCGAATTCCCGTTATCAATTGTAATAACTATTTTCCAGCTGCGTGCAACTTGTCAGGGCGTCCTAGTCCACTAGACTGTTAGTTATTCCGCGTGCTTTTGTGAAACGAACCTGCTTATTTCGTAGACAATAGGTTAAAAAAAAAGAAGACGAGAGAGAGAGAAATCACAAGAAAAAGAAGAAGAGAAAGAAGAGGACGTGTTACACGAGGAGGTTATTTTTGTGTAAATCGTAGAGGGTGAGATGGCGGAAGGGTGTTTGAAACGATGAGGGAAGAAGGAGGATTGTTTCACGGATCAGCGAGTAAAGCGTGTTTTGGATCGTTTCAGACCCAGAAATAGGTATTACAATATAAACGTTAAGTCAGTGATGTCTCGTGAGCACACCGGACAAACGTACGCGCGTACGTACACAGTCAATAAACGTGAGAAATCGTGATTCTTTATTTTTTATGTGACCCCATTTGTAAAGTGTTGTTAGCTGTATCGTATGTAATAACATTTATCGGTATACCTTACGTATATATGTATGTATATATACGTATACATATATACATATACACACGTTATAGATATACATATATAGTATATTACATATACACAATTATATATATATATATACATATATATATATATATATATACACATATTAAATATTTACATTATATTTATAGACGCTTGTACACTGGTGGTACGCGTCGCATAGTTTATTATTATTATTATTACGTGTACAAAAGACGAGCATATGGAAATAATAATAAAATTAAAAGAAAAGGAAGAAAAAGTATAACATTTTCACGGCACGATTCGTCGTTTGACATAATCGCAGAAAAGTGGGTGATTCAGGGTGAAGAGGGGGAGGGGGATGGGCCGGGGGCGTCGCGAAACAAATTTAATTAAAGAGATATAATAAGAGAAACCCGCTGCGTTCAAATTACAAAGAAAAAAAGCAAAAAAAAAAAAAAAAAAAAAAAAAAACAATGGAAAAAAAGAACAATGGAAATGCAAAATGTGGTGACTCATATCCGTGCGTGTGAGAACGTTTTTTGTGTTGTGCGAATTTTTGTCGGGTGCGTCTCGTCGAGTGAGTGAACGCGAGGAGAACAAGTGCGGAAAGCGTGCGTGAAAGTGTAATTTTCTAGTGTAACAAGGGCCTAACTCCACTTTCTGTCCCCCTTAACGATCCACGTGCTCGCATACGTCGGTAACGATACACTTTTATTTATTATATGTAACGCGAGTTAACCAGTTTCATTCTCTGCATTCGAAAATACATCTCCCGTCCGCGGGCGAAACGAACGAACGTGGACAAAATTAGAAAATTATTTCACAATCCTTTTGATCTGCTGTTTACGTCAAATTCAACGAACAGGAAGGAGATAATAGAAGTTCTGCCCCTTAAAAATCTTTCTCGCGCGCTTTGTGGCTTACATTTCAGCGAACCTTTGAAGATAAAGTAGAACAAAGTTTCTTTCTAAATATAAAATCGTATGAAATGGTGTTTTCACGGGCTGTCACTGGTAACACATGATTTAGGCAAGGAAATTTACAACTTTCGCGATTTTTCACGGACTGCGAATAATTTACGTGCGATTGAAGTGGACGTTGAGGAGGGAAAGGATAAATAATCGTCCTTTGCCATCGATCCTTTGCTCAAAGGGACGAACAAGTGGAGAAGGATCCTCGGTATCCGCGTACGAGATGGATCCTCGGTGACCTAATTAATATTTTAGTATCTAGTCGTTGTTAATACTCAGAGCTTCAGAGAAAAATAGGCAAAAAGAAAAAAAAAGAGTAAAAGATAAAACAAATAAACGTTAAATAGAACGATATTCGAATCCCAAGAACGGAATTCGTATCCAATTCGAGGCTAAGACAGTTAGCTTCGCATTGAAGACAATGAAAGTTTATCGAATCGACTCATACTTAAAAAAAAAAAAAAAAAAAGAAAAAAAACACCGAAACAACACGGCACTTTGTACTACAGTTAGTCTTTCGGTTAATGAAACGCCTGAGATCCTCCATTTTACGAGTAGAAATACCAAGTATATAATTGTTCATTAAGTATTGCAGATTTTAATAATCTATCATTTACACTGATACCCATCGATTCTCGATGAAACGTTCGTTTCCTTTTCAACGAAATACTTCTGTTACCATTTTTTTTCCAATGAGAAGAGGCATTAGACTAACCGCGTAAACGCTTCGTTCAGATCAATCGACGTTACCTGAATTCAAGAAATTTACGTATAATAAAATTACGTATAAATTAACTCTCTACGTGTTATAAGATCTTTTTGCTTCACTGAAATTTTAATTATTGTTTTGTCTATTTATACATCGTTTGAAATATTCTTATTGCGAAGACAATTAAGGAATTCTTTCGTCTATTACGTTAAATTACGATTAGATATACATTTCTTTGGATATTTTGCACGTTACACGCACTCAGTGTATTTTTTTATCGTCAAATTTCTCAAGTACCAGTCGGTGAAATCGCTTGATTTGAGTTAGTTATAAATACTTCGCCAAAGGAAATCGACTCCACCTTTTTTTTTTAAATTTTCAGTCTATTCTATCGTATTGTATTCATTACACGTCACGTTATAATTTTTCATTGAATGACTTCTTAAAATCAGGTCGATACACAACTTGCATCAAGTGACTGAACGAAGTATACACGTTACTGATACATTCAGATGATAGACACAGAAACGAAAATCTACGAAAACCTACGATAGGAACGAGAAATGTACTCCAACTAGCCATATCTGAGACATAATCAAGAAACAAGGAAACGAGAAGGAAAAGATTCTCAAGGGAAGGATGAACGACCGTTCGATCGATGGACAGTTCTTATCGATTTGAGAAAATGTGATTAAAAAGTATATGAAAAAAAAAAAAAATGAAAAGAACGGTCGAGAAGAAAGAGAGAAATAACAGAATACTTGGGATTCGTTGTTGGGGAGGGTGAAAGGGTGACTGATAGATAAGCATTCGACAGAATTTTAATGTCCTTAGGCTAGATAGGCGAATCTAATGCAGGTTTAACAAAAGAATTTAAACAAAAAGATTTAGCGCGTCATTAACAACAACAATAACAATATTTATTATTATGAGGAAAAATGTTATGTTACAAAGTAATGAATAATAATAATAATAATAATAATAATAATAATAATTAAATTATAAATAATTAATAAATAGCATTAGCTGCCGGTTTAAACCGGCGAGGCCACGTGGTCGACTGTCCTAGGTAGGGTTAAGATTTCGGTGACGTAGAATTATCGGTAACAACGCGGTAACATAAAGAGAGAAGAATGATTGTATGTTTAGATCTAAATATATTTTTAAACGTAATTTCGAAAGCAGTTTGGTTTATTAAAAATTTGTGGAGAATTTCAGCTTGTATCGATATCTCTTCTGAAATTTAATTTGTAAATTATCCACGAATATTTATAGTGCTAACGTGACAGAAGTGGGAAGTGATATTTTTTTAATTGAGAAATTTCATGCATTGACAATTGTTATTCTTATTTGTTCGAGACAAACATCAAGAAACATCAGTGTTCTTATTAGTTGATTAGCTTTCAAAATTTGTTCAACCCTATATACGAAGCGTATAGAAAAAATATTTTCCTGTACAAATTTCACTAAAAATCTCGTTTAATGTCTAATAGAACTCGAAGCTAAAAGCCACTGCGCTTCCACGTTTTAAAGTGTCGAACTGAAAGATTCTTCTTCTGCTAGTTTTTCTATAAATCGTTCGATGAAAGAAATTTTCGACGCGTGAAAGAAATCCACGGTTGCCGCGTAACGTTACGGATTTCACGTCACCAAGAGCAACCAGTAGAGCGAACAGTACAAAGCAACGTGTCCTAGAGCTAATCGAGAGAGAGGAGAGCGTTCGAGAGCGGGGATAGTGTCGTAGACGGTAGCTGATGTGTTATATTTCGTGGACGTGATAGGATTAATCATTTGTTCGCGTTAATAAGACAGATTTTTGTACGTTGGCGAGCATGATTCTACGAAAAATCGTTGGGCGTTGATGAAGTAGAAATTAAAACTGCGATCTCGTGGAAAATTATTATATCCGAACGAGGACGAAGTCGTTACGATACGCTTGCTTCTGATACGCTACTTTGTGTCTCTCAATTTCTGTCAGGATCAAATTTCTGCGTGAAATCGTTTATTTTCAAGAACGATCTACGATCTAGAAACACTTTCAGTTCCACACGTCGAAGTTATTTTTATGCAAATCTCGTTAGTATCGAGAAAAGTATCGAACTTGTTATCTTGCAGAATGATTTTATTATTACAAGTTTGTACCGCTGATCCATAGGAAATGTCATTAAAATCGATCAGAGATCAATGCTTTAGAAGTTCACTCAGTTAATATAACAAAGGATTGATTTTCGTCCAAGTCGGAAAGATCTAAGTTTAGAAACGTACTCCATCAATCAATCCATCATTCGATTATAATTTCCTCAAGTTCGATCAGTCTCGCAATTTTCGTTGATACGAACGTAGTCTGTCTCGATCAAACTGAGAGACACACGTGAAACGCATTGACGAGTACACAATCAAAAACACGGTAAAGTACATAGGACGCATGTAGAGTCAAGAGGCAAGTCGAGAGATCTGCAGAGAGACATGCGACAAAAGGATTCAAACGAAAAATTCGAAATGACGTTGCGTCTATATATAACAAACGTGTGCGCAACATATAGACAGACACAGACTCGTATACATATGTATGTACATATAACGAATGATACACACATACATACATACGTATACAACGCATTATACGTTGTTGCGTGATATTAACGATGATGCGTACGAACAGATAACAAGAGGGATGAAAGTTCTACGGACGATTAGGTTCTATTCGAGATGTTTATTACACGTTGACGATTGCCAGGGATTTAAGAGATATTAGTCTACGCAAGAGCTGGGAGATTGAAGGGAAAAGGAAAAAGTGGGGGGAGGGGGGAGGGGGAAATATTGGAAGAGACGGTGAAATTATCTCGAGAATAAGAAATTGTATTAATATACATGTACATTGCATTGCGGAAGATATATACATTATGTAAATTCTATATATATGTATATGATGCGTGTGTAATTAATAAAGTGTTGATATATATGGTTGACGATAACGCCACGGCGTGTACTGCCTCCTCTATATCCATTTATCTAACAATACTTTATGTTAAACGTACAAGCGAATATTGTCTCGACATTTTTTTTCTTTTTAAGTTAATGTTACAACTTTATGCGTTATCGTTCTTTTTCTTTTTCTTTTTTGGTAAACATTTCTTACAAATAGTGTAGATACTTATATTTATATCTAAAGATACACGTCTCTTTTTCTAGATGAAATTATCTAGCATCATTTTTTAGTAGTTTGATGAACACAACGATGGTAAAATAAATCATTCTCTTCGTTCATTCTGAGTAATATCGAGTGTGTATTTTATTTAGTATATAGATTATTTAGATTCGCGCGAATGTTTGGAATCGGTTGACTTAACTTCACCTAAGCCTCGATCGAATTTTACAATCTAGTGCTAGAAATTTTCCAAAAATATTGACTTTAATCCAGTGATCCTGTTGATTGAATATCTTAGCGCATTAGAGGAATTATTTAAGGAATTCGAGTATCAAAAAATGGCTGTCAATGATCGTCAAAACGTTGCGCAATCATTGGAGGACGGAATGTCTGAATTCTAATTGTAAGTAAATTAACCCTTTGACAGAATGGCGATTAATTTGAAGTGAGTAACTTGAAATAATAATCGTTCCTCTTGTCCTCGAAGTTTCTCACGCTCCTAATCTCACAGCAACTTTCAACTTATTTTTAAACGAAATAATTGCAACTGTAGTAACACGCATGATATAAAAGTTCAAGATGTGAAAACGCATGTCATACTTTGCTTTTGCCTCGCTGCGCCCATGAAGCGTAAAAAATTCCACTGCATTATTAAAACGACGAAGAAGCCGCTGAATCTTCGAATCGTGAGTCATAAAATTTTCAACTTGCCTTCTCTTTTCAATCTAGATTACACGTACGACGAACGATCCAATTGTTGCAATAAACGACGATTAGATTCTATCTAACTACGTGACACGATAAAGACGCTTCACCCACAGGAATTCCAATAAAGAGCGACTTTTTCGATCGATCTTTTTTATTGGCTGTCGTCGATCGAATCTCGAGTACCGTAGTAAACAAACCGCGTTCATTGCACAGACTTTAGATAAACTCTGAACACACGCTCGTGCACTTGAATTGATTTCAGGCCCCGATATTTATCGTACATTCAGATAAAAGCGTCGAAATTATTTCCCTTTACTAGACGTAGTATTATACTATATTATATAGTACGGCGAGATATATACTGTAAGATTGTGTATTACAGTATAGAGTAAGATACGTTAACACGTACGGTAGAATATCAAATTTTAATCATTACTCGAATGAAATAAACCTGAAATCTTATTGTTCGAACGAAAAATCAATGTTACTGTTATATGAAACACTTCAATTTTCATATTAACCCTTCGTACAAATGGAGCTCTGCTATGCTAGGTTATTCGTTCATTACGCTACACGGCGTAGGAAATATTTCATAGCAAATTCAATGCTGTTATATTTTTATATTGTATAGTATAATATACAATATTACTGTATAATGTACAATGTTACGGCAGCAGTCGTTTCATTGCCACTGTACTACACTGTCCAACGTATTAGTATTAGTATTGCACTACGCTGCACTTGTGTAGCACACTATACCCTCAGATATACAGGACGCTTCAATTAAAACAAGACACACTTAAATATCTTTTTTCTGCGATGATACGAAAAATATTCTCTCACTACAGTAACAAAGAAGGAATCTCGAATTTCCTCACTGATCGTTGAAAGTTACTTACTTCTCTTTAACATACAAAGGATTTCATTCAGAAATTGCTGAAAATTACAATCACGCAATTTCAAGAGCTTGCACACACATAAAAATATATATATATATATACTCACAAAATCCATCGTTAATTTATCGTTAAATCCTCGTCACTTCGATCGAACGCGAAATAATTTCCGTATCATCACAGTTTGAAACATTTAAGCAGACAATTTAGAGACGAACTCCCCAATTAATCCATTTAGATTAAATCCATCAGATCCAATGAAGTGAGATGTCTTTTTCAAAACCGCAGTCTGGGTGTATACGTGTCCGCGTGATTATTACGTGGTGGCAGATGGCGGCGGGCCGAAGACCACTCTGCTCCTCGAGACAGCGCCGAGAACCGGCTTCAGGAGGATGAAAAAGCCGGCGATGAAGAACGCGGTGAACGTCAGGCTTCTTCCAGTGTAGCCGCCGGGCCACCATCTCGTGTAAGTGCCCGTGATCAGCGTGGCAAGCAAGAGGATCGTCGCGACAATGCCAGCGAACGCGTGCACGATTTTCAGGAGGACCGGCCTGAACCGCGGGTACAACCATCTGGAGTTGTTGGTGACGACGCCGAACGCTGCTGTGAGAAACGCGAGGATGATGCTGACCAAGCCGAGGATCGAGTGAGGCGTCATGAAGTGTAGATGGTTGTTGACCGTCTTGTTCACCACGATGACGACGAGGCCGATTAACACTAATCCTAGGCCCAATGTGTGCAGGATCCAGTGAAGTGTTACTCGGTTGACTCGGGACACCTTCCAACCGACGTAAGCTTCGCCGGAAACGTTGAATATCGCCTCGGTTATCAGAAGACCGACCTGTCGTGCGTCGAAGCAAATTTGGATTTTGAGATTGCGATAAACGAGGCGTTTTTTCGTTTTTTTTTCTTTTTTTTAGTAAAAATGACAGAGGTGGATGATCAGTTAATGAAAGAAGGTTTCATGGAATTTAAGTAGAAACAGATGCCAGACTTTCGAGAGAGTTTCAAAGTGTTTTTTTTTTTTTTTTTTTTTTTATTTAGATTACTTTTGATAAATTCAGTATTTTTTTTTTCATAGGGAAATTGCGAACTATTCTTTAGTTGTCTTTAGATAGTTATTTTTAATCAGAGGTGCTACTGTCTTAATATTTTTTAGAAATATTTCTCTAGGGTATCGACACGGCTATTTATAATTAAGAATTCCTTCCAAGTATAATATATAATTATAATATATTATTTTAATATATTATTATAATATAAAATATTATTAGTACAATATTTTATTAAATATCAATAAAATTCTTTTCTAAAAAAAAAAATACGTCTCTATCGATTCTTAAAAATATCTTACGTTGTTGTTAAAAAAATTTAACATGAATTTAGGCAACGTGAAAGAGTATCAATTTGCATATCTTACAAATAATAATAAATTTCGCACGTCTCCTGTCGAAATTTCAATTTATTCTCGCATTATCCTCACTCGATCGCTGCCCAGATGGTAGAACCATTAAATTTCAACTGCCAAAAATAGCAATTATACCCGGGCGTGTCATAAACTTGGCCTAACGACAAACTCTAACGCACGACGCCACGGTGTTTGACGAATTTGATGGGCAGAGGAATCGACAAACAAAATGGCGTTCGTTTTAGTTTACTCGAGGAATGTTGTAACCAATTTGTCGATCTAGGTCGGCGGTAGATGCCTTCACCGTTTAATTCGGTGAATGTGCACGCCTACGATATTTGAAGGAGATAATGATTCGACATGATATCGCTAGAAAAAAAAAAAAAAAAAATAAAAAATAAAAAGTAAAAAAGACTAGAATCTTTGTGATTAAATTAAGCAGCAAGTTCAATGAGTTGGATGGTCTCGTTTCTTTTTTTTTTATCGTAGATCTCTGGCAAGTTTATTTGTCACTTGTTTCTAACGACATGTCTTCTAGGTTCAACTGTATTTGGTTTATCTAGGAACATTGTTCGGAGTAGTTGTGAATAAGTAGAACTCAGCATTCCGCCAACGAAGATGACCTAAGAGTCGAGACACTTGGATCAAGGTCTCTGAATCATGTCTAGGATTTTATGCTTTTTACATACGAAACTCTGGGGAGTGTTAGAAAATCATTCTTTTTCTTTCGGTTTCAGGAAATACGTGAACAGTGTACGTTCGAGATATTTGCATTTAACTCTGCTGTATTTATTATAATCTATAGTAGGCTCGTGAAAATATTCGAGGGAGAAGAATTTTCATTAATTTAAGCATTATTTATCTGTGTTGAGAATGAAATTGTTTTCGAAACATTAGATTCAAACAAAGAAAAAAAAGAATTTATCGAAACGAAATGCTGATCGTACTGAAAACACTTGAAACTGATCTAAAAATGTAGAAAAGTAAAGCATAAAACTTTTACACATTTATTACGAGCATAGAGTTTATTATTGAAAATTGAATGCACGTGGTGAATAACTGATTGTTCAAATACTTTGGTATGCGAGGTGTATAGTTGCAACGTGACTCATTGCAGCGTTAATGAAATTTCAGTGTATTTTGTCCCCGTAAAAAACTTCGAATACTTGCACGAATCACTGTATTTTCATTTTCAATGATGCAAAGAAATATCTATATTAATTAATAATATTCTATGTATCTGTTGGATCGTTTTATATTGAGTATACCTATCGTGTATCGATATAGTTTCAAGCTGAAGATGACGCATTACGAGAAAATTGATCGGATGCTCTTGACGCTTTAACAGTCTAATGAATCACATCTAAGATTTTACGCTTCGTGGAAAAATCAGTGATCGGGAATAAAATACGAAACGAGTGATTTCATCGTTCCTCGATGTCGTACCCACTAGCAAAATTATTTTGAACCGAACATCGTAAGATAATCTCCAGGAAATCTCTATTACACCCTCGATCACGTAGTTAATATGAAATACGTATCGCATTTTCACCAAAATGAAAAGGCTGCGGTCATTCACATAAACGATCTTCCGTGTCTTAATTTTTAAATCCCCGATAGATCGCATTTCACATTCGAAACTTTCTACGTAAAGAAATTCACACTAAACAGATTGACTTCGACTGAAACTTTTTTTATTAACTTTATTACTGTTGATTATATTCTTCTTCCCTAATTTATCCTTGAGTGAAAACTGTACGAGAATTTACATGATAATGCTACCCTCGTGGTGTGATTTTCTAAGAAAAATTCTTTGATAAATGATCCAATTTCGTTTGTTAAATTTTATTGATTTTCAAAGAAAAGATATACTAGCAATTTTGTCAATATATAAAATCTTAACGCTGGTTCACTTTGTATTAAAGAAACATTTATTCCAATGGTGTCATTGCGAAACGCATTCGTAGCTGACTTTAAAACAAGTGAGTTACACTCGAGTACGAACCAACGAGTTGCTTCACCTATTAATTTTTGTGCAATGGAATTCTTAACAAAGTGTTGAGTTACTGATGTAATGTAGGAGTCAAGCACCTAGATTCCTGATCCACGTGGTTTTATTAATCGTTGGTTCGTTGTGTAATTAGCCTTGGTTCGCTACTTACTCCGACGGTCATGCAAATCGGATGCCACGAGAAGAAGCTGTAGTTCTCAAAAGCCAAAGTGACGATGTATATTACTGGTGCCAGTAACAGGATGTGTGTAAGCACTGAGAATACCAGCATAATAGCACTTGGCGGCCCTTTGCCAGCTGGTTGATCCGTCATTGTTCAAGTTCGTGTTATCCTTGCACCTGTAGAAATGATTATCAAACTGTAATGTTAGACAGATATGAATAATATTACAATATCTTAAAATTTAAATGAAAATCATGTTGCCATTGTATTCTTTTCATTTTTGTTGTTTAGTTGGTTGGCTAATCTGTTATTTTCAGACTGATAAAGTATTTCCAAAATTTCAATAAAAATTATACTATTATTTCTTAGCTAGTTGATCTGTTATCCTTGCACCTGTAGAAATGATTATCAAGTAATGTCAGAAACAAGACAAATATAAATACCAAAGTGTCTTAAAATTTAAATGAAAATTATCCTTGTTGTCATTATATTAATTAATTAGTCGATTCTCAAATTGAGTGTTGTCTTGTACCTGTAGAAAGGTGAAAACAAATATCAAACGATACCAGAACTTTTAAAAAAAATTAGGAGTAGAAACATTAAAAATATAAAATTATAAAATTCAATTATAAAGACTGTGTCACTGCTGCAACGTCTAATTCAAAGATCCTCGGTAGAAAATTATTATGGGGAATTGCTCTCAAAAGGGAAGTTAAATTGCAAAAATTACGAAATTTAAATATTCTAATAAAAAAATATAAATTTAAATATCTAAATATTCAATAAAATTATGTGAAATTTGGATTTCAGTATTTAGTTAAGATACCTTTGTTCTGAAATCTTGAATTATTATTAGAATTATCTCTTCGTCTTAATATTTTAATAGAAGATAAAATTCTCGAGTTGAAGAATATTTAGTTACTCTTCTTTCGGTTGATTTTCAGAAAGCTGTGTCGATCACAGTTCGTCAAAAATTAAGACGTCCATTCTTCGATTCACGAGGGAAACGATAAATTGCAGGCGACCTCAGCTGGTCTTTTGACGCAACTGCTCCTACGATCGTTTAGATGTGCGACGTGTGATTCATTGCTAATTGCGCGACATGATTCCACGTTTCTTTCAAGCTTCCACTTGTGTTCGAACGCGCAGAAAGTCGCGTCTATTATGACAGAACGTAAGCATGAGCTTGGCAAATGAAACCACTGATTAAACGAACGTCTGTCAAGATCGGGGAGTCGATTATTGGCACAGCTATAATGGTTACAGCTGTTCGAGGATCTTTGAAGTATTCTGAGCTAACTGGAGCTTTAAGAAAATCAAATCAATCTTCCTAGAAACTCGTACGATGGTTAGTGGTAGTTATAGCTAAACAGTAGACAGTCGTAAGAAATCGAACGACGAACGGCTCTGTTTTAATTTCAATTTATTCTGTTGTGCTTGAAACTGTTGTAACTTAAATGAAATGGAGAATAGTTTTGACTTTTTTAAAAAAAATGTTAAATTTTCATTCTCACTTTCTCGAGAAAAGCAGCATTTTTCTAAAATTTAGATTCACATTACGAAATATTTCGGCCATTCATCGCGGTCGATATAATATCATACTTGTAGCTATTGTAAATTTTCTTCAGGTATTATGAAATTTCTTTTTCTCATAAAATGTAATTCATAGTTGATATTTCTTTGTATTAGAATAATAGAAACGTTTCTTAATTACAAAATGAAACATATCATTTTATATTTAATTTCCTACGCAGTATATTATTAAACTGCAACGGGTAATTGAAAGTAAATACATAGTGCATTTGCATTCAAAAAGTTTTGTATAAACATCATTGTCAAGAATTTTCAAGTACAATTATCCTCCTTCGATCAGTGACACGCTATGACATAATACATCATTTCTGCTATGTGCACATTTTCTACATCAACAAGTAGCTATACTTATAGTTAACTGTGTCATTTGATCAGTTGCGACATTATCTTTTTTTTTCATTCTTTTTTGCAACGTAGCAAGTACTAATTGTAACAGACAGCGACAGATCCAAGTGTTAACAACTGTGAATTCTAGCAGTCATTCCCTCGAATTGACTGAACTGCGGCCAGTAAGGTTTCGTATGACTGGCGGCGGTCTTCTAGAAAGCAGAACTCAATTTCCCTGTGTTTTCCCACGTGTCGTTCAAATTTTCGAATCGCTGGCCATTTTCTACTTCGAAACTGTATGTCGATCGAACAAGTTCGATTGCAACAATAATTCCAATTACGTGGCCGAAAATTGCTTTAACTTTCAACCACGCGTTAATTCAACGTTGGCTCTTGACCTTCTTTTCAAAAAAGAAAAAAAAAAGATTGTGTGATAAAGAAAGAAAAATATACACTCTGTTTGTCAATGAAATTGCAGTTGCACGAATTTGGAAATCATGTATTTGTTTAGGAAGAAAGAAAGTTTACGCTCGAAGTTGTTTCCTTTGGTAAATCAGAAAGGTGGATTTTCAAAAAGTGAACATACTGGCACGATCATTTTTGAGAGAAGTATCGAGTGAACGACGACCACAATTCTGTCTACAAAAGTGCTGCTGTATATAATTACACGAAACAAGAAAACTCGCTTGTTACAATTTACGACGAGCTTGAAGCGTGATTCTGAACTGATCGTTTCAGACTAATAACGAATGTAGGTGATGGAAAGAAAGCTGTCAACACAATCGTATTAATCTAGAATCCACAGAGGTGTGTTCGAAAACACTGTCCAAGATGGAGAGAAGAAAGACTCTAACTCGTTCGCAACAGAAATTCAATTTCGATAATTACACAGACAACAATGCAAGGAAACAGAAAAAGATAATCTTCGTAGTGTTGTCATTTGGAATAAAAAAAAAAAAAAAAGAATGATAGTAAATGCAAACAGGAAAATGAGAATTCCAGTGTACGTAATCGTTCGCAGATAGATTAACATCGAACAACGTTGGATTGGCTGTCAAAACAGAAAGATGCGCGCAAATAAACGCTGGAAAACAATGTGCCGTTGGATCGAGCTTATTATACTACGAGGAAGTGTTTCGCATGCTTTAACAAACGCGAATACCATTATCGCGGAGCGTATAGCAAATTTATGGACGCGATAAAAGGTCGGATAAAAATGTGAATGTAAGCTGACGCTACTGTGAAATTCGGAGATTATGAGATTCGTGGAAGATATTAAAGAGTTTTTATAGACGTTGGAAATTATGAGCGAGGAATAACTTTTCAGCGATACATTACATATTCAGCGTAATATCATAACTGCACATACGTCAATGAAAAAGATAAGAAAAAAAAAAGAAAAAAACGAACGAAATATACGTATGCCACTTTAACGAACTGTTCAAGTCGAAGATATGATAATTACCCAAGATTACTGGTTATTTTGTAGAATTACTCAAGATATATTGGACGTTTCGTGATAATTATTCAAGATTATGGCAAACCGACGTCGCGCGATTGGAAAAATCGCATTGAAAGAAATGAGGATAGTTTCGTTGAGTATTCTCCGGTTGGTATTGTTTGTAATTAAAATATTTTGCACATAAAATTGAAAATAAAAGACTGTTGCGCTACCGGTGTTACTTAGTTTTAGAAAAATAACAGTGAGGAACAAATTGCAAAGTCAGATGATTTCCTCCGATGATCTATAAATATTATTCATTTGCATTTCAACTTATGAATATTCGTGAATGACGATAGAAGTACTTGATTCTCTATCCCTCGGTGCATTTGCAAACCTTGATACCTTGTTACGTTTAAAATCATGAAAAATTAAAAAGAAAAGAAAATTACAAAAAGATCGTGCAATACTTCAAGACGAAGATTTTCTCATCGAGGATTTACGAACATTGCTGAATAATTAATAAGCTAAGCACAACAGTAGTATTTAATTCTTGTCAGCGATCCTACGTTTGAAAATTAAAATCTTATTATACTTAAGATAAAAAAATGGAAATCATTTTTCCGTAACTACTTGCATTGTGTCTGCGTTTAAGAAATATCAATAAATTCGTCAATATTGGAACGTTCAATCCGAATTCTGACAAACTCTACGAGATTATGTTTATCAGAATATAATTACGCTTGTCGTTAATAACGCCGCCTGGCACGCTTTCAGATACGCTCCACTTTCGAACGAGATATACCGTGATATATCACGCGAATCGCGCGTTTGCGACTCGCTGTGTCGAAAACGGAGCACGTTCGGAAACGAAGTAAAAGAAACTACCACAAATCGCTCGTTGCATAAGCGACAGCATAAAAATAACCGCGCACGATAATGAAGATATTGGTCTTAGGCTCCAGTGGAAAGAAAAAAAAGAAAAAAAGGCTGTTCGAATAAGGCCGTAAATGAATTCGACGCAACTCTTTCGAACGTCTCGAACGACACGATTCGTGACGAGAAGAATCGTCGATGTCTTTTGACGTGGCGACCGATTGATCTGACAGAGGGGAACTTTTGAAAACACTTTCATTCATGAATTAATCTTAAGAATGAAAAGAAAGGAGCTTCGAATCGATTGATCTTGGAAATTTCGATTTATGGATTATTAATCGGAAACTCCATGGTTTGATAAAGGTAATGTAAAAGTCATTAAAACTAATTATATGGAAGATTCCTCACGACTGTATTATTTACGCGCAGTTGCTATAATCCTATGTTTCTTCTCACGATTACCTATTGCACTTTGTTAAAGAACGAACTACAAACTTTTATTCAACCTCGTTTACAAAACAATAAAAAAGGAAACTCATTTCTCCATCAACGATGAGTACGAAACAGTATTCTATTTTCGATCCTCTAAATAACAGGAATCACAAGGAACAAATGTGAAGAGCGTGACGTATAAAAATTCATCATGCGTAATTATCGAAATTATGAAATCAAGAGGATTTCTCTACTTTCTCAACAATTACAGCCGAAGAAAACAAACCATACTTTTCAACTACATTCCTAGGAATAAACATCGACGAGCTGCCTCAAAATGATTGGATCGGGATTAGAAAGAGCATGCTTCTCGAAGAAATTGGAAAAAGAACAAGCATCGAGTGTGTACGGGTAAGGCAACTCACCTCAACAGCTGCGAACTCGCTCGCGTTCGATCGAACGTTCAGAGGGAAGGGTCACGAACTTGGTGGATTGTTTATCCTGAAGAAAAAGAAAAAGAAAAAAAAAAGAAACGGGAACAAGCCGAAGAAGAGAAGAAGAGCACGGAACGGCGTCCGCGCCTCAACTGAAGCACGCTCTCCACCATGGCCGCAACGATCTATCGCTGCGTTGCCAATACTCCTTACTGACAACGAGAAAAATCGTCGAGTAAACGCGGCCTTGGCGTGTCTAGTCGCCGCAATGTCTGAAACGTAACGATTGATGTTTAAACCTGAACGGATCTGCCACGCTATATATATATATATACACGTTCGTGTGCGTCGTTTTTACACAGGAGGAAAAAAAGTTTGTTCGAACTGTTTCCCCGATCGTTTGAAGATCGTGTTTTGAAAAGCGAGCTCGTGGCTCGCCGAGGCGAACTCTATTATTTCGATTCGTCACGGTCTAATATCGGCGCTGCCAGTGCTGATGGGATTCGAGATGTATTCTGCGTGTATAGAGAAAAATTTGACGATTATCTTTAAGAAGTTTGACAATTGAAGTTGAAGATGAAGACTTTAGAAGATTAAATGGTAGTTTAAGAGATTAAGATTCTTGAAAATCTCGACGGATCTTTTTTAATCTTCGAAGTCTCGAGAATTTTGTAAATTTAACTTGTTCAATGTTTCGATCTTGGCGTCTTTCGGTGATTTTAAAATTTTCGCAGACCTTCGAGTCTTAGTGTGTTGTTGCAATAGTGTCTTGGAATTTTGATACTTTGCGGTCTTAATACCTTAATGTCTTGATATTTTAGAATTTTAGTATCTCAAAGTCTGAGAATTTCGATGTCTTAGAATTTTAGTGTCTTAGGCTCTTAGCATCTTAGTACCTTAAAATTTTAATAATTTAGAATTGTTATATCTTAGAATCATATAGATAGAATTATATCTAGAGTTTTGATATCTTAGTGTTTTAGAATCTTAGTGTCTTATTGTCATTATTATCTTAGAATATTTGAATTTTAATATCTTGGAATTTTGGTATCTTGGAGTCTTAGAATTTTAGTATTTTTGAATCATAGTATTTTAACATCTTAAAATTTAATATCTTAGAATTTTAGTATCTTAGACTCTTAGTAGTGTCTTACAATTAGTAACTTAGTATTTTAAAATCTTAGTGTCTTAAAAAAATATCTTAGAATTTTGGTATCTCAGAGTCTTAGAATTTTAATATTTTTGAATCATAGTATTTTAACATCTTAGAATTTAATATCTTAGAATTTTAGTACCTTAGTAGATTCTTAGTAGTGTCTTACAATTAGTAACTTAGTATTTTAAAATCTCAGTCTCTTAAAAAGATATCTTGGAATTTTAATATCTCAGAGTCTTAGAATCTTAGTATTTTTGAATCATAGTATTTTAACATCTCAAAATTTAATGTCTTAGAATTTTAGTACCTTAGTAGTGTCTTACAATTAGTAGCTTAGTATTTTAAAATCTCAGTGACTTTAAAACCGTCTTAGAAATTTTAATATCTTGAAATCTTCGTATTCTCCGTAAAATATCATATCTTAGCATCTTGAAAAAAAACTCAATTTTAAGCATGACTCGCAGTCATTATATTATAATCATCAACTGTATTAACATCTTGACAAGTGATCTTTGACCGAATTTTTTCACAAAACATCCTCGAAAGCAAATGTATGCATAGCGAGTTGATTCTCACAAAGCGTACAACATCTATATTAGCGTCGCGGCAAGCTTTATAGGAGCACTTCACTGTGATTAGGTAGCTGATTACGTGATCACGTGGCCGATCATCGGTTTCTCTTCTTTACTCCCACGTAATAAAGGTCTTTTTTTTTCTTCTTCCTTTCTTTTGGCGGCCTGCTAGATTCAGCTGAGAACCGACTGAGATAAAAGCGAGGCTGTTCGGTTATATACGAAAACAAGACTTCCTCGTGTAGCGACAACTGATTTCCCATCGGATGAGGCTTCTTTTTGGACGCTTTGTGTACGTTCGCTTTTAGGTCGTTGCGGAAGATATTGCGCCGCGGGAAGAACGTAGTTTTAGATTGAAAAGTTTATCAGACAATGCAGTCTCCCATAAAAAATTTTCACATGGAAGAAAAATGCAAATTCGATTACGATGCTTTATTTACTCTCGACGAATTTACTGTGGTGAAATAAAATGCAAATGGACAGAGCGAACCTGCTCCGAAATTTTCAGATGCTAATTAATTTTTTTTCATTGTATACTTGCTGTTCTTTGTGCACCTGTCAGTGTTTCCTTTCAGTTCAATTTTTCAACTACAAAACGCGATATCATTTTACGGTCGTTTAATTAATTTCCAACATTAAGAGGCAAATGGATCGTCGCGTATGCAGAATTCGAAATATAATCTCCGAAAGTTGTTGATACTCGTATGCAAGGTATAATTACGTGCGTTAATTATGATTTATACATAGTCGTGCACCTCGCGGACTCGTTTAACTTTGCGAGATTCATTTTGCTCGTTCATTGTTTATTCTGCAACAGGGAAAAGTTATCGCAAACTTATGAAACAAACGATTGATAATAAATACTTAATCATTTGCTTAAAGACAAAGAAAACTAATTTTGTCTCTTTATTCAAAAATTACTCAGAAAATAGAAATTTTACCAAACATATATTCTCATGACATGTGTATTAATGCAGAATACAATTTACGTGATATTTATTGTATATTTTATTATTATAGAAAATACACTGTGTATTTAATAAGAAATCAATACGTGTTACCTGAGAAATAGAATAGAATAGAAAAATACCATAAAAAGAATAGAAAGAATAGAAATACTGTATATTTGATAAGAAATGAATACGTATTACCTGAAAAATAGAATAGAATAGAAATATATTATAAAAAGAATAGAAAGAATAAAAAATATACTATATATTTGATAAGAAATAAATATGTATTACATGAAGAAATAAAATAGAATAGAAATATATTATGAAAAGAATAGAAAAAGAATAGAAAGAATAGAAAATATACTATATATTTGACAAGAAATGAATACGTATTACCTGAAAAATAGAATAGAATAGAAATATATTATAAAAAGAATAGAAAAAGAATAGAAAGAATAGAAAATATACTATATATTTGATAAGAAATAAATACGTATTACATGAAGAAATAAAATAGAATAGAAATATATTATGAAAAGAATAGAAAAAGAATAGAAAGAATAGAAAATATACTATATATTTGACAAGAAATGAATACGTATTACCTGAAAAATAGAATAGAATAGAAATATATTATAAAAAGAATAGAAAAAGAATAGAAAGAATAGAAAATATACTATATATTTGATAAGAATACATATTACCTGAAAAATGGAATATACTATAAGAAGAATAGAAAGAATAGAAAATATACTATATATTTGACAAGAAATGAATCCGTATTACCTGAAAAATAGAATAGAATAGAAATATACTAGAAAAAGAATAGAAAGAATAGAAAATATACTATTTAATAAGAAACGAATACGTATTACCTGCACAAGCGCTTGAAACTTACGCCCCGCAACAGAATGGCACAATGAATCTGTGTTTCTCCCTTTACACACGATTTCACAAGGAAAGTTTGCCCGCTTGACAATAGTTTCTGTTCACCGCTGCACAGTACGTTGTTCCATTGTTAACCGTTGTTTCATTAATTATATTTCTGACAAGTGGTAACGGCGAGAAGCGACGACGTTCTCTTCTCTCGACCATCGCACGGGCCATTTGCTGCCGGCGGAAGTATGCATGGACAGTTCATACGTATGCACGCGAGCATAAATCGGCCTCGACGACCATCGGAATGTACTCTGATTGCTTATTCGAGGCGTGGATGCCAGATACACTTCGATTATGCAAATATTCGGCGGTTAATAACGTTAACAATGCCGGCGAGACTCGCGCATCTGCGAATTCTCATAATCCACCTCAGGCTATTACATCTAGCGGGGCTATTAACATACACGGGTTTCGCTTCGTTTTCGAACAGTTTGTTTACGAATACGGCGCGTTTTGCGGTGATAAGTATACTTAGGAATAGAGAGGTAATCTGGAGAAAAGGATTTTTTGTTATTTTATTTTAAGCTGAGAAGCAGTATTGTTGAATTGTCAATGATTGTTGTAAGATTGATTTAGAGTGTTTAATTTCATTTCGAATTTCATACTGTTGCCAGGGAATTGGCAATTAAATTAATTGAATTACATCGAAAATTCTGCGATTAAATAATTTAACACGAAATTATTATTGCAATGGTCCAATGACAATGAGTTAAAAATTACTGTTAAATTATATATAGGTGTTTAATAATCTGAGAATTGATGACACGATACTAGCGCTGGATGTGTTAATTACGTGTATTTATTTATTTATCTATCACGTATATCATTTATTTTATTTATTTTTATCTCTCATTTAATTAATTGTTCATTAGGTCTAACTTTTCGTTTCTGAAATATTCTGAAATATCAACAGAATATTACATTTCAATAACTTTTGATTTGATAGTTGAGTTTCGAATTATGAACAGCCAGTCGCTCAATTAAAAATATACAATTTTAAAGAAGGTATTTAAGTAAAAACATTAATGAGATTTTCTCAAGATTTATTATTAGGAATCATCGTTAATAACGTCTTGCGAATATTGCAAATACCGAGTGATTAATCACTGTTTTACGTGAAATTTACAGAGACTTCTGTTTCTTTGCTATTAGCTATAAATAATGATTCCACTTCCACGCAGTGTGTTTGCTGTTCTTTGCAAAAGTTCTATGCTTTTATTGGAATAAATCGGTATCTTCTCTTGAAAGTTTGACACGATTATTATTCATGTTCAATTTCGCGTGACTAGCGACACTTTGGAGAAAGCGTTTCTTAATATTAAACTTTACGAAGATTAAGAAATAGGTATTGGAAAACTCGTTCTTTTAAACGCGAGAAAAGCTGATCTGTCGCAGAATCAATTCTTTTTGGATCAGAATTATACGGTTAATATGATTCAACAAGCATGGAATAAGGAGGAACAACAGTCTGAATCAGAAGTCGTATCACGAGCAGGAGTTTGTCTTCCTTTTTCTTCTACATATTTTTCCAATGACGCAGTTTCATCTACCTGTATTATACTATTCTGCAATTGGTTCTAATGAATGTTTAATCGAAAATTTCCGACGCATTCTTTCATGTATGCGCAATGATCAAGCTTCTCCAAGACCGCGATTAAAAAGATAGATTTGTAATTTAATGCAAACGATTATTATCGTAACGAATCTCTTCTAAAATAATTCCATCGACAATTTTCACTCTTTCTGTCACTTACTTTTTATACCAATTTTGTTACTTTTCATAATGATCCTTCGTAATAATAACTTTCTTTATTTTATAATATAAATATAAATATAATACTATAAATTTTATATTTTAAATATCGTAGCTCTTAGAAATTTCTGACCAAGTTAACGCTATAATTCCAAGTAAAGTTCTACAAAATTTTCATTTCCAGCGATACACAAAACAGAAAAACACACTTTGGAAACTCTCAACAACCTTCGTGTGCGAGGGCAATCAGAATTCCAGTAAATTCCAATCTTTCAGTAAAAAAAAAAATTTAGAAAAATCTTTCATACGATTTCCCCAATTCACCACTTTCAACAAAAAAAAAAAAAGAACAACCTATCCTCTATTGCTTTCACCGCTATTTAGTATCGACAATCGCGACAAAACAGAAACACACTTTGGAAACTTTCAACAACCATCGTGTGCGAGAGCAATCAGAATTCCAGTAAATTCCAATCTTTCAGTAAAAAAGAAAATTTAGAAAAATCTTTCATACGATTTCCCCAATTCACCACTTTCAACAAAAAAAAAAAAAAAAAAGAACAACCTATCCTCTATTGCTTTCACCGCTATTTAGTATCGACAATCGTGACAAAACAGAAACACACTTTGGAAACTTTCAACAACCATCGTGTGCGAGGGCAATCAGAATTCCAGTAAATTCCAATCTTTCAGTAAAAAAAAAAATTTAGAAAAATCTTTCATACGATTTCCCCAATTCACCACTTTCAACAAAAAAAAAAAAAAAAAAGAACAACCTATCCTCTATTGCTTTCACCGCTATTTAGTATCGACAATCGCGACAAAACAGAAACACACTTTGGAAACTTTCAACAACCATCGTGTGCGAGGGCAATCAGAATTCCAGTAAATTCCAATCTTTCAGTAAAAAAGAAAATTTAGAAAAATCTTTCATACGATTTCCCCAATTCACCACTTTCAACAAAAAAAAAAAAAAAAAGAACAACCTATCCTCTATTGCTTTCACCGCTATTTAGTATCGACAATCGTGACAAAACAGAAACACACTTTGGAAACTTTCAACAACCATCGTGTGCGAGGGCAATCAGAATTCCAGTAAATTCCAATCTTTCAGTAAAAACAAAAAATTTAGAAAAATCTTTCATACGATTTCCCCAATTCACCACTTTCAACAAAAAAAAAAAAAAAAAAGAACAACCTATTCTCTATTGCTTTCACCGCTATTTAGTATCGACAATCGCGACAATCCTGCCAGCACGTGCCCACCTCTGACAGCTGCTCTGTGTTGACCAGGAGTCGTCATGACAACTCGAACGATCACCACGCGACCAAGGACGGCCACGTTCATGGAAACGTTGCAGTGGTACCGTGACGAGAAACGTTCGCGGCACGAAAACGCGAGATAACAACCCATTGTGAACGGTGAAAATGGTGGTGGTTGACAAACGTAGATCGTTGATAGTGTCCACCGCTGGCCATTTCTTTGGCGTGCCGGCGAACGACGACGAAACGATCGCCGATGAAGAAACGGTGTTGGACAATTTCTTGGATAGAGCCGGATGCAGAATTCTTTGCGCGCAACCGGCGGATGTGGAGGATGAGGATGTACGGCTGAAGTTGAGTAACGAGCTACCAGTTGGTAGAAACACTTTGGTCTTTTTCAAGGTGAGTGAAAAATAGATGTGGGAGATATTGGGTACAGGTTATGATGGTGTTCGAAATTGTGAAACGTTTGTTGAAGAGGAAATTGTTTTGTTATGTCATTTGTCGACTACGTGTACTTTATGGAACAGCGTGAATTCGTACTGCTTCGATTCTTTTCCTTAATATTTATATCATTTTTGTTATCTTTCATCGTTATTGTATTGTCACAGAGGAGTATGCTGTTTATAGAATATCTTGAATCATTTGTTAGCATGTATGTGAATTCGTATTGTTTCCATACCTTTTCTGAACATTTATGTTTTTTTCTTTTATCCCTTCGTTATCGTCTTGTTTCATTTACAGAATATTTTATAAAATAGCGTAATTTCACGTTGCTTTAATTATCTTTTTACTTTCACCAACACATTTTCTAAAATTAATTATCAAAAAGGTTTGTAACTTCAAAGATGAGACACCAGTCTTTTTCAAATGTTTTTACCGAATTTCTGATAACTGTACCTTCATTTTGTATCATCAACTAATCAGAAGAATTTCAGAATTCTATATTACTTTGCAAATCCAGAATATCACATCAGTTTACGAGTCGTATAGTTCAAGAAATTCTGTTTCATGAGGGATCAAAGTCAACTAGACAATTCTATTGTACATGAGAATTATCTGCGCAATCATCTGACTGAAGGAAAGTACAAATTAAATCGTCGTTAATCTCAGTCCGCTTTACCATCATTCATCAGTCTGGATGATCTTCGAAATGCAAACAGAGTCGCGTTTAATTTCGATAGAAATTCAAAAGCTGATTTTTTTATGACAGTTGACGGAGGCGCCGGTGACAGAGAGGAATTTTCACGACCTGGTTCAAGTAACGACGACAGGCAGTGGGAAAGGATCGACGTTAGTCGAGGCTCTTCGTCAAGTATGGGCGCCGACACTTCGATCTTCCGGTCTCAATTCTGCCTATTTGAAGAAGCTGGAGGAGGATCTCCTTGGCACGCCGGCAACGACGTCCGTTGTCGAGGAAGAGGATTATTGGAAAAAGACATGGGAGGACGCGAAACGGTTGCACGACAAAACGATTTACGCGGAGGCTGTAAAAACGTTGAGGAGCATCAGGACCGAGTTGGAGAGCGCTGCGGTGGCTAGGTGCTCGTAAAAAGAGATCATTTCGGTGAATTCTTCGGTAGTTGGATCGCGAGAAGTTTTATGGGGTTCCGTCTTTCGAAATGGCGCGCCTTTAGTTACGACCGACGCGTGAAATTTAAAACGAATGATATTAGCTTATAAAGCAGCCACGTGCATGCCAATTGTATCGCGAGAAGATGCAGCTTACTTCTATTTCTTTCTCCCTGTGAAATTCATTCAATCTGAATTTATTGGAAATTTTATTGGAATTAGAAACTCGATCCTAATGGAAAGTACAGAACTAATAAATTCTTGTACTTTTAAGCACTCGTGCGTGGACTTTACAAATTTGTATTTAATTAAATTATGGTCGTTTCAATACGAGAACTTTTTCCATCTGTATTTCATTTGTTACGTTTTCTTCATTTTTTTTTATTATGTCATATTGTCTTTATTTTATATTATATTTTATTATTTATTATATATTATATTTCTTTCTCTCTGTAAAATTTATTCAATCTGAATTTATTGGAAATTTTATTGGAATTAGAAACTCGATCCTAATGGAAAGTACAGAACTAATCAATTCTTGTACTTTTAAGCACTCGTGCGTGGACTTTACAAATTTGTATTTAATTAAATTATGGTCGTTTCAATACGAGAATTTTTTCCATCTGTATTTCATTTGTTACGTTTTCTTCATTTTTTTTTTATTATGTTATATTGTCTTTATTTTATATTATATTTTATTATTTATTATATATTATATTTCTTTCTCTCTGTGAAATTTGTTCAATCTGAATTTATTGGAAATTTTATTGGAATTAGAAACTCGATCCTAATGTAAAGTACAGAACTAATCAATTCTTGTACTTTTAAGCACTCGTGCGTGGACTTTACAAATTTGTATTTAATTAAATTATGGTCGTTTCAATACGAGAATTTTTTCCATCTGTATTTCATTTGTTACGTTTTCTTCATTTTTTTTTATTATGTTATATTGTCTTTATTTTATATTATATTTTATTATTTATTATATATTATATTTCTTTCTCTCTGTGAAATTTGTTCAATCTGAATTTATTGGAAATTTTATTGGAATTAGAAACTCGATCCTAATGTAAAGTACAGAACTAATCAATTCTTGTACTTTTAAGCACTCGTGCGTGGACTTTACAAATTTGTATTTAATTAAATTATGGTCGTTTCAATACGAGAATTTTTTCCATCTGTATTTCATTTGTTACGTTTTCTTCATTTTTTTTTTATTATGTTATATTGTCTTTATTTTATATTATATTTTACTATTTATTATATATTATATTTCTTTCTCTCTGTGAAATTTATTCAATCTGAATTTATTGGAAATTTTATTGGAATTAGAAACTCGATCCTAATGTAAAGTACAGAACTAATCAATTCTTGTACTTTTAAGCACTCGTGCGTGGACTTTACAAATTTGTATTTAATTAAATTATGGTCGTTTCAATACGAGAATTTTTTCCATCTGTATTTCATTTGTTACGTTTTCTTCATTTTTTTTTATTGTATTTTCTTCATTTTATATTATATTTTATTATATTACTTTTTGTTATTTATTATATATTATATTTTATATTATATTTTACTATATTATTTATTATTATTTATTACATATTATATTTTATATTTATTTTATTATATTTTCTTTATTTTTTTCCTATAGGGACGGTTTAATTAGCGTGGATGACGCTGTCGAAGCAGTCTCAGGGTACGTGGACGATTTGTGGAAATTGGGAGACCTGGTGTACACCGAGGAACGTATGAAATCATTCTTGGACGTCATTGGAGACGAAGTGGTATCTCTCGTAAGGAATACCATCGACGAGGTGAAAAATTACAACTGATAAAGCTCGACGATAAAATCGTCGTTATGTATGAAAATATAAGTTATTTTCGGAACGATTGTATATTTCCACTATCTTGAAACCACTGTGTATTTTACTCAGATTCGAACAACAGACGATCGAGTGAAAATTGAAGCGATATCGAACGGTGCGGGAATCTGCGAGAAATGGACAGACATGGTGGAAAAATTCACCACGTTGTTTTGGCCTCATCATTCAGTTCACCCGTGGAACGGTGGAAGTTTTTTACCTGCAAAATGTTCGCGTATTGGCAAACGTCTCAGGTATCCTTATTATTGATTATTGCTCCTACTGCATCATTCAGCTGGTGATTTTCGTGGTATTTAGGCAAATTGGCGAGCTACGTGCTCAGTATAGGCAATTGACCAGGTTGCTCACTTCTAACGAGAGGTCTGGACTTGGTGCTGATACCTTGATGCAATGTTTCGATGTTAAAGGTATCTCTGTGTTTTATCACCGCTTATTTATAAAAAAATATATGCGTTATATTTCAATAATTTCAGAATTATATATTACCAATATACGATGAGAACAACGTTGATTATTCTAATAAAATTAAAAAATTAACACTGATAAATCTTATTACTGAAGAGATACGTGTTATTTTAATAAATAATTGAAATATATTCCAATAATTTTAGAATTACATATGATCAACGTTAATTATTCTAATAAAGTTGAAAAATTAATACACATAAATCTTATTACTAAAGAAATATGTGTTATTTTAATAAAATTGAAAAATCAAACCCAAAATCTATCAACATCTAATTATTGCAAAAAAGTATGTGTGCTATATTTCAATAATTTCAAATTATATATGACGAACACGATGAAAAATAATGTCGATTACTCTAGTAAAATTAAAAAAATTTCTATTAATAAACGCTGTTGTTTTGAAGAAAGAAAAAAATGTGTGTCGATCTAATAATTTTTAAATATTTAAAAATCACTGTAGAAAGTACAAGTAATGTTCTAACATTTCAATAATATTAGAATTGTGTACAATCAACGTGCAATGAAAATAGCGTTAATCATTCTAAAAATTAAATTGAGTTTCTACACAGTTACTCACTCTTTCTAATGACAAATATCATCATCTTTTATGGAACGACGTCAATATTACGATAAATCGAAGATTTAATCTATCAATTCGTACTCGATTAATTTTCCATAATAATATATATATAATATAATATAATTTAATATATATATATATAATATATAATAATATAATATAATATATATGTATAAAAGATACATAATATCATAATATATAATAAAGATATTTATTTCTCAATTAATGACGTCAGTGGTCTTCGACGACGACGACAGAGGCGTCGAATGGAACCGACTGAAGAGAAAAATCGAAGAAGGATTGGTACCTGCCGAGGAACGAGTGGCGCAGAAATTAAAGACACAAATCGCCAACGCCACCACGCCCAACACCTTGCTCGCGGAATTTCGACGTTACTTCGAGTTGACGAAGAGAGATGGTTTGAAACGAGCACTGCGTGGAGAACGGGAGACATTGCTCTCGGCTTACAGAGATCTTATAGGTAAAATTCTAACGCGAGGAACGATGAATTCGGAAACGATCTCGCCCCGATTCAAACGATACAAGCTGTATCGTAAATAAATAAACGAAAAAAAAATTTTACCTTCTATCCTCCTATTTTTCTGCGTGAATCTGAAGAGAATTGCCTAGCTGGCCCAGACACGGGGGACTTGCTGGACAGTCCGAGGATACTTCAAGAGGTTCAAGCTGCCCGATCCGCGGAATTAAGATTGGAAAGTTTAAACAAATTGGGGAAGGAGCTGCTGGCGGATCTGCCTGGATACGAAGTGATCTCGTCGAGGTTGACGACTGCTCTGAGAGATGTTGAAAGAAAGAGGCAGAGCTTCGTCGACACTTGGGTAATTTTCCCATTTTTATGACACTAACGTGTTTAATGAATAGCACGTTGCACGTAGGAGTTTCATTTCATCGTGAATTAGCGTGGACGCAGGTTTGAAAATTTCGTAACTCTGAAGATATACTTGATATCTGAATAACTTGAATAATCCGTGAATAATGCTGTAGAATTTTGTTTTAATTAATGGCTGACTAAGCTGAATTTGTTTTTAATAAATCTGTTTATCAGAGTGTGAAACTTTCTGTTGCATAATATGAAGAATCATGGAAATGTATTCGGACCAACGAAGCTCTATTATTCTAGATATTAATGAAGGTGTTTAACAAAATTTTCCAAACGAATAAATTACAGATTTGCGATTAAAATGGCACGTAAAATATTTAATATACAAAATAATGTCCAAAGTAAAAGTCATTATAACGTTATAACATTAAAACATTCATTTGACATTTCTCTTGATATTTCTCAAACAAGAAATGTTACAACTTAATGCTGTAATATAAAATAGTTACAATTGCAAATTTCTGCTCATAAAGATATGAATTTTCATGAAAATCCACAGTCAGTAGAAACAAACAAGTTCCCTCCTTCGTGTCTTCTTCAAACGAGTTTCAAGAATCCCCCTTCGCACGGAACAAATAGACAAATATTTTCCCGCCAAGTACAATTTCAATATCACTATCTGTGACGAGATATCATTTCGCCAGACTGAGGAAACGAAGGAAGCTGTCGCAAGAAAGGAACTGACGCTAGGCACCGATTCCGCGGTGGTGGAGCTAACTGGCACCAGTATGATGAGAGTCACGTACGATCCAAGGCTGATGACTTTGATCAGAGAGGCAAGGGCGCTTTCGAGCCAAGGTGTGGAGCTTCCTCGCGAGGTGAGGGAGCTAGTCGAAAGGGCAGGATCTTTGGCAGGACGTGCCAGGGCCCTGCAACAGGTCGCCACATTTCACAACACCATTGGCGATCGTATGGTACCCTCTCAGAGGCCGTTGATGCTCACCACCGCGTTGGAATTGGCACGAGCCGTTCAAGAACAATCCGGCGTGGTTTGGTCCGACCCACAGGCCGTCGACGCTTACACTTCTAGGCTGAAAGAGCTGGTAATTTCAGAATTCTATCAGAATTGGTAATTTCTCTATTTCTCCACAAGCTGTTAGAATAATAGGACTAAGAAATAAGCTAGGAATATAAAGACTCAGAAAATGAGAAAATAGTAAAGAAAATAATAAGACTAAAAAGATAAGAAAATAATAAAAGAAATAATAAGACTAAGGAAATAACAGAGAAAGTTAACAAAGAGGCTGTCGACGCTTACACTTCTAGGCTGAAAGAGCTGGTAATCTCAGAATTGGTAATTTCTCTGTTTTTCCATAAGCTGTTAGAATAATAGGACTAAGAAATAAGCTAGGAATATAAAGACTAAGAAAATGAGAAAATAGTAAAGAAAATAATAAGACTAAAAAAATAAGAAAATAATAAAAGACTAAGGAAATAACAGAGAAAGTTAACAAAGAGGCTGTCGACGCTTACACTTCTAGGCTGAAAGAGCTGGTAATCTCAGAATTGGTAATTTCTCTGTTTTTCCATAAGCTGTTAGAATAATAGGACTAAGAAATAAGCTAGGAATATAAAGACTAAGAAAATGAGAAAATAGTAAAGAAAATAATAAAAAAAATAATAAGAAAATAACAGTGAAAGTTAACAAAGAAGCTGTCGACACTAACACTTCTAGGCTGAAGGAGCTGGTAATTTCAGAATTCTATCAGAATTGGTAATTTCTCTATTTTTCCACAAGCTGTTAGAATAATAGGACTAAGAAATAAGCTAGGAATATAAAGACTAAGAAAGTGAGAAAATAGTAAAGAAAATAATAAAACTAAAAAAATAAGAAAATAATAAGACTAAGAAAATAACAGAGAAAGTTAACAAAGAGGGTGTTTCAATTGAAAACAGGTAAGGAAGTTTGCGCAACAGAATTCGGAGCTGGCGGCGAAGCATAGTTCGCTGCGGGACCTGGTGTCCAATTTGCTGAAAGGGGAAACTGTCAACATGATCGGGAATCAGAACGCTTGGAAAGACACGCTGATGAACATGAGAACGGTGGTCGACACCGTGGAGGCTGAATATGGGAACACGAAGGCATGGAAGTTACACTGGGACAGACAGCTGCTTAAGGCGTTAGGCGTGGCTTACAGGTACACTGAAACTCTTTAGAAATACATTTCTAAGAGAAGAGGCAAATGCTTCCCGAATTTAGATTCGAAAGAATTTAGATCCGATAATTTAATCAGAATATCCATTGTCCAAAGTGATTAAATAATTTTGAAACTATCGCGACCAATTTGAAGAATTATAAAAAATTGATTTGTGTGATTAAACCACCCCTGTTTTATCAATTTTTCTCCCAAAACGAAAAAAAAAAGAAGGCTACAAACAAGATCCAACTTTTTTAATTCTCACATTTATACAACATGGATCAGCTCATATTTATACAGCATGTGATACAATAATTTATATATAAATAATACATAATGAAATGTAAAATATATAAATACACAACGTAGCTCATATTTATACAGGCTGAAATAATCCTAAATTCGATCTAACCTTCAACTCTGATCTACATTTTACGTTTCCCATTTTTCCTCAAAAAAGAAAAAAAAAAAAAAGCAGTCACTCATAAAAAATTCTTCCAATCTACAAAAAGAAAAAAAAAGATCCAAACTGTATTCGCCTAACATCCTCTACGTATTCATGGGCAATCCGTAGCAGATGGAATAATAAAGTAAAAAAACTTTCTCCCTGCACCAGGGGCGCGTTGCCGTTGTTGCTGAAAAAGTTGCCGGAAGTGAAAGCGGAGTTGACGTTCCGCGACGGCTCGTTGCAATGGCGGCCGTCCATCGAGGAGATTCGTGCGAAGCTGTACTCGTCGATTCGTCGATCGCTCTCGATACCCATGAACTTTCGAGGCGTCGGCGACGCGTCCGAGGCGCATTTCGGCGGCCTGGTGCAAAGGTGCTGTTACTTGTTCGGCGGCGTTTACAAGCAGGCTGAGCTCGCTCTTTCCGCTTTGGAAACGCTTCGCACGAAGTGGCTGTACCTGGCCGCGCCGGCGAAAATCGACGCTGCTGAACGGTACGTTGCCCTTCGTTTATAATTGACGACGAGTTACTGTAGAAGAATAGCTCTTAGGAGGGATAGCTCTTCTTGGATAATTTATCACAAGGTACGGTGATCTTTTGTAGATTTTTCTTTTCCTTTTCTCTTATGCTCAGCGCTCGAGGCAGGTACGATGCAAATAAAAGTCTGTGTTTCTTGAGACGATCTTCGTCTTTGTGTTTTTTTCTTTTTTTTTGTAATTTAAGGAGAGTGTTTTCAAGTTCGACTCTTTTTGGAATTGCTTTCCAATTAAATTGGAGTCTTGCTCGAATACAGCAAGTAATTCATATTTTTACGCGATTTCGAAATCAGTTTTAGAACGTGCGTTGGATGAAAATGAATTAACAATTAAATTGCTGTCAATAGTTAACTAAAGTTACTTTACAAAATTGACAAGAATATTTTACTGTGATAATTGTTACGAAATCAAAAATTCTAGCAATTATAAAATCAACTGAATGATATATTTGTCAGTGCGACTAGTTTTGAAATTTTCACAAAAGTGCAGAAAATAATATCTTTCTCACAAAAACCAAACAATTTTCCTCTCTTTTCTTCTACAATTTCTCGCCATCTTCCTTAAAATTTCAACCCTTATTTCACAACTTGAACAAGATGAATTCTATTGCTCACGCGACCTAATTAATTAAGCAATGGCTCCGGCACTAATACTTTAATCAATCATTTCACCCAAAATCGATTTATTATTAAAATTCCAAATGTGAATTATTTCATAAATTAATTCCACTTATACAATACAACATAACAAGTCAATCACATTTATATTAATTACATTTATACACACTACATTACGCTTATATTAATCATATTTGTACATACTTAATTATCGAACTTCCAACGAAAAGGCTGAAGGGGAAATCGCCTCAAGAATGGACAAGAGCGTTCAAGGACGCGAAACAGTGGGCTCAAGAGGTTAGCTGGCAATATTACCATTTTCACTGCACCACATTAATTTCAGAATTTAATTAAATTCTTCGATTCTTTGTTCAATGAAATTATTTAATTGGAATTTCTCAATCGAATCAGGTTGGAAGGTTACGCGGCAGCGACGTGAAAATCTGGTGCATCACAGTAGACACAGCAACGACCAGAAACGATTTGGAATCAGCCTCTCGTCGTTACTGGGAACGTTTGTGCTCCGATCTGAGGGTGGAAGCGTCTTCGAGGCTGGTCGCTATCGTCGAGTTCCTATCGTCAGCCTCGAAGGAACTTGAACGTAGGCCTCGAAACGTGGAGGAAGTTGGGTCTGCCTATGAAGCTCATGCACGAATCGAAGCTCAATCTTCTGGCATGGCCGAAGAGATGGAGGCGGTTGCTGGCCTGTCGAAAGTGCTGGCTGCTTGGACCAGCGAGAAACTCGATGGTACGTCGAGTAATTAATTAATCGTCGATTAATAATCGGGATTTCACGCGTAATCGTTCACGATATTTTCGTTAGTTTCGACTCGGATTAGTCGTAACGTTAAACTGTATCGCAAGTGTGGTTTGCTAAATGACAGTGAGAGACGAATAAGTAATTGCAGAATAGAACTAAAAAATCGGAATTATAGAATAAATTCAGAGGGAGGATTTTAGAAGAATTGTAGAACAGATCGAGAAGCAGAGTTTTAGAATTTTGGAGCAATTACGAAATTGCGAGAGAATTGTAAAATAGACTCGTTAGAAGCGGAATTGTAGAATTATAAAATAGACTGATTGTGCGAAAAATAAAATTTTAGAATTTTAAAATAATTATGAAATTATAAAAGTTACAATTCAGAATTATCGAATTGTATAATTGTCGAATAGAAAAATCACAGGACAGGCAACAGAATTCTAGAATTATACAATAGATCCAGAAGCAAAACCGAGTTTTAGACACTTCGCATGTATTTGAATACAGAGTGTCCATAAAGTCTCTTTACAATTTCAAAAATTTATTACAAAGACAAATGAAAAGACAGATAAGTGAAAATTATTACAGTCGTATGTATTTAAGTGTTTTCGTTTCATTTAATACTTTCTTGGACGACCAAGAACATCTGAGGAAAACATCGATCGTGTAAGAAATCGGGTACCGTCTTCGCGTGCTTCGTGCAGCTAATGGTGCCCATATAGAGGTGTATTAAATGAGGCAGAGAAAAAACTTAAATATTAAATATAAAAAACTTAGAATATTAAATATATACGTCTCATTTCGTAATAATTTCCACTCATCCATCTTTTCATTTGCCTTAGTAATAAATTTTTGAAATTGTAAAGAGACTTTATGGACACTCTGTACATACATTACATTATCACGTTTATCATTCTAATGTCACATTATCGTTCGAAAAATTCATTCGAAACAGGTGTCAGCGCGGCGTACACAGCCTGGCAAGACCTGGCCGATCGCCTGCAGCGTCACAAGGCCGTGATAGATCGCGAGCTCGAGGACGCGAAGGTGAACCTTCGTCACAGAGCGGTGGCTCTGCGTGACGAGATCGAGAGGTGGCAGGCGAAGTGGCTGTCGAAGCCTGAAATCCTCACGTTAGACTGGATCATCTCGATGAAAGAGAGATGGACGTACTTGAAGGAACAACTGGACATACTGAGAAACGACTGCCGCAAAATCGAACTGAACGTCGACGACGTATTAGAGGGTGACGAGGCGAACATGAAGAAACTGGAGCTACAGCTGGAAGTGGAGGAGTCCAATTGTCGATTCCAGGCGGAATTTTTGGAGGAATTGAGGAATCAGGAGGAGGAAGAGTGGACGGTGGCCAGAAGGAGATTGCCTAGGCTTCACGATTGGCTCGACTCCTGGGAAAGCAGGATAAAAGTTCAGTTGAAGGATCGGCTGAAAGAGGAGACGGCGGATCAGAAGGATAATTTAGAGACGGGCACGTTCGTTGGTAGAAAGGTTCGCGAGGTGAGAGGTACCATCGAATGGCTGCAACTTCTTCGCGGCGACGAGGTCGCGGACGAACATTGGGGAGAGTTGATGCCGCTGTTGGGATTGAGGGACGCGAAGAGCGTGAGGGACATCACGTTGGGCCATCTGCTTCGTTCCGCGCAGAAGATCCAAGAGAACGTTGACAAAATAAAGGTAATTAGTGGAAATAAACAAGTATACGAAATCACTGACAACTCTGGTACACTCTGATCGTCTGGAAATTTACGAAAATTACGGAAATTTTGGGAATATGCAGAGCATGTGTAAATAAACCTGTTACGTCAATTTTTATTTCTCGCGTAAAGGTTCTCTCTAAGAGGTTAAAATTTTGGAGAAAAGTCTCGAGAGGAGTTGGAGGAGTTATTTTTTAAAGACTTAGTTATTCTTTCAGTTTATTCTTTTTTTAAATATAAATATAATAATTAAGACGAGAGTTACTTTTTTAAGTTTATTTTTTTAAATCAAGTCATTTTATAAATTAAGTCACAATTAAATTATTTTACAAATTAAGTTACAATTAAATTATTTCACAAGTTAAGACTACCGTACGGCAGGAGATTTGTCAATTATTCGCAATTGCGTTTATGTCAGCCACTTTAAATTTCCTTTTCATCAGAATGGCAAACTAGTAAGTTATTATGTCACCGTGACTGATAATTCACGTCACGAAGAGCAAATGTTTCAAATCTCGGGTGACAATCAGAGAATCGAAAAATTTTTTATAAATACAATGGTCGAGAAGAGTCTCAATGCCTGCGTTTCATTTTTCTAGGAAATAACGAAGAGAGCTGCGGCGGAAAGTGGCATCCGACAAGGGTTAATGGAGCTGGAATCTTGGGAAGCGTCGGCCCATCTTCAGCTACAGGAGTCGAGGGACAGTAGAAACGCCGGCATTACTCTCGTCGAGGAGTATGGCAGTCTGTTGGCAAGAGCAGGTGGGCTAACCGATGAAACGATTAAGGCCTTCCACATCCTACAGCCTTCTCCTTCAAATAATAACAATAAAGTCATTTTATTCACAAAAAGGTGAACTGAGGCTTCTGTTGGAGGGCGCGAAGGGTGCGCCAGGGTACGAAAGGTTCGCAGTTAGAGTTGGACGATGCGAGGCCGGATTGTCCGAAGTCGAAGAACGGATCAAAGCTTTGAGTACCATACAGAGAAAGTGGGTTTATCTGGAGCCAGTCTACGAAGGTGGCGCTGCCCCGAACGATACTGGCAGATGGTCCAGAGCTAACAAAGAGTTTAGGTGATCTGACAATGATTAGACGATAAATTAGCAAGTCTTTCTTTTTCTCTTACAAAAGATTGCGTTACCTAACACCTGTTCGTAAAAATTTCTTCACGAATAACACGTTTCTTCGTGCTTCGTGCTATATACTTGTTGCAATTAGATTGGAAATTGGACATTTAGATACCTTATGGGCGAAGTGGCTCGCGACCCGAGAGTGTCATCTCTCAGAAGACTTCCACTCTCGGCTTTTACAACTCTGAAGGATCTGCTTGACAGATGTCAGAAAAGCCTCGACGAGTATCTAGAGGTATACTGCTACTTCTCGACTCTTATCTTCTTGGTCTAACGACATTACTCAACTATTAGTAGTATATATTCTCTTTTTCTTTTTTTTTTCTATAAAGGAAAAACGTTCGTCTTATCCACGCCTGTACTTCCTGAGCGACGAAGACCTCCTCGAATTAGTGTCAGCCAGCGGACGAGGCCTGGAAGCTCATTTGTCGAAACTGTATCAAGGCGTCGGTTCCATAGTAAAGGACGATAATGGGCTAACGGCTGTTGTATCGCCAGAAGGTGAGGTATTGCAGTTGTCCAACCCTGTCGATCTTCGGGACCCATTACCACGATGGTTGAGCAACCTCGAGGAAGGCATGAAAAACGCTCTTCGACAAAGTTTGGAAAAATGTTTGATGGACACGACGCCTGACCCGTCGTCCTATCCAACTCAGGTAACGAATTTTCATTTTTGTCTAACGAATCACAGTAAACAAGTTTCTGAAATATTTGTTAACTTGTAAATGCGAATGTGTGTATGTTTATAAAGTACCAGCAACAGATATTATCAACGACCTAAAATACCTAAAATGTATATATAAAATTATATACCTAAAATACCTGAGTAGGGTATAAAATACCCTAAATAACGATAGTACAAAAGTATTCAACAATATTATATCCTGTAACAATAATACATACCCTAAAAAAGCAGTTGTTATTGATAAAAATAAAATTAATACTCCAATTAATCAAACATAACTTAATTTTAAAGAATAATAAAATAAATTTCGTCTGATAAAAGATGCGCCATTTATATGAATTAATCGAATTGAAACCAGAATTTACATCTTTTATCATAACAATAATATAAAATAGCATAATTTGTAAAATAATATAACGTACACGTGCGTAATGGGTAATGGTAGATGAATCTAATTTAAATATACGTACAATTTATTAATTTATAAATAGTAGGAAATAACAATTGAATACAAATATATTCACAAACAGTAATAATAATAATATTAATAACAATACAAGAGTATTCGATATAGTTTACAACAGCAATAAGAATATAACTCAGACAATACTTTGTTCCATAAATGAGTTATTGGAAAATTTCGACCAAAAGCAAGCGAATTTTTCCTCCAAATAAGAATTATTAACTTTCGTGGATGATAATAATTAACCATTAATAATCATTGATCCTCTACGACACGTTTAATATCAAGGTTCTACTGCTATCGGAGAGGATTCGTTTTACGGAGCGATGCGAAGCCGCTTTGAAGGAAGGTCGTTCGGCTTTAAAGAACCTCGTCGAATATCTAGAGACACAACGAGCTAGATACAGGGGTTTGGAGGACGCTGGCGATAAATTAACGGCATTAAAAGCACGTGGCCTTCTGCTCGATACAGTTCATCATCTGGAGATAGCCAGAAATCTTTTGAACGTCACACAACAGGAAGAGTCCAGCGTTTGGGCCTGGCAGAGACAGCTAAGAAGTTACAGAACCGTAAGACTCGTACCATTAAACATCAGGAGCTCGTGGTTAATATTAGAATTAACAGTTTGATTCGGGGAAAAAATAGCTCTCGCATCGAACTCTCTTCTTTCTGATGAATTTAAAACAACGCCGTAAAGTTCGTTTCAAATTTATTTTTAAAAAATTCCAGTTGTGAACAGTATTGACATTAAAAGCTATCCAAATCCTACGTAATTTCAGAAAAATATTCTAGCTATTTTAAAGTGTATTTTCAATATTAATTTTCATTTAGTTTACAGTGGTAACGATATATTAGCGAAATAGTTCACTACATACAAAAGCAATGGAACAGTAGTAATTTCCAATAATGAATTATATAATAATGATACAAGTAATGTGAAAATTCTGGAATCAAAAAGATACCGATACGTGACGGTTTTCTGCAGTTCTATACATTTTAATAATTTAGAGGTGCAAGTGATATTGCAAAAGGATATTTTACAATTTTTCCATCAACATTCCACTGTTAAATATCACACTTCTTTGATTCTCGAATTTTTACACTTCTTGCATTGTTATTCAGCAACTCATTATTGGAAATTGTGACTTTCTTTTCACTTGTTTCACACAGTGAATTACTTATGGAGTACATCGTTCATCTTCTTAAAAATATAGCCAATACTTTTTAAATCCACTGTACACATAAATCTGTTACGAAGAAAAAGAGAGTTTAAGTGCTTTCCTCAACAATACAGTGGGACTCCCTATAACGCGATTAAAAAGTTGCTGAAAAAGATTCATTTCTGCGTCTTTGAATTGGCTCGAAGTACAATTTTGCGTTAACTCTCGTGCGATAAGAAGGGATTGTTCAAAGTGTGTATCGTGGAACAGTTTTATTTTTCATTTCCGTGCAGAATTAGTTGTATTATCTCAAACTTTAATTTACAAAGTAGATGTTGATCGATTATAAGGTAAGACAATCTTTCTTCTCCACTATATTCAATGTCAGAAATAAGAATGATGACTCCAAAGATCACCAGAAGATTTCTATCATTCGAAAAATTAGAAACTCTCGATCGATTGAAATCTGTTAGTAAGTGGTTAACGTCTCTTTGCAGGAAATTTGACAGAAGTAAATCGACAATTCGCACAGTTAGAAAAATTCAGAGTAGAGTAAGAGCTAGAGCTGGTGCATCGTGGAAAACGAAAGATCTTTCATTAACAAAAACAGAGAAATTTAATTACGTGGAGATAGTAGGGTTGCAATAGGAATAAGAATATTTATTAAGACAAAAGTGAAGACTGTTGCGTTGTAGGGGGTCCTCGCTGCAATTAATTTTAGCGTGGCAACGAATGTCTAGAATTAATTAAGTAGGGCCGCGTGTCGGGCGAGGGGTGATTCGTCAGAACTAATATCGACTTTAAACCAAGCACCAATTTTCGCCGGTAACACGGTACACATCGATTGCAGAACAAAGGGGCAGTTGTACGGTGTGCCGGCGCTGAATTTCCATACCGCTTCGAGTATCAAGGCGCGGCGGTGGGACTGGTTCAAACGTCATTAACCGAAAGATGTTTCCTGGCTCTTACTCAGGCGATGAAGCTCGGCTTGGGCGGCAGCCCTACCGGGCCAGCCGGAACTGGAAAAACCGAGAGCGTGAAAGCACTTGGCGCTATTCTCGGCAGGCTTGTTTTAGTTTTCAATTGCGACGAAGGTAATAGCATTCCCCGCGTTTACGAGATTTCTTTCCTTGGTTAAACTGTAAACTTTACAGCCGGCGCGCGTCGAACAACGAGCTCTATTCAGGGCTACATCGGGTAATTAATCTCCCGAGATTTCTGCTTCTCTCTTTCATTTGTCAGTCAGCATTGAACTGGATTGTTTCATTGTAATTGTCGTTAACGTTTAGAACACGATCTTACGCAACGTTAGAGAATCGATCGTACTTCTACCAGCTAAATCAAGATTCAGAGTAATCTGTTCTGTTTGAACATTTTGTTTCGAGCTGTTTGAAATTAAAATACGCCATCTGTAAGCTGTTCAGTTACACTGCTCATACGTTCAGATACTCAGCTAAAAAGGATCGTTTTCGAAATGCAATTTCGTGAGTGTAGTAACTAAGTTGGTGATTAAGAATGGATTCTACGACGCGATGATAATGGATGCTTTTAACAGTAAATTTTGCGGGAAGTGTGTTCAGCGTGGGTGCTAAACAATTCTGGAGAACACGGAATACCATCAAGAATCTTAATTTATTCTGCTTTAACTCTCTCTCTCTCTCTCTCTCTCTCTCTCTCTCTAGCTCAATTACTCAATGCACCATTTCCCCATTCTCTTAATTAAGAGGATCATTGTTAACAATGCCAGTAACACAGATTTTCACAACAATTAACAGCCGTTACGCGTGGCACAATAACTTCTGAGAGCGTAATTGCTTCGGTGAAATCACGAGATGAGGCTTACAAATTGCGAAACTTCAAACGACTCTGAAACCGCTGAAGAATTTCTTTCTCGTGACGAAATCTACCACGGTTTCGTAGAGTGAACTCTCTTCTCTACAACCCATCCCATAAAACTTATTGTACGATTTTTCTCATTGAACTTTCAACACTGATTGCTCGAATTTTTGTTCATCGTTTTAACTTATTGTACGATCCTTTCTTCTCATTGATTGCTCGAATTTTTATCGTTTCTAATACTCAAAGTTTAATAAAATGACGAAGAAAAAATCGTACGGCAAGTTTTAAAGGGTTGTTGCAAAGGACAGTCGTCATTTTTCAAGAACCCAAGGTCGATTCGGCCATGAAAAAAATCTCTTATCGTCCTCGGAGACGTTTCGAGTTGTACAACTTTTCCACTCGCGACAAGAATGTAAGAAAAGAAAGAGGAAGATAAATTCAAGTTTCTTCTCTTTGAAAAGAAAAAAGAACTGTATAAATAGAGAACTATATAAATAGACTCAAAACTATAAAAATAGAGATCTCACGCTTTGGCCACTTGCGCTGGCAATCTGATTGCGGACCATAACGAGCGACCGAATCGTATATACAATAATTCGTCGCTTTCTTTTTGAACTCGTCGGTACGATATCCATGGATAAAAATGATTAAAAAATTATTAATAAATTTATTGTTTTACCTGGGTTATACTTAAAATATACCTAAAACTGTAGAAACATTGCAAAAGAAAACGAGACCAATCGGCTCGAAACTATCATAAACAATTCAAAATTCTAATTTTATTATAATATCATATTGTATTTCCTTTCTATCATAATTTTCTCCCCTCCCCCCTTCGTTGTAATTTCTATTCACACGATTCGTCACACGTGTTTCATGTAATTACCAGGAATGGACGCCGGTAGCATGCGACGTATCCTAGGTGGCTTGGCCCAGGCCGGTGCCTGGGGTTGTTTCGACGAGTTCAATCGCCTCGAAGAGGAAACACTGAGCGCGGTGGCGATGCTCGTCAGACCGTTGCAGGAGGCAGTACGCGATGGCTCCGCCGAAGTCCAGTTGGGCGATCAGAAAGTGAATCTGGATCGGCACTGTTGCGTCTTCATCACGATGAATCCCGCTGGCTCCGAGTATGGCGGGCGTCGCAAGCTCCCGGATTCTCTGGCACGGTTGTTCAGACCCGTTGGCATGGCGCATCCGGACAGGTCAGACATTGTGAGAGCGTTGCTCGAATGTGCTGGATTCCTGGACGCGGCGACACTGGCGAAACAGCTGGTGGAAACGCTGGACATCGCGGAGATACTACTGTCGAATCAGCCGCACTACGACTGGGGCCTAAGGGCGCTTAGGTCCGTGCTGAACGCCATCCCAGCGAAAACTGACTTGGACGAAACTAGCAGGTTCCATCTGGTTTATTTATTTTAGCCTAGGCATTTTTAATTTCGAGATCGTGGCTGTTATATTTTAGAAAGTCGGTCATCGATCCATCACCCCTTGTGTTTCAACGTCCCCTCGAATTTTCTCAATGTGTTGCAAGGAATTAGTCGTAAAAGAATCAGTCGACACGCAACTGCGTCAATTTCTTTAAGTTTTACGAAATTGCAGAAGAAGTGGAGACATCGCGTTGCTCAACTGACGAAATTTTGCACAAGTTTATGTCCGAGACAATTTATTAACTCGTTTCGAGAATTCTTACAATTAAAATTTTTACTGGTACTTCGTACTATTTATCGTTGGCGCGAAGTAACATACCACTTCATATTGCTACTCGAACTTTACACCATACCAACAACAAGTATTTCTAATTAATTATTTGTCACGTGCAAACATTGTTTGCCCCGTAAAAATTGCAAATTCTCCCACAATATAAATTTTTATAATTCGTATCGATTTAATTTATCATTATTCATTTGTTATTGCAATTTGTTCGTATCTAATTTAATTTATCATTATCAATTTGTTCTTGTAATTTATTCGTATTCAATTTAATTTATTATCATTTAGTATTGAATTAATTTTTATAATTCGTGTGTATAATAATAAGTGACAAGTGTATTTTACATTCTTTGTTTAATGCGCGTATATATATCCCGTGGTAGACTAGTGGCTGCGATCAGGGCATCCACGTTGCCGAAACTGACGGAGGAAGACACTCCACGATTCCTCTCTCTGCTGGAGGATGTTTTCCCAAGGGCGGACCCGTCGCTGTCCACGTTGATCGAAAGGCAAGATCTACAAGACGCTCTGCTCGAACTCTGTGCTGAACAAGAGCTCGGCAAGGAAATGGCGAACAGATGTATTCAGCTGAACGACCAGTTGAAAAGCAGAACCGGAGTGGCGATTGTCGGGCCACCGGGGTGCGGTAAAACCACCATTACGAAGCTTCTGTGCGATGCCTTAACGAAAATCGGCGAAACGATCGTTCAGTTTCACGTATTTCCCGGGGCGATGCCGAAATCGAGGCTTCTGGGTCGTGTCGATCCACAGACCAGGTAACGCCAGAAAGTAATTAAAATGGAACGTACATCAGAGAAATGAGAAAAATTGTTTGTAACATGATAAAGAAATTATTAGAAAAATCAGGAAAAAGTTTGCAATATAACAAAGAACACTTTTATTTATATACGTATCTTACGAAAAATCATACGCAAAATGCAATCTTGAGACCTTTTTATTCATTTTAACTTGTCATACTTAAATTTATATTATAAATATATATATATTTTATATTTTTATAAATATATTTTCCTTACACAGTAAGAATTTTAAATTACGATGGCGACACAATCGTTAACTTTATTTTTCCATATTTTAAATATACACATATTTTTGATCATGTACAGTAACTTTATATTATATTATATATTGTAATATGTATATAATACATATGTATACCGCTTTAATGTAAGAATCGTGTATTCTCAGATAAATTTGCATTAATTGCTCTTTATACGACTTAAAGTGGTTCCTTTTAATTTCGTTGAAAGTATTTTGACTTCTGATTGAAATTCTTCGATATTTCCATGTTTAAATATATTGTTCCATATGTGTTTCAGAGAATGGAAGGAAGGTCTGTTATCAAGCGCAGTTGTGTCGGCCGGGGATTCTACGATTTGGATTATTTTGAACGGCGACGTAGAACCAGATTGGGCGGAGGCTCTAAACTCTGCTCTAGACGACAATCGATTACTGACTTTGCCGAACGGCGTGGGTGTGAAACTCGGCCCGAGGACAAAGTAAACTTCTGTTCCTCTGTCATTTATTCGCGCTTAGTATTTCAGAGATTGTTCAATCTTAACAAAGTCATCAATATCAGAAACAATACTTGTATGAAGATAAAATCGTGAAGAATAGTTTTATCTGTTTCAGTAGTTTTCGATATTACATCTAAAAATCTGATCGAACCTATAGAATTAAAACTGTTGATCAAACCATTAATCAACAGACATCAAATCAAATGAGGCACAATAAAGTAAGGAAGGTATTATTAATTAACTTTGTCCAAATATATTTTTCACGTCATTTAATAGTTCTTCCATAATTTTTTGAAAATTTAATACTCTAATACGAAAATAAAATATGGAACCTTGTGAAAGAGAAGATAAAGATACGAGCCATTATTAAAATTCAATAAAAAATTTTTTGAAATTGAAAAAAATCGTACTTGAATTCCACGGCGTGGAATTGATGAAAAGAATTCAGAAATAAAAACGCAGTTAATTTCACGAATTGAAACAGTACTTCATAATACTCGTTCTCGCGAATTTCTCAAACAGATTCATCTTCGAAACTCACAAGCTCGACGACGCGAGTCCTGCCACGGTGTCGCGATTAGGGGTGGTTCATTTGGGCTCGACGAGTCCTGAATCTTTGCTGGTATCGTCGCGACTGAATGCAATCCCCGAGGCAGCAAAGGAACTCGCAGATTCCCATCTTTGTTCGTGCGTCGAGGAGTGTCTGAAGATCAACGCGGACGTTTCGTCAGCGTCGGGCCTAATGGACTCGGCGTTTTGCCACCTGAAGGGCTCTCGCACCTGCACTTCCGCTTCTTACGCTCTCCTCACGTCATTGTGCAGTCAAATAGGCAATGAAAACTCCAGGGACAAATTGGCACGGTTGATTTACCAACTCACTGACTGCTGGTAGGAAAATTATCAACTTCATTGACAGCAAATTTTATTCGGCAATTTTATTGTTAAGTAATTTTGTTCTGAAGTGATTTTATTATATGTCTATAAGGTAATTTTATTATTAAGTATCCAAGATTTATCAACTCACTGACTGCTGATGAGAAAATTATCAATTTTATTTTACTGTCTCAAAGATGGAAATTTCCCTCAGACGAGATTTGAATGTTTTGACGTAATCTTCGACTTTGATACTGTACGATATTTTTTAACCCTTTGATTGCTCAATAAAATCAAGTTTAATAAGGAAAATATACTAAATTAAGAACACGTACATTTACCTTCAAATATGTATAAATTTCCGTATGTAATATTTATTCCATACACTTATATATAACATAAATTTTGAACCTAGAAGAATAACTATTTTATATTATATATTGTTTTATTAAACATTCAAAGGGTTACAAAACAACGAAATAATTTGCTCTCTTTCTAGAAGAAGATCTCGTTGAAAAGTCTCAATTTTCAGAAATTCTTGCAATTAACATACATTCGGATAATAATATTTATATTTTTCATTATCGCGAAGGAGGTAACCAAAGTTGATCGAATTTCCAGGTGTCCAGATCCGCAGAAACCGTGTTTCGTGGTATACAATCAAGATACGGACAGATTGGAAGCTATTGGCGACGCTGATGAATCTACGGACACTGACGATGGTCCTGTCTCACTGTCAGGTACATTAATTAAATTCTAACCAAATTCTCATTCGAACCAAACAGGAATCGCAATTGTTGGTTTGAATGAACAAACGTGCTAAACTGGTCAATTTCTACAAATCAGACGCGAAACACAGAATAACGAAATATAAAAAAACAACAATGAAATACAAATTTTGTAATTCTGATCATGAATTCTACAAATTCATCGTCGTCAAAATTTAATTCAGGCGCAATGAGAGGAGCATTGTCGTCTGTCTTGCCATGGATCAGAAACAGCCAATCGATTATGATAAGAGGGCCAGCGGGCTGTGGGAAAAGTGCACTGATATCTGTCGTACTTTCTTCGATACGGAGCGTCGAGCAATCGACCTTGATAAAATGTTCGTCACTGTACGGGCCTCAAGATCTGGTGACCAAGTTGAAACGTGGCTGCGTGCAACTAAATTCGTCATCCCATGGAAGAACGTACAAACCAAGAAACGGATCCAGGGTCGTTCTGATCGTGGAGGACGTGCACCTTGCATCGAACGACTTGCAGGTAGCTTGCCTCGTCTGTCGGGTCTTTAAAACTTCGTTCGAAACAATTGCGTTACACGTGAATGCGATTTACTTAGGAACTGGCGCGAGAATTGATTCAAGAAGGAGGATTTCACGAGGAAGATCTGGAATTCGCTAGAGTCCCACTGACGATTATATGCACAGCTGATGCGACCACTCGATTGCATCCGAGACTCGAAGCTCTCCTGTCCACTCATTATCTCCCGTAACTATTCTCACGCTGGAATAATTCGATCAATTTTCGGAATTTTCCGATCAAGTTTTCGGAATTTTTTAAAATTTGCTATTTTTATAATATATATATTATATATATATATATTATATATTTTATATATTTTACATATAATATTATAACAAATATAATAATGAAAAATAATAATTTTTATTATATTTTTATAATTAAAAATATAAAATATATAATTTATTATATTTATTATATATATAATATAATATATATAACATAGTACTATTAATATATAAATAAATACTGCAATACTATTTATATATATATATTATATATCTTATAATACATATATAATATTATAATAAATATAATAATGAAAAATAATAATTTTTATTATATATATATTGTATATTTTAGTACTACCCAATTGAGAATCTTTCTATAAAAAGATGCAAGATATATATTTTTTCCATTAAATATAAATTCTCTAATATTCTTTAGTAAATTCTTTAAATTATAATTATCGAATTCTTATGATTATTTTATCTATGAATCCTTCTGTCAAACAGCTTCTGAATTATAAAAATTCATTTGTTTCTTTTCTACGAGAAATATTCCAATAATCGTGAAATGCTCGCCAATACTCTGTCTCAATTTTAATAAGCATCAAATTGCACGTTTAAATTGTAGTTTAATATTGAAAAAAATTCGTTCATTTCGTAAATAGATATCCAAGTTCGAAGGACCTAGTGGCTATTTTGGAATTGCATCTGAGGGACTCTTTGAAAGGGGATCGCGTTATGATCGAATCTTGGATCGCGCAAATGGCACCTGTCATGCTGGACGCATTTCGATCGATCAAATCTTCTTACGGCTCGTCCATCGATTGGACGCCGAAGGATTTGGTCTTGTGGGCAGACAGCTTGAAGTATTATCCCTCTCCGGAGGACGAGTCGAATATCACGCGTCATTTACTCGATGCTGGGAAACGTCTGTTCCATCCTAGGTAGGAATATTTTCTCAGCCCGAGTGTCTCAACCTTGAACCTCCAATCTCAATTTTTATTTCTATTTTTACGATTTTATATACTGAAATTATATATTATATATTTTATGATATATATATATATATATATATATATATATATTAAATTTGCATGTATTTATCAGGTGTTTCTAAGGTGAAAAACTCGAGTTCGCGTTCGATGTTCACGAAGTTTCGTGATTCTTCTGTTAATAATTGTAGAGATTATGATACTTTGATTACCTACGATTCACATTTCTCGTCGAATTTTACGACTCGTGATACTGAAAATTGTTTAAACTGAATACACGTAGAGCGCAGAGCATAACTGAACCGACAACCGATTGAAAAGGTTGTTGATATTTTAAACTTTCCAAAATCACAAAGATATTCAGTTAAGTTTATTTTAAAATCCGTACTTTGACAGTCCTGAATTCGTTTCCTTTTTTTTCAAAGAAAAACAGTGACCAATTTCTGAGTCTATTTTTGTTTCATATTATGTCACGAGTGAAAGAATACTTTCATTCTCTGAAAATTGTAAAAATTCAAACGTCACTCAGAATATGTAAACAATGTTTTTCATAACTAAATCTACAATTACTTCAAAGATTGAAGTCTTCCCTTAAAACTTGTTGTACGATTCTTTTTTCACTATTTCATCGAACGTTTCAAGTTTAATAAAATGGCGGAGAAAAATCATCTAGCGAGTTTAAGGGAAGAGAAAATCTTAATTTTCAAGACTATGGCAAATTTAGTTACGAAACAAATTTTTTGATATTTTTTCCATTCGTTACACGATAGAAAAGAAAGAAACAAACTCACGATTGTGAAAGTAGAAATCTTCGCGCTTTAGAATGAGGCCAAACAGATCGTCGTTTCTCGAAATTACATATATCAGTTTAAATTATCGACAATTTTCCACTGTACGAATACAGTCACTTCGTAACTCTTGCAATTATTATTGGGGTTTGTTAAACGTAATAATAATTTAAACGCACTTAAACATAGTCAAAGTAAATAAAACAAATTAAAGAAAAATGTAGCTTCCATTTCCCAGTTTTTACATTTTAATTGATTAAATTGAAAAAAAATCGAGCTGGTATTTACATTTTAATTAAATAAATTACAAAAAAATCCAGCTTATATTTCCCGATTTTTACATTTTAATTAAACGAATTACAGAAAAATCCAGCTTGTATTTCCCGACTTTTTACACTTTAATTAAGCAAATTGCAGAGAAAGTCCAACTTATATTTCCCGATTTTTACGTTTTAATTAAACGAATTGCAGAAAAATCCAGCTTGTATTTAAGTAAATTGAAGGAAAGTCCAGTGTTTCCCCTATTTTTTTACGTTTCTCTTTCCTGGACTGCAAAGAGTTCACTTTTCGTTCATTCTCGATCGAGCCAGGCTGACGTCGAAAGATCAGGCTCGCTGGGAATCCATTATCCTTTCGAAGACCTCGACGTCGGTGACGGTGGGAGGCGATGTGTACACATGGAAATGTGGAAACAATGAGTTGCTGGCGCTGGACGAGGAACAGTGGCGGAAGGAGATAATTAACGCAGCAGCGAGATGCGCGAGGGAAGGCGATCCGGTACATGCATCGATTTCGTCTCACCTGTTGCACACGGTGGCCGGTAAGCACATTAAATTAACTTAATATTACGTTATTTCCAAACGAGTTTAATCCACCCGATACCCGTTTGTTCAATATCTGTCCACTTTGTAAATTTAACGAGATAACGCCCGCGTGATTGATCATTTTTATTCCCATCTTTCGTTCCCGGTCGACGTTTAAGCGGTCGTTTATTTGACGCGGTGGTTTGTCGTCGATTACGATATTTTTGTTTCATTGTTTGTTATTACACAGAGTCACAGTTCCGTGTAATAATCTGCAATACCAGCCGATTCAATCGAATTTGGTGTCTATGTAAAATTTGATTGTAACTAAATGGAAATTTCGAATTTGATAAAGTTGGTTTATCTATTAAATTTAGTAATATATTGACTAATTTGATAGAATTTTAGTAATACATTTTCAGATATTTTAGTAACATAATTATATTATATAATAATATAGTGTATAATATATTGTTAATTTAGTAATATAGTTTTTAGAAATTTAGTAATATATTATTAATAGGATTTTATGTTAACAATAATAAATTTAATATATTAATTATATAATATATAATTACATTTAATATATTATATTATATAATATATTATTAATAATTAATAAATAATATAGTATATTATAATTTAGTAATATATTATTAATAGGAATTTATATTAACAATAATACATTTAACAGTGATAAAGTCCCTAATGTATAAGAAGCTTTTTGAAAGAGATATTCTTCTGTGTAATTAACACGATTGAATAGCACGAATAAATATAATACATGATGTATGAATAATACTCAACGATTCTCGTCCCATGTTTCCTCAGGTTTGAGTTGGACGTTTGGGACGAATCTGAGGGGTGTGATTTTAATTGGTCGACCCGGTGCTGGAAGAAAATCAGCAGTGAGACTCGCCGCCATGTATTCCTCCCTTCGTCTGATAGACTCGGGTCCAGGTACTGTGTAAAATTCAAACGCAAAGATAAAATTCATAAATTTCACAAATTCAACAAATTCATAAATTGCTTCAATTATAATCTCATTATACAGTATCATTGACAATTACAATCCCATACGGTTTACAATCTTTATTTCGAGCAAAAATCTGAAAGCGGAAATTTTTTCGTTCCTACTTACTGTTTCAAAGCATCTGTCAGAAGTGTAATTAATATAAATTTCGTCTCACGAAGAAAATTAAAATTCCACATTTTATAGTACAATCACATAAGAAGAACAAAGTATGCAATTCAATAGAGAGGAAATAAAAACGCAAAGTTCTATTCAAACGCTCGCTGCTGGTTGTAGAACGAGTCTGGCGAGACACGGTTCGGTGCGTATTCTACTTAACGTCGTGTGAAGCCTCGTACATTTCTTTTAACTTGACGCGAGTTTTGTAATGATCCAGTCTTAATAGAAAAATTTCTAAAACGAACGAAATAGTTTCAGTATGAAATTAATACTAAATAAATGAAACGAACGGGAGTATTAAAATTGATAAAATCTAAAATTGTTAAAATTAACGAAAATGAGTTGAGATGATTTTTAATGTTAATTATAAAATCAGTTTAATTTAATCTTGCTGTTAGAAGAGAATCGAGCATTCTGCCAGTTATACTATACTTGCCATTGTGTAAGTCACGTAATAACTATTTGAGAACTAAATCCCTCAGGTCGTGGCCGAACATCGGTGAAAACGGCAGTTCAAGCCGCTGGAATCGACGGTGAGCCGACTTTGCTTTTGCTAGAGGAGCATCATATGAGGGAAGCTGGCTTGGCTGTTTTGGCCAGTGCAATAGTGTCGAGAGGAGAACTTCCAGGATTATTTACAGTGGAGGAACTCGACGGGTTAATAGCGCCGTTGGCTGACGTAGCAAGAAGAGAAGATTTTTCCAGCATGTTGGAGCAATATCTCTATCATCGTACGTCATATCTCAAACCTCTTCAGTGTCTCCAATAAGACACAGCGTGTTGATAGACATAGCGGCACTACGGTGAAAATATTGGCGCGTTCTCTACGAAATTGACTGGCGGAGAACTTAAAATTCAAAAAACTGAGAAATTAGGAAAATTAGAAAATTGGGAGACTGGACGATTGAGAAATTAAGAGATTAGGAATTTTGGGAAAATTGAGAAATTAAAAGAATTGAATGATTAGGAAGTGAAGAGCTGGGCAAATTAAGAAGTCAGAAACTTGCAGAAACTTGACAAATTAAGAAGTCAGAAATTTAGAAAAATTAGAAAATTTAACAAACTAAGGTGATTGGAAAATTAAGAAATTAGGAATGTAGAAAATTAGGGAATCAGAGAAATTAGAAACGTTGGAAAATTAACAAAATCGGAAATTTGCAAAAATCGAAAGTTAGAAATTTGCAAAGATTAGAAAATTTTTAAAAATTGACAAATTAAGGCGATTGGAAAACTAAGAAATTAGGAATTTGGAGAAATTAGGAAAATAGAAAATTTGGGAATCAGAGAAATTAGAAACGTTAAAAAATTAACAAAATCAAAAATTTGCAAAAATCGAAAGTTAGAAATTTACAAAGATTAGAAAATTTCTAAAAATTGGCAAACTAAGACGATCGAGAAACTAAAAAATGAGAAATTTAGAAAATTAGGGAATCAGAGAAATTAGAAACGTTGGGAAATTAACAAAATCGGAAATTTGCAAAAATCGAAAGTTAGAAATTTGCAAAGATTAGAAAATTTTTAAAAATTGACAAATTAAGGCGATTGGAAAACTAAGAAATTAGGAATTTGGAGAAATTAGGAAATTAGAAAATTTGGGAATCAGAGAAATTAGAAACGTTAAAAAATTAACAAAATCAAAAATTTGCAAAAATCGAAAGTTAGAAACTTACAAAGATTAGAAAATTTCTAAGAATTGGCAAACTAAGACGATTGAGAAACTAAGAAATGAGAAATTTAGAAAATTAGGGAATCAGAGAAATTAGAAACGTTGGGAAATTAACAAAATCGGAAATTTGCAAAAATCAGAAGTTAGAAATTTATAAAGGTGACAAGATTGGCAAAACTTGCAAAAATTATTAATTATTAGAAAAATCGGAAAATTTTCAAAAACCGAAAGAATTGATGAAAGAATCAGGAAATGGGAAAATTAAGAAGCTAGAAAATTCGACAATTGAAAATTAACATCACTATATATACATACACATACATTACAGTACTTACTATATAACTATACTGTACAATTATTGTACACAGGTCTACGCAATTACCTTCGAGTGGCCATAATCCTGGACAGCAAAGAGCTTCGTTCGCCTTGGCTGTCGCGTTCCGGACTTCTCGGGCATTGTGCGTTGATCGGTCCTGGTGTTGGCAGCGAATGGTGGTGCTGGGAGGGTGCTCTGACCGAGATAGCCTGCCAGCAAACCGGCCACGAAGAAACACCGGCTGGCGTTAAAACGATGGTGAAGGCACATCTCGATTCATCGCGACAGCAGCAAGCTCCTGCTCGATTCTTTGCTCTGCTGCACACTTGGAAGCATCTGCACGTGACTTGGAACGACGAGGTGGAGCAGAAATTGAACAGTCTCGATGCCGGCGTGGGAAAGTTGAAGGAAGCTGGGGCGCAAGTGGCTAAACTGGAGGACGAAGTTTCGAAACAGCGTCAGGAGCTGGAGGTACACGTTAACGTTGTTAATTTTCACCGAGTTTACCCGCGATGGCGTTTACTCGATGCAACCTATACGACGTTCAGACACTGATTAATAAATTTTGGTTAATTAACGACGCTGCGTGTACAAGGGGACTATCGAATCTCTCTGCGTTTTATTTGCTCGTTTTCTCTGATCTTTTCGTCAAATTTCTTTAGTTTCGCGATTCGTTGTTATATCGGCGGTGTAAATGGCGTTGAGATATCGATTAATAATTTTTGGCTAATTGAATTGGTGTGCTAAGGGACGCATGTTTCTCCGCGTGGAACGAAAGTTCAATTTGTTCTTTCTTGAATTTACTGCCGCGATATTATTTGGGTTGTGACTCTGGTAATTAACAATTTAATTAAGGTACGTATAAAGGGATGCGATATGGTTATTCACGCGGAATAAAATTTTATCGTGTTTTATCCAATGGTTTCCACCAAATTTACCGCTGTAATATTATTCTGGGGTAAGCTGCGTTAATTAAAAATTTTTCATCAATTGATGAAGGCGAACGAATGTGCTCCCTCGCCTGAAATAAAATTCTATGCTGTTTAATAAAAAGTTTGAATTACGTTGCTTGTAAAATACGTTGCGGGTGAAAAGCTGGTTTTTTTAAAATTATTCCATTTATTATTCTAAATTTCGTTTGGTGGGTTTTTCGAAAAAGTATAAATTTTCACGTTTATTTGAAATTCAAAAATAAAATTTAAAACTTGAAAGTAATTTTGAAAAGTCGTTAATTAATATTGTGCAACGATCTGAAAGATTGCATTCGACTCGACTGTTTCGTAGAGATGAAAAAATTTTTTTAATAACTAATATTGCAACGTATGTATATATATATATATATATTCAGAATTACCGAATATTAATTGCATTTCCCGCGATAAATTGTAATAATTTTCAATTTCTCAGGCAGAGAAAGGACGTGCCAATGCAGCGCTCGAGCAAATCACCGCGACGATGAGAGGCGCCACGGGTCAGAGGGGCGAAATGGCCAACTTGAAAGCCGAAACCGAACTGGAGAGCACAGAATTGGCTCGCAGAAAGGTAAACGCGCTGCGCCGTGTAACATTTTTCACTCGATCTTGGTTTCTCAAACTTCTCCTTGGAACTTTCTCGTTTTCTTAAAATTTTCGAGACGGACAAATCACTTTCCTTCGCACGTTTCTGACATCGTAGATATCTTATTTGCTTCAGTCGAGCCAGTCAAGCAACATAGATAAATAAGTAAATAAAACGAAACCAAAAAAAAAATCGAATCACAGGCTGAAATCGAAGGAGAATTAGGGAAAGTGGAGCCGTTAGTGGAACAAGCGGCGCAAGCAGTGGCTGGCATCAGCGCTGACGCATTAGCGGAAGTTCGTTCTTTGAGAGCACCTCCAGCGCCTGTGAGAGACGTCCTCGAGGGTGTCCTTCGTTTAATGGGCATAAAAGACACGTCTTGGAACAGCATGAAGACGTTCCTGGCGAAACGCGGCATTAAGGACGAAATAAGGTAAACGCTCTGGCAATTGTGAAGCTCCGTAAGACTTCGCTTCGCTTGTTCTAGCGGTAAAATTCTTTCGCCAGGCGAAAAAAATAAAAAATTGCGACTCACGGGGTAATTTTATGGTAATTTTATTTTTGAGGGTGGCCTGCTTCAAGAGTTACGAGAGACACAATTTTACATCGTGTTTCAAGAAAAGCACGCTATATAATAATATAATAATAATATATATATATAATATAAATATTATATAATATTATATATATATAAATTATGATAATATAAATATTATATAATATTATATATATATAAATTATAATAATATGAATATTATATAATAATGTACACTATATAATACCTTCTGTGTGTTGATACGAGAGTTTACATTGTATTAATTGCTGAAGCAACTTTTACAGAGGAGGCATTCGCAACTGCATCGCGAAAAGTTTTATTCCTATCCTTCTTTTTATAATACAGAACTCGAATGATATAAATTTCTCGCGTTGAAATAGAACGATTCAGTTACCAAAATTTGTGACTTCGAGCAGCGATCAGAGACAGAATTGATCAACATTGAAACGTTCGCCTCAAATGAAAAATCCCTGAATTTCAAGCAAACATTGGAATTTTTATTCCAAAGTGTGCTTCGATTCTATACAAAATTAAGTCGAATCTCCCCTGTATTTATACCGTCGTCGCTGTATATTTGAACGAACACCTGATCTCATTTCGCAAACAATCAAACGTTCACTTCTGCTTCACCCTCGCAACTCGTAAGAAACGCATTGGGAACGACTCGACGAACAATATACTCGTTGATGCCAGTAAACGGGGCATCTGGGTGTATAAACCACGGGTCGGTGCTGATCGGACAATTCGAAAAAACGAGTCCATCTCGTCTGTCTCGTCTGTTTCATCAGCGACTATTCCGACGCGAGAGTTCGGGAAACCGTGGTAAACGTCTTTGTTCGATTTAGAACGTGGGACGCGAGAAGAAGCACACCATTGAGTCTGGAGGCGGTTGCCAAGTTGGTCAAGGAGCGGCCGGAGAGTTTCGAGGAGAAAACCGCGAAACGAGCTTCGGTGGCCGCGGCCCCTCTGGCCGCCTGGGTCCTCGCGAACCTTCAATACGGCCAGATTCTTCAGCAGGTCGCGCCCCTCGAGAGAGAGCAACGACAGCTGGCCGAGTAGGTGTTACACATCTCCGCGTATTTTTACGCAAAATGTGAAAGAGACAGGGGGAAAAATGCTGGTGACGACGAAGAATCATCTGATGTCTAGCTTCGTGAGAAAAAGAGATCTACTTGTTCATATTTTGAAACGCGAGACTTTCATTTCGACGATCACGAGCTCAGACATTGGTGACTTTTTCTTCCTAAGATGATGTTACGTAACTGTACCGAGGATTTCTTTTTTTCTCGAAAATTCAAATATTTAAAAAATTTTTTTCTCATAAATATTCGTCTGGTCAATTTCTTGCAATAAAATACGGGATATGGTAAATGTAAAATGTATTACAATCTGAAAACTTTGACAGTATTGAAGGATTTTAACTTAAAGGATTCGGCACAATAATTATTAAAGGATTTAATATAGTATTATATTATATTGTACGATATAATAATTGAACAGGTTTAATAATATTTGTTGGATACTCAAAGCTTCCAAAAAGTATAAAATATAAAGAAAATAAAATTCCCAATTTTATTCCATTTAAATAAAAGATTAGTCTTTTAAGCTTCCATTAAGAATTTTAATTATATAATATACTCATTCAATAATTTCAGAAGCTTTATTTATCATTATCGATTAAACCTGTACCAAGCAAACTGGCTAAATTCTCTTTCTCATCATCCAATTATTCCATCGAGAAGTTTAAAATTTTATTAACAGATAAGACACACTGTATCATAAAGCAATTTTTATTGAAATTTTAATAGAAGAGGATATTTTAACGTCGATAATTTTATTAATAAAAATCTTCAAATTTCATATTACGTTGCTACAATGAATGTTATTGCTTCAGACGTTTGTCAGCGGCAGAGGCTCAAATTGACAAGTTAGCAGAGGGGCTGAACACGGTGGAAAGTCGTGTGGCGCAGCTTCAAGAGGAGCTAGCGGAACGCTCGAGGGGTGCAGCCGCCCTTCAACTACGCGCCGAGGCAACAGAGGCGAGATTAGCGACTGCAAGAGCCTTGCTTCTGAAATTGGACACGGAGCATCGCGACTGGCAGGCACAATTAGAAGAACTGTCCAGCAGGAAACAAAAGTTGGACGTCGAGGCTGCTAATGTTGCGTCTTTGCTGGTTTACGAAGTAGGCCGCGACAATTTGTCCTTACGTCGGAAGATCGATGTTTGAATGTGATGTATAGAATAGTTAAACATTTCGTCTGAGTAATTTTCAACTTCAAAATAAATAATGCAATGCAATTCTTAATAGCTTAAAATTCGAAATGATTGCAATGCTTCTTACTAATTTGCAAAGTCGTTTTGAATAATAATATTCTTATAAATATTTAAAATCGACCGAATGATAAAAAAAAAAAAGGAAAATTAAGGTTTACGATCGACACAATGTTTCTATCAATATTCACAGTTGACTGAACGAATTAAAAATCCGAAATTCTTCAAATAGAATTTTTATATCATTTTATGTTAATATTAATTTTTCTTTTCAAAAATTATTTGCATGTTCAACTTCGTTTAATAATATTTTAATAATTTTTTTTATATATAATCGATATTAAACAATTTATGTTATTTTCAATTTTATATTCAATTATTCTATATTTTATTAATAAAATTAAATTTTAGAAAATTATACATTATTTTTAATTTTAAATTTATAAATTACCTATTTAAATTACGAATTTTAATTTATTTCAATTACCAAACAAAACGGTTGTCGAATGATAGTTGAAAATTCCAGAACTCGAGCCTAACGATAATATTCAAAAGCTAGAACCATGTGACAATAAAATCAAATGCTATCGTTTCGCGAATCTGACAATCTGCGAACACTTGAAAAATCCATGTTTTTGAATCGCAGAATCTTGGAAAGGATGACAAATGGAAGAAATCGGCCATAGATCTCTTGATTACCGAGAGAGAAAGGCTACTGTGGCGAGCTCAGGGTCTGCCAGCGGACACCGGAAGTCTGGTCGGTGCATCGTGCGCTCTCCGTGGTCCCCTGGTCCCCATATTCATCGATCCATCCGGCGTGGCAGTGTCGTGGCTGAAAAATAACGTCGGCTCAAGGATGGAGGTCACAAAGCCGGAGGATGCTAAATTTTTGACCACGTTGGAATTGGCAGTACGGTTTGGCAAACCGTTACTGGTGGAGGAACTCGTTGAATTCCCATCGATTCTGTTGCCATTGCTGCGTAGACGTCCCTTGAAACTCGGTGAACGAACACTGCCCGCGCCTCAAGGCTTCAAACTTTTCTTGGCCACTAGACGAGACAAATTGGATGGTTTCCCGAAGGAAGTCGACGCTGTTCTGTTCAAAATTGCTCTCGGCGCTGGTACCAAGAGTTTGGCCGAGAGATTCGTCGAAAAGGTAAGGGAAATGTTGGATTTGGTGGTTTTACAATCGATGCATATATTTATTTTAATATAATATGTATATATATATTTTTTATTATCTTAAAACTTGGAGTATTAACTAGACTGAATTAGATCGATTCTGTTCAATTTTTCCTACTCTCTTTTCTCCATTTAATGACCAAAGTGGACACTGTCCTCGTGCATATTTTCCCCTCTTTCTCTCTCACCCTCTCACCCTCGATATTATATTATTTTCAAAGTGTTGTTCAGGCCACTCGTATGCCTCGAGCTTCCATAAATTTGGTCTACGCTAGATTTTCGCTTCCCTGCACAAAGATTTCATTTAGATTTTATAATTCTCTCTTTAGAAATTCCAGTTGAAATTATAATTAATTTTGCGATATAAATACACTTTCTGAAACTAAAATATTCACTAAGTACATACATTTGCGGCAGAAATTCGAGTAACGCGCACTTTTCACCTCGAAACTTGCGAAAGACGGCGAAAAGAAATTGTACATCTGTAAATCTATGCTTCTAACGTGAAAAAAATTGGGCAACAGAGAGGTTTCAACCTTTAGAGAAATTTTCAAGGAAAAAAGTACGTTGACTCTCTTATCCGCTGCTATGATATGCAAATATCGTAGAAAAATGAATTACAGATCGTGAAAGTAGAAGCATTACGTTTTAAAAATAAGCTCAGAATAGAATTTCGTACGACTCCCTTTCGCAAAGTTAAAACAGCTTAAAAAGTCAGTGTGCAATAACATTTGACATTAATTTTATTGAACTGTCATCCGCAAATATTCGAGATTCGTCAATTTGTAAGACTGAACGCCGCGTTCACTTCGAGAATTTCAATCCAATTCCTTTTTAAGCAGTGTCCTGCGAAAGGTAGAAAAACGCAGTCGTAAAATTTAGAAACGATTTCACTCGCATCCTATCGAACTTGTCGCCAGAGACGATTTCTCCTTCCTGTTCCATTAGCGGAATATTCAAAAAAAAAAAAAAAAAAGGAAAGAAGAGAAGAGGGGGGGGGAAAGAAAAAGTGAAAAAGAATCTGTTCGAACGACAACTCATTTCGAGTGGCCCGACAATGAAATTGGAAAACTTCTCTCTGAGCGATGAGAGATCGAGAGAGTCTGGTGGAAAGTAAAATACCAGAGTTAAAGATTAATTGCTTCGTCGATGGACGGAGGGGGGCAGGTTCTGTTGAAGGAGACGCCGGAACTGGCGACGCAGAGGAAGGAGGCGTTGGAACGCGAAGAAAAATTATCAGGGGAACGGGACACCGCGAGATTGGATCTGTTGGCGCAGCTGGCCACGGCCAGAGGTCAAGATCTCCTTCAGGAGTCTGAAGGATCGCACGGTGGGCTTTTGTCATCGTTGGAAGCCACTCAATCGAAAGCCAAGGAAATAGCTGTGGCACTTGACGAGAGCCGACGAAGCTTCGAAGATGTCACCAGGTTCGTTATTAAATTTGATCAAAATTTTTACTAAAAAATCTAATATAAATATATTAATTATATATTTATATATATATTATAATAATAATTAATTGTATATACAATAAATTAATAATAATGTATTATATATATATTTGATCAAAATTTTTACTAAAAAAACTAATATATTAATTATATATTTACATGTACCAATATAATAACATAGTAGAAATATAATTGTTCATAGGATCCTCTTAGTTGACAAGGGGATTAAGTCCTTCTTCTTAACGTTGATTGAACTTTAATCAGTAATATTTTATAATAATTCATGTAAAACAAATTAAAAACAGAATGTAGGTTTATCGTAAGAAAATAAAGCGAAAGAATAATATTTACGATGATATGTTACGATGATATGAATAGTAAACTAATGGTAGGATGACGAACAATCGAATGTCATTATTTATTCGCGATGTAAAAATTGACTCTTATCTTTCATCAATCAAGAGTTTAGAGGTATTGAATTGATAAAATCAAAAATTGATAAATGAAATAAATATGATTTTTGTTAATTTTGGACCTTACACCACTCGCCAATTGAAAGACTCATGTACAATACTCATGTTAATTTAGTTAGATAATTCAAAACTAAATAAATTTTAATAAAATTTCTCTTTCATTCGAAAGTTTCATTTATAAAATAATAATATGTAAATATTCTAATTACGATAATAATATTTTAAACTGTAATTAGCCACATTTACAATTGAAACTTGTAATTGCAACGCTCACGTTTCTCCAGAAAAATTTATTTCATCCGAGAAGAAAATCGTGTATCATACTTTTAAAACGGGAGTGTGTACATGTGTAATTCTGAGCGAGTTTTGAATGAAAAAGGAGAAATTTCGTTAAAATGGATTTAAAATGCCACTTATCAATTGCTAGACATACACATAATTACAATTTGCAATTTGATAGCTGCAATTTGAAAAATAAAAAGGAAACTTTACAACTTGTAAGTCTTTTCGTGGCTAACAACTTGTTGCAGCCAATTTTATCGTCTCCCTGCGAAAGCGAAGAAATTATCACTATCGCAGAGCTGTGGAAACTCTGTAGAACTTATACGTGCTTCACAGATAACCTGCTCCCGCACGAAGCAGCAGCATTATTGGAATTAATTATGCCACTCGTGTAAATCCAGAAAGTGATTAACGGATTAATATGTTCCCCACCATGCGTGTTACATATGTATAAACGTGTTCCATGCTAAATGTACCATTCACGTTGAATTTCATCGTTATCATATCTAACAGGAACGTGTTAACAAAAGTGTACAAAATCCAATGAACACTGTTAGGATTAGTTCTGTCAAATTAAAGTCAATCTCTTTAATAATGGTTAATTTGAGCAAAATCGTGTTGAATATTTTTCTAACTGGAATGAGAAATTATTTTTGTATCAAGAATCGATTTGAAAAAGTAATTTTGATAAATCTTCAACACACCGCGAAAGTGTAGTAAGAATTAAATTATTTTACATTTCGCTCTATAAATGTGTGAATAAATGAAAATCTGCTTCTAACATTTATATGTTAATAATTTTATAACTATATTCTTACATAGAGACACAGAACGTAAATAAAATTCAAGTAATTTAAACTTTAATTTAAAGAAAACTCAACAAACTGACCAAGATTTGCAAAATAACGTAAAGTTACACTTCTAAAGAACCGTATTATTTTGGAAAAATCAGTCGAAATTTCCCGAATTTTTCTTTTAGCAAGTGATTGTTATAGCCAACGTAACATATCACAATAAAATTACAAAACGGTGGTATTTTAAAAAATACCGCCCTTCTAAAAAACTTTAATTCGTAATCTCACAATTTTTCGTGTTCACAAAAAAATATACATCTAGTCGAATATATCGATTTTGCATGAATTCAATCGACAAAGTAGAAAATCGTGTTAACAAAATAGTGTAAAGCATCAAGCGCAAATTACATATCGTCAGTATCAATAAACTTCGCAGACGTTCGAAGTAAATGTCGTTGAAATTCATGTTTCGTAGTTTATGTGATATTTTTGCTTAAAATTTGAAGTTTCGCGAACGTGCTGATCAAAGTTTCCACGGTTTCACTGCCCCGATGTACCCATCCCCCTGCACGTGAAAGTTTTTTAATTCGCAAAAACCTTGAGATTCATCGGGCAACTTCCTTTTATAAATATTCACTGTCGCGAGACGAGTTTCTGAAAAAAAAAAGAAAAGAAAAGGAGAAAGTTTCGCAAGAGTCGGGATAGTCGTAATTGGAACGAAGCTTCAATTTTTCATCCCAGCTTCGTCTGTACCGTATGATGTTCACAGGAGAGCCAAAGAGCATGAGAAATTGGCCAAATTCGCCGCCAACTTGTACAAAACTGTAAGAGGACTCACCGCATTGAATCCGCTGTACGTGTTCTCGGCGGAAGCTTTCACTGATATTTATTTAGAGGCGGAAGATTACAGGAGATCGATACTGTCTCAAGATAAAATGGAGCAGGACAAGCTGATCGAGAAACGGTACGAGTCTTCCTTCGAGAAAGTAGCTGTTCGATGAGAAACTTTAAACGAGACTTTTAAAATTTCTACATTCAAAACTTAGACGACAGACGACTACTTTAATTTGAAATTACGTAATTTATAACAACAGTGATTTGTAATTATTTCAACAGTAACGATTGCAGTATTATTTTGACGGTGAATTTTGTATATTAACCCCTTGCGCTGGCAACTGATTGCGGACCATAACGAATGACCAAACCGTATACAATAATTCGTCGCTTTCTTCTTCTTTGAAGTAATCAGTATATTATCACTGAATAGAAATGATTAAGAAGTAATAGATTTATCATTTGTTTTGCCTGGGTTGTACTTAAATGTACTTAAAACTGAAGGACAAAGATTTTGGGACAATTTTGGGACAAAAGATTCTCGACGTGCGTCATTCCAGCGCGAGAGGTTAAATGATGTTTTAATGTTCGTTTTTAATTTTCTGTTTCATCTTGTACTTTATATTCTTCGTGAGACAAATATTGATCAACGAAATTCCAGTAAATGAAAAATTCCAAAGTTCAATCGAAAATTTTAAAAGAAATTCGAGAGATTCGAAAATTGAAGAGAACATCCTTTCCCGCCAGAGAAAATAATAAGAACGAACGACGGGATTTCCTGAATTAATGAAACCTTCAAACTTACAAGCCTCGTCAACTCAAATTGCAGGCTGATAGCTTTGACTCTTCATTATTGCTCGAGGGCCGTGTACAGGGAGCATCGATTGCCAGTCGCGTTACAATTGGCACTTTCGTTAAACTCCGTGCCAGACGTCGAGAGAAATTTCTTATTGGGTGAAATCCCGTTAAACGACGACGAGGATTCCGATTACAAGGTACCTGACTGGGTGCCGGAGGAACGGCGTCTAACAGTCCGGGCGTTAGCCTCGTCGTTCCCGCAAGTAAGTTGTCAATCTATTTGCAAATTGCCGGCATTATTGAACTGCGATTCCCTTGGAACTCGTGCAGGTAGCTGCGCGGATGAAGCAACCCTGGTTGAACGACGTCAGCAATATTTACGCGGAGAGCAACTTAACCACGTTCCAAAAAATTTTACTGATAAAGACTCTACGTCCGGACTACTTGCACACGGCTCTCACGAAACTGGCCGCTGAAGTATTGGGTAACACGATCTTCTGTTAATAAATGAAAGAAAATGAAGGATCCGACGACCAATTTTAGATTTCCTTCTTTTCTTTAACAATTGCTCGAGAGACACGGTGATTTTCGTAATCAAAATTTACGTTGATTTCTTTTCACTTTAATTTATCGTAATATTTTTTTAACTATAATTTCTAATTATATTGATCTGACGACCAATTTCAGATTTCCTTATTTTTTTTCTTTTTTACAATTGCTCGAGAGACACGGTGATTTTTGTAATCGAAATTAACTAATTCAATTGATTTCTTTTTATTTTAATTATCGTAATATTTTTTTAATTACGATGATCTCTATGTAGAATATTTTGATACGTGTTAAATATATTGTTAATAATATTATGCTTCCTAGATAGATATTTAATTGATCGTATTCCTTTATTATTTAACGCGGACGCTCCTTCTAGGTATCTCGGGGATTTCCTCTCCTTAGATCCGAGATTTACAAAAATATTGAACTCGAGCAATTCGACTTTACATCCATGGTTTCCTTTTTCCCTTTTTTCAAATAGCGCACAAAATTATTCTTTTTCGAGAAGCACGATATTGCTTCCTTTGCATCTGCCTTTTCATCATTATCATCCTATTCCCCTTTCGTGTTATTTTACTTTGTTTCACTGTCGTCATCTGTTTAATTTCTTCTCATGGATCTTTCCTTTCCTCAACAGAGCCTTCCTGTTAAAATAAATAAACGACTTCAAAAGTCAAAGAAACTATTTAAGAGATATTGTTGGGGAATTACAAAAAAAGAAAAAAAATTGTTTGTTTGAAATATATTTATATGCATTCTGATAGGGTAGAATCGACAATTTACGCTGTTGAAATATATATTTCTTACCGTGTAATCTCTTCTTTCACTGAAAAGGTGTGAAAGATTTGGCGCCACCGCACTGGTCCCTGAGAAAGGTAGCCGAGAACGAGGCTACATATCCCGTGCTGTTACTTCTGTCACCGGGTGCTGATCCCGGTTCCGAGTTGAGAGCATTAGCCAGTAATCGGGTCGCATCGGCCACAGGATTCGTCGAAGTGTCTCTCGGACAGGGTCAAGTTGCTCAGGCTGAACTGTCGCTGGAGAATGCTTGCCGGTAAATGTACCTTTCTCTCGGCTGAGAGAGCATGAAATCAAAATTTCAAGCTTCCCGCGAGCTCTACATCGTTTTACGCTTGAAGAAAAATTTACGGTTTCATTCTCGACATAACTTCATCCTAGATTTGACGTGACGAAACGAAGAGACTGATATTGGCGCGATTTGAAGTTAAAATTGTTATTGTCGAAACGCATTTTGAAAACTTCCACGAATATTGTTATCTAGAAGAAGTAGAACTTACTTACTACGTATTATAATTGGGCACCTTTATGCGTTTATGGAAATTCGAAGATGCAAAAATATCCAATAAAGGGTATTAATTGTAATTCTGTGTAGAAGGAACAATCTCCTATTTAGATTAGTTCGTTCTTTTAATTATATTCATAATATTCGTATGTTATATTTTTAATTAATCATATTTGTTATTCATTAATTATATTTATTAAACTCATATAATTAAAGAAGTCATAATCTAGAAATAATATACTCTACTTTGGATATTTTTATGTCTCAGTTTTCCAAAAATGCGCAAAACCCATATGGTTATATTTTATTTATTTTTTACATGAAATTCTAAAAATTCCAAAGAAAGAGAAGGTCGACATTATAATACTTATTAATACGAATTAATACAAAGATTATGACTAATTTGGTATTTGGCCGCGAAGAATATGGCCTAAATCTTGCGTCTTCAGAACAGTGTGGTATTAGAGGAGATAATGAGGCGACGATCTTACGTTTACACAAGAGGTTCTTATACACTGTTATAATAAGATCCCAAAGGCATTGTTCGGCGTTCGTTGGCGGAAATTGGTCCCAGAGATTGTAAACCGACTAGGATCGCTGACGTATTATAATATTACGCGCCCATTAAACATCTATAAAGTGATAAAATAACTTGCCATCGAACCTTCCACATTTTTGTGGATTTAATCTGCAAATAATTAGAGATACCTTTTCCTTCATTCGTCATATAAATTACATTACATGCTCTAGAAATTGTCCCGGGATGCTGTGCCGTGAAAAGTATCGCAACTCGTTGAAAATTTCACAATGTTACAATAAGTTTAAAGTTTAAATTCGGTAAAAATTGAGAAAGTCACAGCCAAGTCGAAGGTTGAACGCAGACTCGGCAAAATGGGAAAATGAAAACTAAATCAGTAGAAACGAAGCGTAGGAAACCAATCGACTTCGTTCGAATTCGAACTTTGTCACGTTCGCTAAAAATTGAGAAGAAGAAAAAAAAGAAAACCTCACTCTGTTTCAAACCTCAACGTAACTGTCGCTCTGTTTCTTTGAAAATATACTGCTCACAAAAATTAGGGGATAAAATATTACGTCGTTTGCTTTTCTGATGTTCTTGTTTGATAAAAAAAAATCAAGTGCTTCCTTTCTTTTATCGTTTCATATTTATTTTGAAATTTTTGTGAGCAGTATAACATACTATAAATAATAAATAAATATACTCTATTATAATAAATACATAATATATAATAAATAAATAACTATAACTTTTGTGAGCAGTATAATATTTATAGTAATAAATAGTAAATAAATATACTATATTATAATAAATATATAATAAATAAATAAATATAATTTTTATGAGCAGTATAATATATTATAAATAACAAATAAATATACTATATTAATAAATATGTAATATATAATAAATAAATAAATATAATTTTTGTGAGCAGTATAATTATTACAAATAACAAATAAATATGCTATATTAATAAATAGATAATACATAATAAATAAATAAATATAATTTTTGTGAGCAGTATAATATACTATAAATAACAAATAAATATATAATGTATAATAAATAAATAAATATAATTTTTTGTGAGCAGTATAATATACTATAAATAACAAATAAATATACTCTATTGTAATGAATATATAATATATAATAAATAAATAAATATAATTTTTTGTGAGCAGTATAATATACTATAAATAACAAATAAATATACTCTATTGTAATGAATATATAATATATAATAAATAAATAAATATAATTTTTTGTGAGCAGTATAATATACTATAATACAATAAATAAATATACTACAATATTACTAAATATATACCGAGATTTAGAAAAAAAATTCAATCACGATCTCCCGTTCTGATTTCGGTCGAACAGAGACGGTAGCTGGATACTACTCAGCAACCTGCACCTGGCCCTCAACTGGCTACCACGGCTGGAAAGCCTCCTCAGATCGCTCTGGTGCAAGAAGAATCCCGCGGCGAGGATCTGGTTAACGACGGAGGAGTGCGTAGGATTCTATCCGAGCCTCGCCGGCCTCTGTTTGAAGCTCGCGTACGAGCCACCGGAGGGTGTGAAGAGAAACGTGAAACGATCGCTGCAGCAGCTGCACCAGAAGCACCGAACAGACGTGAACGTTCCCGGCAGCCTGTTGCTGTCGTGGCTGCACGCAACGCTCCAGGAACGAAGGAAGTTCGTCCCTCAAGGCTGGATAAGGTCGTACGAGTGGAACGAGTCGGACCTCGAGGCCGCCTACGAATTGGTGGTGAAAGAAACGGCGACGAGCAGGGGCAAGGACGGCGACTGGCAGACTGGCAGAGGGCTGTTGGACGTGGCGATTTATGGCGGTCGTTTGCAGGACGATTACGATATGAGAGCGCTGTGCTCGATTGTCCGTGACGTTTGGTGCTGCGAGGTGTTCCGCGGCCGGAGGCGATTGGCCGGCGTTCTGAAAGTGGTTGACGGCTCGTTCGAGGATGTGGCCAAGACTCTCGAGACCGTTCCGGATAATGACTCGCCCAAACAGTGCTTCGGATTGCCGGCGAACGCGCACAGAGCTTGGGAGAGGACTGCTGCCGAGGCTGCGCTCTCGCATTTGAAAGGTTTGTTGACGGTGAAACTGTGAAATGGCAGGGAATTCGAGATACGATACGGTAAAAGTTCGCGAAATGGAATTTCTTGTGGTATTTAGTTATACCTCGTTCGATCTTTATAAAGATATAATTTTGCGCGGGTAGGATTGGGATGGATATTCACGCGATCGTCTTGAACATCACGTTTGATTTGAAATATCATTTCATAAAATTTTTATCTATATTTAATTTTTATTTATAAATTTTAATATATAATAACAATATATAAATACAATTTAAGTATATCTTATCGTGGATTATCAAATTAAATAACAAATTTCGCCATATTACTTTATTTTAATGATTCGACGTTTAATTATAAAAATTTTATTCTTAAATTACTATAATAGGATATCTAATCGTAGTTTATTATTCGATTTTAATATAAAAATTTATACTATTAATATCAATTTCAATTTCACCTAAAATTAATAAATTACAACATATCGAGTTGTTTTCAAAGATATGAAGAAATTATGTTGAAACAAAAATTATAAAGTTAATATTATTTTAATATGTACATAAGTATATGCATTTTAATATACACATAAATATGTACAATAGTGTTTTAGTATGTTAATGCTTTTTTATATCATTCCAAAAAATCGGAGCTAACCTTGAATCCTTTCTAGCTACAAAAAAAAAAAAAAAGAAAGAAACAGTCCATTTATTATGACTCCCTTTACAATTAAACAATTTTTGTTAAATATTTTCACATCTTCGAAAACAACGGAGAAATTCTACGCAATTCAGCATCGCTTTAGTAATTCAGAACGAATTGTATTTTTCCGATTTCGCGTCGGATTTTCCTAAAAATTATTTTGCCTCGTTCCTGTTCCGTTTTAATTTGCTCTGACTGCTAGAGTAGGAAGCTTGTCAACGTTTCCTTTTTTTCTTTCTTTTAAATATTGACAGGTATTTTGATCAAAGCGTGTGTCAACGACGACAGAGGCAGCAAGAAAACGGAAACGAAAATTCAGAGGGACTTGAAAGAGCTGATCGATCGGCACGTGTCGATCTTTGGATCGTCAACGGCCATGGAGCAACACCGTGGTAGTAACAATCCGTTGCAAAGTTTCTTTGTCGACGAGATGAGTCTGACCAAGAGGACGTTGAATCTCATTCGCGCTGACGTGGAAACCTCGCGTCTCGAGGACGCCAAGGTTTAGTTATTAATTAACTTTTTAAAATTAACGTTCGAACCTTGACACCCAGGTCAATTCAATTCTTTTAAATTAAAAAAGGATCCAGAAGAGTCGATAAACTAAGTTAGTTTAAAAAATTATATTATTATATATTTATATATATATATTAAATAATTATATATAGTTTAAAAAATTAATTTAGTTTGTTACATTATTATATTATATTATTTCCAATTTAAAACATTGGAAGATTCGAAGCATCTGGAGAAAATTTCGGAAAATTCTGCCTGATTTCAAAGGTTACGGGGAGAATTGCTCGAACTTTGGACAAATTTTTCTAGACTCCCGCACACTGGATGGAAAACTGGAGATACGGACCGAAGGAAGCTCTCACATTCGTTAAAGGATTGTTGTCCAGGCACCAGGCTTTGGAATCCATCTTGGCCATTTCCTCGTCTGTGGTCGACATATCGCGGCTGGCGAGGCCACGTGCGTTCCTGACCGTTCTCAAGCAACACACCGCACGCGAAACGCGTCAACCTATGGAGAATCTTCGGCTTTGCGTGAACTGGCTTGAAAATCGGAGGAACGACGACTGGAAGATATCGTTGATCGTCGAAGGTCTACTGATATCTGGTAATTTCGTTCGTTCAACGATTAATTCGTATACTTTCACGTCGCTTCAATCCCTTGAATATTAATTTCTATGCGTTTCTATGAATTCGGCTGTTTTCGATCCGAGATGTCAGGTTGTGCGATAAATTCGTTGAATGTTAAAGAAACTGTTTGTTCACATCATCCGCAATGGACAATATGCATGATTCGTTCATGTGCTAAATAGAGGGACACGTATGTACATACGTAATAAGTATGTTAAACGCGGTGTATAATTATAATTATTTTGTGATGACAAAAATAGAAAGAAACCGGGTGCCATAAATATTTAATGCAGTTGGAAATAACATATAATTTCGAGATATTAAAGGGATTATTTATCACGAGGAAATATTGAACTTGTGACTGTCGAGCCAATTCAATCGAATTTATTGTACTAATAATGGAATATTCGTGATTCACAAGAGCGTAGAGGCGCAGCAACTTTTTGACGAAAGAGCTTTGAAAATTTTAGAAACTTTCGAAATTACTTGACTCACTTATGATTAACCATAGTTAGATACCATATACATCAGCAAACAAATTTATTTCACAACCTGACGATAAGAGTAACGACAAAATTAATTCGAAAAAATTGGAGAAACTTCACGTGGAAAGAAAAGTCGAAACGACGCGAGTTTTTGTTCAATTGACGTGAAATTTCTTCGATGTTCAGGAGCTTTGATAGAAGATGGAGGCCTGAAGGATCTCGATGCGAATGCAGCGTCCGTTGCGACCGCGCCCAGCTGTCAGATTGCATTCTTACCAGAGAGTTGCAACGACGACCAAGCGAGAAACAGAACGCTGAATGACTGTCTGGAAAATAGAAATTCGGACGATGTTCTCAACGTCCCGGTTTACGCGAATTCGCAACGAGATGCGTTGATCTGCTCACTTCCGGTTGGATGTCCCCGAGAGGATCACGACGACTGGCTACGACGAGGGATCGCTTTTCATCTAAAATTAATTTAGTTTTATTTGAATTACAAATAGCCGTGCGATTGCACTGCTAATTAAGGGTATGATTTATGCAGAATCATTTGCATATCATAATTATAACTGTGAAACGTAATTTACTATTCTGCAGTATACTGTTAATTGCATTACTTAATTCATATATCGATACCAGGAATCTAGCGACACCAAATAACAATCGAATTTGTTTGTCTAGTAACACGTATTGTAATTATTTTAATTATCTCAATTGTTTAATTGCAATCAAATGTGCACCATAAATGAAACGAGAGATAAAATAGGAGCGACTACTTTGAAACGTGACACGATTTCTATATCCGTTTGTCCAGTGGCGCTGTCAGTTTTGTTCCTACTTGGAAAATTACGAACGAGAATAATAACTGAAGGACACTGTAAATAATCAAAAACGTGAAAAATATTTCGACAACTTGAAAAAGAAAACACAGATTTCTATATTTCTGCAAAAATATATTTCAATTGTCTGTCTAGTGGCACTATTGTAATTTTTATTGCCACTTGGGAAATTCTAAACGAGAAACGCAATTGAAGTGCAGTGTAAATATTCAGAAATAAATATGGACAACTATTTCGAAAATTTAAGAACGAAAGGACTTTCATATTTCCATAAGAAACATTTGATTCGTTGTGTTTTTATTCCAAACGAGAATTGTAATTAAAATATACTGGAAATATTCACTCACGGAGATACATACGGACAACGTTCAGGAAATATTGTAATTATAGAAAGTTAGAAATTGATAAAAATGATCGAGTCGTTTACCTAGTGACATTATTTTTCTTTCTCGTTTATATAATTAAAAACACTAATCAAAAAAGTTACAATTTGTCTTCAGTAGTACTTATAACATTACTTACAAATATATAATCTTGAAACTTTAAAAGAATATCTATTTATTCCATATCGATTACCAAATAAAATTCCTCGGCACTTCAGTTAAAACTATAGTGTATTATTATGCTACAAGTACTGCATATTTTCAGGGATTTTTAAAGGGGATTTAATCTGCGAGACCACGAGAAGACCCAGTCATGAAAAAAGAATTTCCACTGATTTTAGAAACGTTCAGATTTTCGACAACAAAAAGTATACTCGCTGCATGGTGGCAAAAAACGAGCTCAAGGTTGGCAAAATTCACGCTTTACCACCCGAGAGCCTCGATGTTGCACGAGTTTATATACCTTCGCGAGGTTACAATAATTTAAAATACAGACGATTTTTCATCGGCGCTTCATAGTTTTGCCAATCACCGCGCTTCGTCCCGCAACTTTAATAACAAAGTTCAACAGCAAAATATTCGTAAAAATACTAGAATTAAAATTCCCTAGAATTGAAAAAGTTACAAAGAAGAACCGCAAAGCGAAGAACAACCATATTACGATCAAATACGTTCTTTTCTTTTTTTTTTTTTTTTTTTTTTTGGAACTTTCTCGTCGGAAAAATTTACAACAGACCGAGTTGCAGGTACACTCGGGCGCACTGTTTCTCCCCGTAATTTACGTTGCGAAATGTTTATGCATGTTTTAGTGTGTTTGGAGTACGTTCAGTTGCACGTTTATGCTCGCCCCGTACGCTTGCTTTACAACGTCTGTATTTACGATTTTATTCGCTAGAGTTGCCTCATTTTCTGGGAAATATAGGCACTCTTCGAGGGCACGAGAACGCTGCACATGCGTTCGATCGTTCTCTGCGCGCCTCCCGATACGTTAAAATTGTCGCGATTAAGAAATTCGCGTGTGCCTGTTTATAATGCAGCTGGGTATCGTTAACGTTGTTAATAAATTTCGTCGAAACTGGGAGGGATGCTAATCTCTCCGGTCACGTTACACCGCGAAATATTATTTATTTTTCCGTGGGTGAAATAAAACTGAATAATAAACGAATAATAAAATTACTCGGCCGTGCGATTTGATAATATAGAGAAGACAAAAATATGACGATTGTTCAACACTACCAACGTGCTCAGAATATAATTTTTCGGCACAAAACTCTATCTTTTTCTCAGAGATTTAAATTAATTTTTTGGTGAAATACACAGATCGAAGCTTGCGTTGTTTCTTGCACCATGAAGCTTCCCTATTTTTTTAGATTTTTAGGTTTATTTTAGGTTTTTCAGTTTTAAAGAAGAAGTTTCTTTTATTCCCCGAAATAATTGTAATTATTCGACTATTGAATGTGAGATATTTATAAAAGTTCAATAAATTATTGCTCAGATTGTGCCGTGTTCGAAATAAAGTATACTATTCAGAATTAAGTGCAAAATATTAATAGCTTTCAGATATTATTGACAATTTAGATATTTATATATTTATTTGTACGTTGAAAATCTCAGACAATTGTTCGAAAATTAATATTATTCTTATTGCATCATCTTGGAATTATAATTAATATTATCAAGATAATGGATTTCTGTGTAGCTTCAAGCTTGGCTCGCGACGTAATAGGAGGACAATGAAACCAAACGAAAGTTTTCTAAAAAGAGGAGGGCACAAAGGAGAACAAACGGACGTTAATTAGAGAGGGTTCTTGTTCCGTAACTTGTTGCATTTCATTTGCATAGAAGAAAGAACACGGCTAACTCTAAATCTCATTAGTGTACAAATTGAAGAATTTCGTTTCTTCGAAGTTAATTGAACAATCGTTAGCATTCATTATGCAAACGATTCTCAACTAACTAACGATCTATCTCTAGGTCTTTGTAAACAAGTATGTTTATCTCTCATATCACGAGGCAACGAAGAGCATACTTTTTGAATGTCAAGACGTGGAAAATATATTTTAAAACCATTTGGAATGAAAACGTTGGACATGATTTAAGAAACAGTTATTTGAAAAAAGTGTCCACAGCTTTGGTAAAATGAAATTTCTGCAAAAATATATGGACGACGTCAAAGTCGTAACAACAGCGTTCAATTTTGATCAAATTGCAAATACAGATTCATTTCTAAACCCAAATAGACTCGCAGCTGTTGGTAAAATAATTTTAGCAGTCTCAAATTATCTCAAGGTACACAAACCTTCATTTTGAATTAAATTTCTAATTCGCATTGCTTCCAAAGCTAAATAAAACCACCATTTTTTAGTCAAATCTGAAATTTCCTCAAAATTTATTAACGTTCGCAATCTAATGATTATATCAAATTTTTGATAAACCGTACAAAACTTCACATTTATTTCCAAAGTTTCGATCAAATCGAAAATGCGATCCTAAAATAATTTGTCAACCTTCGCGGCGTAGTATGTAATGAAATTCAATAAATTAAATTTCTTAAATTTTTAACAAACCGAATAGAGAAACATATGCACGTATTTGTCTCCAAATCCAAATAAACAAAATCACTGATTTCGTGAAAATAGAATCAAACGACAAAATCGTTTTGCTGTAAGAAATAATGTTTTTGGTAAAATCTCGATGCCAGTGGGTAATTGGACGACGTCCGTATCGATGATTCGATCCGACAGTAGTTGAGAAAGTTCGTCTATAAATCTTCGTGGAGCTCGGATAGGCCGAACCGAAGTCACAACGCGAAGTTAATTTCGGAAAGTAGTTGGAAAGCTCTCGCCGATGGGAAAAACAAGTGGATAATCTGGCAACTTCCCTGGCCAAGGGATCAATATCCGCTTCGACCGACCGACTCTTGCGAAACTTTCCCGTTAATCTGCTTTCAGTTCGAAATGGGATTAGCCGATCAATGCCTGTTAATTAATAAATGCAAATTAGCGCGATGTTTTACGAGACGAGGTTATTGAAATATTTAATAAATCCCTCTGACGCGCGAGAATATTTGAACACTTGTTTCAAAAGATTTTTATAAAATATGTTCATTCGATGTTTCGTTTCTCGTCGACAAAAACGCTCAACATATTTTAATATCTGGCTACGAACATTCAAAATATACTCTTCTTCGCGAAACATTGGTAATATGTTAATTTCTACGACGAAAGGTCAGACACGGTAGCTTCCAGAACGTGTATTCTTTACACGCCACAGTGAAATATGCCGTTCTTCGTCAGACAAGTGAAACACGCTACTTCTACGTATTTGCGTATCGAGTAATACTATCGTGGCCGTTGATTAAAAATTAATTTCGTTGCGAGTACGTGCGCGTAGAATGTTATAAATTAATTTTGTTATCGGTATGTATGTATGAAACGTTATAAATTAATTTTATTGTGAGAATAATATACCTCGGTTGTGTATAGCATCAGGAAAAAATCCGCAATGTTGAAACAGATTCACAGTATGGTTAATATGTTACTTTGTTTCTGTGACACGGTCTATAATAATAATTAACATTTTAAGCAATATAATACTTTTGTTCATAATTATAAGAATTAACTAGAAAATCAAGTTACATAAAAATCTTACATGTAAAATCTAGAAAGTGTTCTCTCTACAAAGTGTTATTTTGTTTTTCAGTTTTGAAACGAACAGAAATAGATGAAAATCCTGAAATCTTCGAGCAGATATGTATATATGTGTGCGTGTGTGTGTGTTATTGTTACAGGAGCAAGGGGGAACAAAGAAAATCCACAGGTTCGAGAATCAGAAATCTTTTTATTACTTATAAAGTAATCGCTTGATACATCCTTCTAATCAGAAGTTACTCGTACGAGTTACATTAGACTCAGAAAATAGCGAGCGAGTAAAGTTAGAGAAGTCATTGCAATTACACGAGTTTTCGTTCCTGTAATCGCGTTTTCTTTTTTTTTTCTTTTTTTTTCTTTTCTTTTTGGTACGAAACGCTGTCTATTGCCAAACAATTTCACTCGACTCGAGGTTGTGACTCGACCCACCAACCTTCACCCTTTACAAATTCATTCATCACCCACGTAGCTTATCACAATAATGGTAAATCAATCGTGTGTCTATCAGTAATAATACTTAATAAACCTAAGAAGTTATCTACTTATTATTATATGTACACTCTTGTTCATGTATAAGTATCAGGACACTTACTGATCTGTTACGACGTGCGACGTATCGAATCGGATCACCAAAGTGAATTGTTTTCATTCGTAGAAGATAATCTATTAATTATAGTCTGATGTAAATTGTAGAAAATCTCGGGACGAATTAAACAGCACATTTCGCGAATTCTCGCATTGCAAATAGACAACCTGATGATTAGGCTGCGAATTATTTACGCGCTCGCGGGGAAATTTTACGAAACATCCAAAGTATAGCGAGTGTAATATTTAATTGTCGTTTGTAAAGTAAGCTGTTCCGACTATCGTCGTAAAAAAATACGAACTGGCATAAATATTCGCAGTCTACCAGTAATGATACAAATAATAAAGTCGATTGAAAGAAAGGCAGAGAGGTCTGACGAATACAGAGAGAAGGATGTTCAATTTTATTATACACAATTGATGAGACTCGTGTGAGACAATAATAACTTGTTCTTCGTCTCGATGACTTTCTAGTTTTCCACAAGTGGAAATGATAAATCGTCAGTACTGTTGAATAAATCATCATCCAGTGATTAATCCTCGGACGGCGACGATGGAGTCGTTTTATGAAATAAACACGTCAATGATAATATAAACGTAATATCTTTGACAATATTTTCCCCTTCGATTATCATTGGACCGCGAATTTTCGTTGCATTTCTGGAAAATTTTAAGTTTAATGAAATAACCTAACAGGCGAAACAAATCCACTATGTTTCAATTATTTCTCAATTGCGTGAAAACTCGCAGCCCAATTATCGAGCGCTAGAACAATTTCACTTCGCAACTGGATATAACAGAATACTTCGTCGTGCTTCCAAAAATACCACTTAAATCCACAGTATCAAATGATTAGACATAATCGAGAAACGTAGCTTCTTAACCGGGTAAAACAAGATATTTCGTTGTCGCGTTCTAAGAGAGCAAAGCTAAAATAAAAATCCAATAGAAAAATTTCGCTAGTCACAGAAAAAGAAGTGATTATTGCGAAAGTGGGTTTCAATTCTGAGTATTTCTTCCCTATAGATTCGGAGATACCTGCAAAGATGTTTCTAATGCTTTCCAATTAGAAGATTTTAGTTTTTGCCCAGGTTTAGGTGAAATTTGAGTTACATCTGGCTTTCCCTTCTTTTTTCTATTTCTTGAGTCTGGCTGGCAACTTTTTCCTCAATTAAAAATCACTCGTTTGCTTGAATCGTTTGATCAAAGCTTCGACAATGTATGTACAGCCAGTCTGAAATTATTGCAACTTGATCGTTACAAATTCCAATTTTCATTTAATTCAGTGCCAGATACAATCGAAAACGTCAAAGCAAAGGCACAGAGCCATTGAAGTATACGGTGTCAAAAAAATATTTTCCGAACCCAACTCCAAATCGTGCCCCTTGCCCAACACGTTTCAAGCTCGCTAAAATCGGAAGAGAGAGGATACTTTCGCAATAAACTACCAACTAGCACTCTAAACGATACTAACTAAATAAATATGCAACGTTAACCTGGTGTACGCGAATACAAAGCTATCCACTGTCTGACGATTAACCAGCGTCATAATCAACCACGAACAAATATCAAATAAATATCCAAAGGCGATCCTTCCGCGATTTTTCTGTGAATATGCATATACATACGTTATATGTATATACGTGTGTATATATAGATCGTCTTTTTAGCAGAAAGAAATTTTCACAACTCCGCGGCGAGCAGCCGCGTTTGTGAGGAATAGAGAACAGACCGCCCAACTTTCGCGACAATGAAATACGAACGGGCTAAGCTCGGCTCGTTACCGAGGGGAAGGATCGTAGTATTTAGGTCGGCGTTCACAATGCGTGGCGAGCTACAACAGCGGCCCTATTGTTTTCTCGTTCTGCTGCAGTCAAAACAGAGACCAGCTGCAGTCTAAATTAGTGGCGCACGGTTTAAACCTAACCCAGCGCGGCTAGAATCGAGTCGCGCGAGTCGATTTGAACATTCCATCCGTGACATTCGTTTCGCGCTTGCCTTTCAGAATCCCAGTCGAGTTCTTTTCCCTTTGCTCCTCACTTTTTTTTTTTTTTCACTCGTCACGTCCTCGCGGGTGAAAACGATTGCAAGAAAATATACTGTCCCCCGAAGAGGTTCAGCAAACATTTCACCGATGCAATGGTGAATATTATGAAAGAATTTTCTTGGATTTGTCCATTCGCGAGTGTCAAACTGATCGCAGGATCCTTGATTGATTTATAAATGAAAGAATGCAAGGAGATTGAGATATTGGAAAGAAGATGTTGCTTTAGAAAATAAAGAAATTGGGATGTCATTTTGGAATACTATTTTTTTTAACATTTCCCGCACGTTAGATGCGTTCTGGAAATTTTTGACAAATGCATGGACTAGATTCGCGATCTAACTGTGCGTACATTCGTGTAAAAACCATGATCCACGTTAAAAAAAAAAAGAAATAAAACAAAACAAGTGAATTCAGCGAATCGAACAATATTTGCTAATAAAAGTGTGATGATCGTGTCTTTGAAATTTGCTAAATTTGACGAATTATAATTATTGTAACACGACACACGTTGCACGACGGTGTGTAACCATGAGATTGTATTTTACGTGGACCATAAATTACTAACAACGTCAATTTTGTCTTTCATTTCAGGTCGTACGAGATTGATACGTTGTCGTGGGAATTAATTAGAATATTTAAATTAAATGGTGATGATTAATCAATACCGAAAATAAATTTCTAGCTGCTTTGAGTGGATTAAACTCAGGCTGCTTCAATAATTTTATGCTTCAACGAAACACTACGACTACGTACGAAATTCGATCAGACGTTAATACCGAAATAAAAATGATCGATCTATGGATATTATCTTCCACCCTGCGTCAGATATTAACCTTTGTTTGTCTCTCTAAATTATTCTATTAATGCGACACGTGCTTCGATGTCAATGAATCTAAAGCCATCGAACTGTGCTTTGCTCAACAATAATGACAAATTATTGTTAACCAAATATAATTTGCGGTCGGCTGTGACAATTCGAAATTTTTACAAATAACCACCAATACGAAGCAAAATATTAGATAAATATCACTAACACAGTAAAACGTTAAACTTATACTTTTCACTCGTTTCGCTCGATCATAAAAATTTAATACAATTCGAAATTTCAATCAAACGGCAAGTTAATGATCGTGGTCTAATACGAAATCAATTAAACGCGAATCTCAACCATATTAAAACAAGAGAAATATTCAATTATCGATCGCGGTTTACCGACGGCGCGAAATTTTTTCCTCGAACGATTGTAATCCCCCGCGGGGTGGCACACGAGCGCACAATGTTGCCTGATTGCTGATTATAGCCATCTTTCACTACAACGGGGCTCAACGTTGCCTTGATTATAGTTACGTTCAGCAACCTGGAAGAGTTAACGAAGCATTAAACGCGAAGTTTCACGCGACTAAAACGCCTCGCGCGGACGACACGAAGCGAAAAGAGCCTCGTCGCCGGCGTGTGTTCGCCTAAATGTCGAACGCCTCGGCGACACGCGAGAAGCTCGCCCCGCTGCAGATTCTGAAACGCGAACGAGGAAAACGAAAACTTTACTCACGCGAGTGAACGTGCCCACTCGCACAATGTGGACTGATCTTTCATCGCATTGTGAACGCAGGCCTAAAGAAGTGCAGCGGCACCTGTTCGACTGTCGCTAAGGTGCCACGATAATCGACGACAGTGACATCAATTGTCACTTGCGTTTCGATATTGCTTCGCACGAAATAAAAGAAGTTTCTAGGAAAAGTTCTGTTCAGATGAAATTATAGTTGAATAATAGAAGTTCTAGGAACAGTCTGTTTCAGGCTATTACTCGTTTGTACAGGATTGAACGGCTTTGTAACCGTGTTGGAATTTATTTAAAGGAACGTAGAATTGTCGAGATTCTTATTGAACAGAATATACATTAATATTAGAATTATCAACCCTGCGACCTGGGTAATAATAAATAATTATGAGGAAAATTGAAACTAAACGAGATAGAATTATACCATTCCATTCCCAATAATGAAAATTCTTCTCATCTTGTTTGATCGTCCATTTGAAAATGGTCGATTGGTATTCAACCATTATTGGAATTGTTAATTTCCAATTTGACGCTGGAATTGTTAATCTGGCGAGAGCTGATTAAAAGATACGATTTACGTTAACGAAGGCTAACGTTAAAAATTAAATCTGTTGCAACGACAACAGGGTTCGACAGTTCTATTCGTATATTTTATTTATCGATAATATCGAGGAGTAAAAGTGTAACGAGAATGTAAATATGAGTACCACTAAAGCAACATCGAGAGAACGATAAGAAAAATAAATACGTTTCATCTCGATAATTCGTTACAACCTTCGTCTGTAGCCTAGAATCAACAAATAAATTGATTTCCATGGCATAGTCGCTGGAAAAGATATTTTCCCCCGGAAAATTCGGAAAATTTATTTACGAGTTCTCCAACTTCTAACTTGCGACAGTTAACTGGACGCTGTTACGTATCAACACTAGAACCACCGACGACTGAAATAACAAACTTCCATCGGGAAAACGAAGAACTACGACCTACACGACCTTATCACGAGCCAAATGAATTCGCCATGATCAGAATTCACGAATTCACTGTCATCTTTAACCTCGCATTTGAATAAAAACGAAACCAACCATTGGCAGAGGTGTCCATTCACACAAGATTTCGCTCGACGTTACACGTATCGACGAAAGATATCATTCGATATCATTCGGTATATCACCAAGGTTTCCATTTAATTCTAAATCCCTTAGACGACGAATTTTAGCCTACGTTCCCTAAACACTCTAAAGTTCCTCGGGTGATTCTCTACGCGAATCTACGAGAGGTGTTCCGAAAAATGTCGAAATCTCAACCGCTTGCGCTGTGCAACTTGGTTCGCGGACCATAACGAGCGACCGAACCCGTATACAATAATTCGTCGATTTCTTTTCCTTTTGAACTCGTCGGTATGATATCGCTGGATAGAAATTATTGAGAAGTAACAAATTTATTATTTTGCCTGTTTCGTTTTACTTAGATATACTTAAAACTGAGAAAATATTACAATTTTTGGAACAAAATTTATTTATTTGTTTCGACTGTTTCGTTTTACTCAGATATACTTAAAACTAAGAAAATATTACAATTTTTGGAACAAAATTTATTTATTTGTTTCGACTGTTTCGTTTTACTCAAATATACTTAAAACTGAGAAAATATTACAATTTTTAGAACAAAATTTATTCATTTGTTTCGTCTATTTTGTTTTATTTAAATATACTTAAAACTGAGAAAATATTACAATTTTTGGAACAAAATTTATTCATTTGTTTCGACTGTTTCGTTTTACTCAGATATACTTAAAACTGAGAAAATATTACAATTTTGGGACAAAACAATTCTCGACGTGCGTGGCACGTCATTCCAGCGCAAGAGGTTAGAAAATAAAATTAAGGATCGTTCACACCGACACGTTCTGGTAGTTCTAGCGTCAAGTGGAGCGCGCGAAGTACATACATACGTATTGTAGATTGTGTACGCGCGTGGATCGCGTGGTTTCGTCGACGTCGACGTATCCTAAGCGTAGAGGAAAAGGAGCGGAGAAACGCGCACACACGGGACAGAGAAGAAGACGTTGTTTCAGCGACGCGAACTCGGCCCGGGAACGCCGTGATTGTCGCCATGATTTATTGCTCTAAGAACTTAAGATGAAACTCGGACGGGCCGAGGGCGCGTCCCTGCGAAAGGCAATACTGTGTGTTCCTTCATTTTCCTTGCTGGAAAATTTCCCGCGCCATTTTGAACATGACGCCCATTCTCTCGCACTCTCACGCACTCTCTACTTTTGTTCTTTCCCCCTTCTTTTTGTTTCTTTCTCTCTTTAATTTTTTTCCTTTTTTTTTTGTTAAATTTTCGCTACTCCTCGTTGCCCATTCGTTCGTTTCGCGGAATTATCCATTACGTCGGGTTAACAACGCTGTTTCTAAATTACGTTTCGAGAGATGTTTGTCTGCGTGTTTTTTTTAATTTATCCTTCATCGGGGTGTTTCCTCAACTTTTGAATCAAAGCTGTTCTCGCTTTGTGGCTCGACGGTGCATCTTTCCAACTCGTTATTTTTTTCAAATTTTGCGAGAACCAGTGAAGAATCCCGGAAACCCGAAGAATCCTTGGTTCTGTTTATAATGTTTTTTTGGACAAAAGTGAAAAATATTTTTCCTGACAAATTTGCAAACTCGTAGATTAAAAACGCACGAAACATAATTGTCGGCATTCTTTGAAATTTTAATACCAGAATTTTGAATATTCACGTGATCTAAGTGAATTTCCTGCCCTTTGACGAAGAAATGACAAATAGAAGGAAATTTGATGAATAATTCATTCATGGCCGTAAAATTGAAACTTCGGTTCGCAGAAACGACATTTCATATGCATTAACTAGTAATGGCTCGTTCAGTGTCTTTCTTTACCATTCTACGTGATCGACATAGCGTGAAAGCTTTGCCTGACGCGACTTCAATTCGATCGCAGGCCTGATTAATTGATACGATTACGAGAACGATAATCAGATACGATACTGATCGTAAACATGTCGTGTGAAATATCGAGGCATCGGAGTTAAAAGGGTATATGGTATAGCAGAGTAAAATGGCAAACGATTTTTCACTACCATTTGAAGATCATATATCTTCCATCTGAAAAATCGACGAGAAAAGTTAAATTTAAATTAAATTGAAAAAGAAAATTTTAATCGTTAAATTTAATTTATTTTAAATTAAGTTAAATGATAAAGAAATTAAATTGTCGTTTCTAATTAAATAACTAGGATCCTCTTGCACGATACTTTAGCGACAAATCAAGTTACAAATTTCAAACACCTCCCCTCTCGTAAATTGGATAGCTTGTAATTTGTCAAGTTTCGTTACCAACTGCGCAAGACAACTCAGAAAATAATACTAATCCGATTTATAGTTTCCACAAACTTAACGACTGAACTGTCGATATTTTGATACCGCGATCGCCCAAAGTTAAAACAATTATATTGGTTCGTCAACCGTTTTCCTTGAACCTTAAACTTTCGTTCCAGTTTTTATCTCCATTACTATTATAGTAGAGCAATTGTTATTATTTTACACGACTATCGATGTTCGTTTCTTGATATTAATTTTCTCCAACGATGTTCATATCTCAAGTACACAACCTGGAATAATTAAATTCGAAATGTATTGCACGACACACGAGGGAAAGTCACACGCTGTCTACGCGATTCAGAAAAATATTTTTAACCTTTTTTTTTCAACTTTTCACTTTACGAGTGAAACTTTCATCCGTACGGTGTCTTGAACGAGACAGTTGAATATGTACCTGTTTTTCTCAATATTTACAAACGGACATTGTTTTCGATGTCTACCTAAAGTAAAACAATAGTTTTAAAAAGTAATATATCCTACGCGCAGGATAAGTAATCCTAAGTAAGGTACAACATCGTGGCTCGTTTATTTTTGTCATCATCATTGATCATCACCTAACGTCTTTTTAAAACACCTCGAACGTCTTTTTTTATTATCTATTTCGTTAATTCGATGCGATATGATTTAAATACTGATCGGTAGGCGACTACAAATTCGTGCCTCTGTGAAAAGTGAAGTTTTTTACTTTTTTGGCGAAGATTAGATTTTATTTTAGCTCTTGGTGGCTATCACGTTTATTCCGTCGTTATTCACTCTGGTGAATATTTTTTATTTTAAAGAAAAAAAACGAGGTTGAACAAATGCAATTAGTAGACCGCGAATTTTTACGAAGATTTAAAAATATTTAAAACGTGGAGGAAACAACTTTTCAATTACATTTACAAACATCAGAACAACCTGCATAAATATCTACATTAATCAAGCGAGACGTAGAAAAAAAACTAGCTAAAAATAATTACTTTTATCATTGTAAAATGTATACGATGTATATTAAAATATTAAAATAAAATTTCACATTTATTAAATTAAAATCTCATCTAATTCTGTGTGAACTTTAATTCACGATAGCCTTCAGGGTTTAAAATCCAGCCAAGGGGCCATTTCGTCAAAATCTTTTCAATGATTTCCAAAAATCTCTTCCCCATGAAAGTTGATTTTGCGCGTTAAATGTCGATCGCCAATCGCAAGAGCATTTAGATCGCCACTTTTTATCTAAACCGTTGATTCCAATGTTCGATCATTCATTGTTGAATGCAATGCAACAATCGAGACGTTCGAAAAAAAGCCGACGACTCTCTCGATGTATATAAATTTCATTCAGAATGACAGATTTGACGCTAAAATTTCACTCTAATCGTCGACTATCCGCCTAACGATTAATACTGAAAACCGAGTGATAAATGCACGGTTCTGTGATCAACGACGAAGGAGAGATTACCTTTCATTTACCAATGAAAATGTTTGTCGATTAACAAGTCGACTTTTTTTTTGGAAATTTTTAAATTTTCGGGAATACATCACGTTTTTTTATTATCTTCGTGACAAAAAGCGTTGACTTCTGTTTTCCTTCTTTCATTTTCTTCTCTTCGAAAAACTTGACAAATACTTGACAAATACGTCAGATTTTTTTTTTTTTTTGTTCAAAAAAATAGGACATTGTGTGGTTCTTACAATTATTAATTTGTTGATTCGATTATTTTTTTAATCAAGAAGTTTTATAATCGTGGGATTAACAATTAATAGAGACGAATTGACACTTGCGTGATTAATTTTGGTCTTTGTATAATTAAAGGAAAACGATGTCTCGAAAATTATAGAAATCTGCAAATAGAGAAATTATTATATTCGAAAGATTGGAATATCAGTGACGAACTGACGAGTTAGTGCATGCTCCTTTGTTTTTTATATTCTTCTGACGTTCTTCTCTAAAGATTCTTTTTTAACAAATTCTCTTATTTTACATCTTCATTTTTTTTAAAACACTCGTACTATTTATCAATTGATCTGGTAGTTCGCGTATATAACAAATATGTGATCTGTTCGAAAAATAAAGAGACTAACCAAGTTAAAAGTGATTTTTCTAACAAATTCTCTCGTGAAGAAATGGATTACTTCTCTCTTTATTTTCTTTCGTTTCTTTCTTCTTGAAACAATGCTAAAAGCACTTGTCCTTTAAAAAATTCACTCACAATCGTTTGATGATATCTCTGAATCGCCTCGAGATAATTATTTTTAATCATCTTATTTTAATCATAATCTGGAGTTATTACAATTCTTTGCAAATAAAAATTTGCAACACAGTATTGTTATTACTTTCAGAATTTACCTAATTATTTCAAATAGTTAAAAATATTTCAAAAAACAGTTTCTCCTGAAACTAAATTTATCTAGACACGTCAATTACTTTTAAAACTAAATATCGCTCGAATTATTCATATATTGCTAATCACATGTTACAAGCGTAGTTACGAGAATAACTTTCAAACGTTGAAAATAAAATTATCTTACAATCGTCCTTCCGAAAGAACGATGCAATCGCTGATTCATTTTTATTAAAACTACCCCTACGATTTAATAAAAGAAGCAATCTTCTTGTTTCCGTAACAGACCATATATTATAATATACATTTTGCGAAATTAGGTGTATGCATTAATGTTCCTTTTTTATTTTTACATACATCGTTGGAATGTTAAACTCGATGATGAAGTTTAATCGCCGCGTCACAGTGTTTCTCGAGATTCTTGTCAGCGACTATGAATAAGATTAATACACTCCCCCGTGCTACGTGAAAACGCACATTACGAGGATTAAAAATAAATGAAATCAGAATACACGTTTAGTCACAATAGCGCAAAATAGCTAGTTAGATCTGAATTCGATCGATCTGAAGTCACGCTGAAAAAAAAAAAAAAGAAAGAAAGAATGAGCGGCGGAATATTTTCGTTTGCACGATGTAGGCTTGATTTCTGGTCGTTCGATGCAATTCTTATTTCTGTTAAAGACTAGCTCCAGAATATCAGTTAACTTGGAATTGATATATATATATATATTGTAGAAATTATGCTAGAATATTTCTAAATCTTCTTAAATTCTACGATTACACAGTGATCTGACGATAAAAATAGAAAGAAGAAGACGAAGAGGAGGAATTTAAATCCTAATATATATATATACTTCGAATATTTCGAATATTGTTACAATTATCGCGAGAGAGTACAGTTTCGTTTGGAAAAATTCAGAGAAGCTCGTCTCTCGAAATTGCTCGGTAGTTTTTCCTCCTGTATGTTTTTTGCACGTAAACTTCAAACGTCGTGCTAGACATTCACAAAAATTGTTGCTAGAAAAGAAATTCGCCATTCGTCCGTCAGATCAACGAAGGACCGGCGTGTTATTATTAAAATCCCTCGTTTCGAAATGCATCGACCAGACATTAATATTTCTATACTTTCTAGTGTTCCGCATTTCGCGTTACAAACGTTACCCTCTAACGTTCAAATCCTAATGGCTGACATTTGTTCGACCAAAACAGCACGCGTCGAATCTCCGAGAAACACCGGTGACGCGACGAGCTGTTTCCCCGTTGATCAAATCGTGGACCAATCAGAAAAGGTGAGGAAATGCGAAAGAAACACAGAGTGAAGAGAAAGATCAGTTAGTGAATGCGAGTTTCGTCGAATGTCGACGAAGCTTGGAGCAGCCTACGATCAAACTCGTGAGAGTTCAAAGGAAAAATCACGGAGTGTTCCATTTTCCTTCGAAAAACGTGTAGCCCGAAAGAAGGGGCGACAGGAAACCATTGGAAACGTCGTTTACAATTTCGAGATCAGAAAATTGAAATTCGCTTCTTTCGCGACTTTAATGCGACAGAGGCTTGCCACGATTAATAGTCCTTGGTGAAAATACATTTGTAATTCTCTTCGGCTATATTCTCGAGAACACCGGAGAATAATCAAGTCCCGGGGCCCCTAAGCAGAACAGGATGCAGGCCACCGTGGAGGTTTTAGTCGGTAAGAATCCGACACTACCCAGCTCCACAAAATGGGCTGAGTGTCTTATGAAAGATTTCCTCCACGAAAAAAAGAAAAAAAAGAAAAAAATATTCTCGAGAAGAACAGGGAACTTTACGTCGCGGATCGAGCGAAGCACCGTCGATCAATAGTGGCGCGAAATTTGAATAACCTCCGTTTGACACACCTTCCACAGCTGATGCAACCAGATAGCTAACAACGATACTGCGTTATCCTACGATTTCAGATTACCTCTTCCGCTTTACATCCGCTTTTCCGCGGATTAATTTCAGACAAACCGCAGCGTTGCTTCATCTTCTCGCAAGGGTTTCGAAAAACATCGATTCCGCGCGAACGTTGCAACAACGATCTCCCGAGGTGAACTCGGGACTTCTGCCAACAATGAAATTGAACTTTAACATTTACGACGCTGTTCGTTCCTCTTGCTTGGCGAATCGAGCTTCAATCGCGGTCCAAGACGCAGTTAACCATGGGAAAACTCTCGTCGAGATACATCGTTCCCTTAACATCTAGCAAAATATTCTTTGAAATATTTACACCGAGCTCTGCGTACTGTTAACGATTTAAAAAGTGCAAAAGTTTCGTATATCGTGTAGCCGGTGTGTGTGTGTGTGTGTGTGTGTGTGTGTGTGTGTGTGTGTGTGTGTGTGTGTGTGTGTGTGTAAAATCTCGATCGGCAAGCAAGTTACGCAGAAATCGCGCTAGACAGACAGGCAAGGGTGAGAGGGGTGGAAAAAAGAAAAAAAGAAAAAGATCCTCTCTCGTATAATTTAATTACACTTAGGTCGTTTGAATCTCTCAGTTTTCGATTTTACACAATTCGACGATAAATCGAGGAATCTTCGTTCAAACGATCGGAGGAAGCATCTTGTTCGCGGATCGAGCCAAAGGAGATCGCTGCAATAAGGAAACACCTCCGCTTTTGAGTGATTTTTTAGTAAATCAACGAAGAATCGATCGACCGATCAGAAAACAAGCCCGGTTTTAACACGTTGGACGCCCCAGCGAGAATCGAGCGAGTGTCACACTCGCCAAACCACCTGGTCCGGTTTCGATTTTGGTTCGTCAGTTTCCAAAGTCATTGACATTGTATAAGTATGTCTGTGATTTGTTTCTTTATCCTCGAAATGTTTGTCAGACAGTGTAAGTTACTTGTAAAATGCTGCAAAACTGAACGAAGAAGATACTTAGATTTGGGTGACGGGGGGGCGTTCAACTGTGTTAAACTGTACTACGAATTCACGATCGAGCAATATTGTTATTACTATATATATTATTATTATTACATATATAATAAATAAAAATCTATATGTATTAATAATATTATTATTATTGTTATATGTATTATTATAATAAATAAAAATTTATATATATACAATATTATATGCATTAACATTATTATTATTATTATTATTATACATGTAATAATATATATAATAAACAAAAATTTATATAATATTGTACATATTAATATTATTATTATACGTATATAATAATATATACAATAAATAAAAATTTATATATATATACAATATTATATGTATTAATATTATTACTATTATTATACATATAATAATACATATAATAAATAAAAATTTATATATATACAATATTGTATATATCAAAATTATTATTATTCGTCTCAACAAAATCTCACTTTTTACGTCAAGTGGAAGATCACAATTTCTTTCAATAAAACAACGTGCACAAAAGTGAAAGTCTCCTTCTCGCAGCCAGAGTCCTTCGGTGCCAAACGACAAAACAACGCTTTTTTGGTCATCGAGTGAAAAGTTCACACTGATTGCTGCAGCCACGACGGACGATGACAGAAAGATCAATCCTAGGAGTCGAAAGTTTCTAGAGGAACAAAACTCGACACTGGACAAAGGGGGAACGAAAGCGTAACTGTACCTCGACCAAGGATAACAGAAGCTAAATTGCGCTAACAGAAGCTAAAAACATGGAAACGAGAGAGAAAGAACAAATTACAACACGGTTTATACTGAACGATCAATTTAATCGAAATCCCCGCGAAGTTCAAGTGAGTTCAAATTGAAGCGACGGCGAACGTTTCAACGGAACGCTCGGAGAGAGAATTTCACTTTTCATCGAAAACCTCGCGCTTGAACCGAAACTTGAAGCTGCTTTCAGCGCCGTGGCACCAGCTTACCTCGGCTTTCTTCGCGCTCCTCTAAATCGTCGAGACATTCGCCGAACGTAGGACCATCGCGTTCATCGTTCCTCGTCGGATAACAGGGACATTAAAGTACAATGGGAGGGGTGTGAATCGGATCGTTCGTTCGACGAACGTCGCTGCGAGTTTATCTCATTGTCAGATAGAATTACGAAGGCATCGTACGATATACTGCTACATATAAAAAATAATAATCAGAACAACTTGTGTCTTACGCTCGAAGGCATTTCTAGAATCGATTACACCCGTTGGTTGTACTCTCTACTGACAGTACTTACGATTACGTTACGCACTTGACGCGCCAAAGTTTCTCTAATCTCGATCTCTCGCTTAAAAATATGTGTGTACTCGGTTTTTAATTACAGAAGGGGGAGGAGGGGGGGTGGGGGGTAAGAGGGGCGGACACGCGCGAATACGATTTCTCTCGATCTATCCGAATATTCCGTAAGTTTTTCTGTCTGTTTCTTAACGAACGTGGTGAGACCATTGCAACGTCGATCAGTCGAGACATCTTCACGGTTAATAATCGACGACGTGACTGTGAGGGCGTCGAGCGATTCTCAATAGTTAGACAGCCACAGTGATGTGTGGCGTCGCGTGTAATTCTCGAAGATTGTCCGTCACGTCGTGCAACTGCCGCAATTAATAACCAACGACGCAGCTGCGAACGCCACGATCGTGAACACTTCGACGGAATTCGAGAGCTTGCCCAACCACTTCAGCTTCGTAAATTCGAGTCGAGGAATCCCCGGACGAACTTTCAGCGCCAGCACAATTTCGCGCGCGTCGCCGAACATCGATATCTCGCTCGTCGATTGTCAATATTCGAGTGCTGCTGGCAAATCGTCGAAGCGTCGAGAAATCTCTTGGATAAAAACGTGCGTAAGATCGATGGAATCGAAGACGCACGACACAAGAAACCATTTTATCCTCTATTTTATATATGTATACCTCGAAACGTTTTATTTAAACGTACTCTTAATCCTAATCGCGAAATCGAGAGAGGGAGAAGGGAAGAATATTTTGATATTAAATACTCGTGAACGTGTTCGCGGGTGTCCAACAATGGATATAACTTACCTCGTAGACGTCTACAGGTGTGTATATATATATATATATATAATGTATATCATATCGTGGCTCCATTATGCTCGACAAACGATCCCACGTGTCCGTTCGGACGAACAATGCTCGGAGAAGTATCGTGTGTATACGTTATACGACGTAATATCGTAAAGTAAAAGTTAGAATAGTCTAGTAATATAGTATAATAATAAGCGACGATAGACCGTCCTTTTTTTAAGAGCTAATTGGTGTTCGTACGTTGATCCCCTTTTTCATTTTGGTACCGATTTATGATAATTCTTCACCTCGATCGCTTGTCCCGCCCCGTCTGTCGTTACACCAATTTTCATCCGATCTCTGCTTGCTTTCCCTTTTCTCCAACCGAGTTTCACGGGTGAACACTGGCTGCTTGGTACGTTTCCCGAGGACTTCGTTACCTCACAATCTGATCACCTTTCGAGATCGGCGCGACACGATGGGATCTTATTTCGACGATTGACTCGAACTCATTGGAGACGATTTCCACGGACGAAGTATTTCGACGTGTCTGAGGGAAACTGACTCGTCGTAATATTATAAATACTTCAGTTCCTTCGGAGTAGATGTCGATCGAACGGAATGGGGGAATGATCGTTGACGAATAGAAAAAACGTACGTACTTTGAACTTGTAAAAATGAAATGTCGAAAGTTAATTAGATTTCACAGAATAATATATATTATAATAATATACATATATAATTTCACAGAATTACATATATATAAATATATATATATAATTATAAAACTGAAATAATATATACATATATATGAGAAAACTAAAATAATATTTATTGTAATGAAAAAAATGTTAAAAAAATACTCCTGTAATTCATGTAATTGTAAAAGTATTTCCCGTATACTGAAAAATACTCGTCCCACCATGAAATTCTACGCGGAAACGAAATCAAAGATTCCATCGATTCATCGATTGGCACAATTTCGTTTAAATCGGTGCCTGCCCACCACAAAACATCCGACTGTATCTCGATATTATATACAACAAGCTAGGAAACACTTCGATTAAATTCCCGACGTTCACGCAACCACGCTAAATCGATCGATATCGCGCCGATCCCGTATTACGAAGCCTTCAGAAATAAGTTACACGTGCCCAACGATTTTATATTACGAAATATTACTCACCAATCACTCTATTCAATCCATTTGTCTTTCATACGCAAGAAGAGTAAATTGTTCCATTGTTTCATTTTTTCATAGTAACGTGTACGTGTGTATACGTTCCGCGTGTGTGTATGTATGTCCAGCAGTGCGAAGAAGTTCGACGAATGTCACACGAACAGTGAGAAAAAAAAGAGCCCAGCATCGCGAAGAAATCGTGTGTGTTACATATCTTAGGGGCGATAAATATTTTATATCGGTATATCTTTTAACGTGTGTAGAAAATATATGTATATGTATAATATATTATATTAACGCGAGACTCGTTTCTTTTCTCTCTCTCTCTCTCTCTCTCTCTCTCTCTCTCTCTCTCTCTTCTTTTTTCTTCTCCTTATAGAAAAAGATATGTGTATCCTAGAACAAGCGAAGAGAACAATTCAACAAGAATTGGTTTTCGAAGATGTGAACGCTCGGATATCAGCAGAGTCGGATAGAAGATATCATTTCGCCTCGGCGAAAAATTCATTCAAGATGATCGTAACGACGAGCGATCTCGCTTGTCGATCTGCTCCCTCCAATCACGTTCTCTCATCGTTCAGTTCGAACGATCGTTCGAGCAGAAAAACAACGAGAAGAGAGAAACCTACAAAGGAAACTCCATATAACGTGAATCGACGGTTCTAAAGCTGCGCTCACGTTAGACGTGTTCCCGTCGGAACGACTAATTGGGCCAATTTACACAGGAAATTTCGCTGCCCGAGATTGAGTAAATTTAGCTTAAAGATCATTAGTTTGAGAAAAGGCGTCCTATCTCTATCGAGTATTTTTTAATGATTTGTCGAACAATAAGCAGTACAGTGAGTAAAACAGTCTAAAAGTCGTAGAAATGAAACTACGGTTTGATAGAGCAACGAGAACTGTAATAGAATAATGATTTTTAAGTAACAAAGATTGTACGATTATTGAATTCGTACAGCGTTTGATCAACTTTATTTTTTTTCTTTTGTTTTTTTTTTTTTTTTTTTTTTTTTTTATTTCAAGGCACGGCAGGTTTCTGTGCAACCTGGCCCGATCGATCCGCTTTAAATTATTCAAAATCGCCTGTGTAAACGCAGCGCCGTCCAAGTCGAAACGACCTGCACGTTTCGACCAACAGTGCCCATGTAAAGCTGCGTTTACATTAAACAATTTTTCGAGTCGACCTCAAATTGTTCACAATCGTTACAAAATACAGCATCGACCAAGTTTTGGCATCGAACAACTTTTAATCGCTCGATCAAGAACGAACCTAATCCTTTCAATTGTATTAATTGCAATGCAAACGCAGCTGAAATATTATAGGCTCGTTTGTCGAACGACGAGTCAGCGATCGATATCGAAATCGCACTAAAGAGTCGACAATCGATTCGCCTTTGATGATGTCCGTAGAATTATTAAATTATTAAACGATTTAATTTGACTTCTGCATCTCATCGACAATGTTCTCTTTCGAACGGATTACTTCTTCTCTACGATACACGTACCGGCCATGGTCGAACAGCCAAACTGTCGGATAACGAGGTGAACTTTTTAATCGAACGAAACAACTTGTCCTGCAAGTTGTCCAATACAAACGCAGCTTATATACGGCTCGCCGATGATCGAACGAACTAACGACTCTAACTTCAAATTCGGGAGCGGAAGGATTGCGTCCCAACTCTGCGTGAACGCAACTCTAATCGTTAAAAAGTTTCTCCGCGCGCGCTCCGCGTCGAACGTAGGCGAATTGGAGTCGCGCGACAAATGTAAATATCACGTCTACTTGGAACGACAGGCGTTAGAATCGACGAGGGACAGTTCTATTCGTACTCAGCCAACTCGTAATTACCTAGTTAAAATGGAACGTAGAAAAATATAAAATAAAAAATCATACAAACGAATGCGAATGATAAAGTGAGGATTAGTCTTTACGATATATATATATTTATATCAGCTACTCGTTCATCGTGACTCTCCTTTGATCCTAGTCTCTCACTAATTCGATTTCATTCTCTCACCCCCTCCCCCTGAGGAGGGGAGTCTTGCCGCGTAAAAACTCGCCGATACATCATCAACAGTTTGCAGAATGAGCAAAAAGATCTCCCAACTTCTCGTCTTGTCCCATCGCCCGCGCTGTCGAGACCTGTCATCGAGAAGTATTCGCGAATCGGCCCGCGAATTGGCTTTCCTCGTGAGACGAGTGGAGGCAAGCTACCTCTGCTCGATTGTACGAGAGAGAGTACGATATAATAAAAATTAAAAATACGTTACGCGTGCATTGTTATTATTATAGAGGTTCTTAATCGATCGGAAAAGTTTTCTCTAATCTTTATAACGCGACGCGTGTGTAACGCGCGACCAATCAAGCGTGATAAATTTACACACACGCCGGTGAAAAGGGATCTCGAGGTTTGGGGAGCACCTTTCGGGGTGAATTACGCGACTCGACAGAAGCTGATTATTCTGCCAGTCTGGTAAAAAGAAATATCGATTTATCACATACGACTTACGCAACACGAGGAGAAAGAGAGTTAAAAACGAACGTGCTCGTCTCTCGTCTTGATGATCGTCGTGACGTCGCGCGGTGACGACGAGTTGGCCGTCCGTTCGCCCCAGGATGTTCTTTCTCTGGATGTCCCATTGAAGAGCGAGATCTTTTACTAGGGATCGGTTCAGGCTCTACCAATCACGGCCGGAGGTCAGAGGGCGTTCTCCATTTCTTCTGTTGTCAGCTGGAACTGCTCTTGACCTATATATCAGCGAAGAAAGCCGATTTAACGATCCACCGGAAGCGTCACGTTGGCAAAAAGGATTTCAGTTTGATAGGACGTTTGAATGAATAAAGAGTCTCTCTCTCTCTCTCTCTCTCTCTCTCTCTTTCTCTCGAAAGGAGAGGACTCTTTCTTTCCAACAGAGAACAATGACAGAATGGTTCTCCTTTGCATATTCTTATCGACGGTCTTTCATATTGAAAGAGACGGTTTGTGCAGAGGGTAAATTATGACAGATGAAGCGGACAAATAATTTGTTTGAAGCTAAAGCGAATAGACTTTCTGGGTAGATGTGTATCTACAACGTAACTAGTTGCAGAGAAGAACAAAGAAATAAGAAAGACACTTGTGTTGGATCATTCTGTCGGAGTTACGTTTAATCCTTAACGCATTTCATATGTTATATTTAATATAACATAGTTACGATATATTGAAATATACACTGTGATTTTTTTTGTAGAGTATTCCATGCCTGAGCATTTTCTATCCGATTATGATAATTTAATCTAATCTAAATCGATCAAAATTTTTTAAATAACATTCAGTAATCATCGTGGTTAACTGGTATCGTTGGACATTGTAATTTAGACTTTCATAGTATTTTTGAAATTTGATTTTAATCTTATTTTTTATCAGGGAAAAACGTAAGGTAAAATTAATACAGTCGCCTACACTCCAACGATACTATTTGAAGGTTATATAATAATGGAGAGATTTGGGAGTTCTGTAAAATTGAAAATTTAATATGAGAGCAAATATATAGGAGAAATGAAGAAATTAAATATAGAAAATAGAGAAATTAAATATAGGAAAATTAATTAACAGGTAATTTCTTATTTTTCATCTAGTATACGATACTTATAGAATGATCCAGTAGATTCCAAGAAAATTTGTAACGTTGTCCTAAGAAAGGATACAATAACGCTTGGTTTATTAACAGATACTACCAGAAACCAATAAAACATGGTGTAACACGATCCAAAATTAATTTAAAACTCAGAGTGTCGGAGTTCATATTTCTCTTCTCTGCTCATTGAAAAATTCTTTCTTCCTACATGGATTAATAATTTTCTCCTTCCTTTAATCGAACTCTTTTTTTCAAAATAATACCGAGAAAAAAAGAGAGAGAGAGAGAGAGAGAGAAAATTTAATTATCAAGAGGCAGAGTTCATATTGATATAACCTTTGGAAAGAGCAATTAAAAATAACATTCTGACTTCATGAAATAATATAATGCGAAAGAGAAAACGTTTCCTTCCCCGTTATCTAATAAAGCTATCAACGTACATTTTCCATTTCTCTCGACTGACCCTAATTTCTTTCTTTCTTTTTTTTTTTCTTTTTTCTTTCACCACTCTACACTTCGCTACGTCGTTACACATTCGCGCAGAATATCTCCTCTTGCAGCTAGAGAACCAAAGAGAGAAAGACGAAAACACTCACTGCATAAATACGCTGCGAGGTCACGGTCCTCCGCTTGCAGGGCTAGATCGCGAGGTGTGTTGCCGTGTCGATCCTTGATGATTAAAGTAGCACCGCCAGCCACTAACATGCAGCAAATTGAACGACGCTTATATTGAGCCGCTTTGTGCAAAGCGGTCTGACCTCTGCAATTAGAAAGTACAGACTTCTTCTTTTTCCCTTCCTTTCCTTTTTTTGTTTGCTCTCTATTTAGCAGCGCCGGGAATAAACCACTTCTTTGATCGCCGCCATGGCTCGTAGTAAACAGAGTTTGAAATATGGACCAAAAAAAAAAAAAAAATTGTTCAATTTACGCTGGCTTATGATGCTGCCGTTTGTGTGCTAAAGATCAAGCGCAAACAGGTCTTGGAGGCCTTGCAAAAATCCTGAGAACCTTCTTTCAGCCATTTTGCGACAATGGAATTCATTTTCTTTCGTCTGCTTTTGTCAAAAATTTGCCTAGACAATCGATCAATTGTAATACCAGCCATTGCGTTCCAGGTCGCGTTTGGACAAACGTTCGTTCGTCTTTCTTCCATTGTGATCAAATTTCAACTCGTTCGATGCTTGATAAATTATTCGCTGGTACAAATGAATGCCCGAGGAACGCAATAACTAGACTGCCAGTTTCTACGGATTTATTGAAAATTTCAAAGTAAGAAATTGCACGGGATTCTACATTCTCTGTAACATTTATATATGTATAAATATTATAAAACATATTTTCCACTGGGATTTAATTTTCATTCTCAGAAATTTAGAAAGTCTTATCTTTCACTCGTTCGGCGAACATCCTTCGTTCGTTCCTTTTTTTTACTGTTTCTGAATTTTTTTAAGTCTCTTTTTTTTTAACTTACTTGTCATTGTCGATCATATTGAGGATAGTCGATGGTGCGCAAGCGATGAGATATCTGACAATATCTTTGTGACCATATCTCGATGCTAGATGAAGAGCAGTTTGTCCAGAGGAATCGATGGACAGAAGGGAGTAGCCCTTCTCGTGAAGTTCCTTCAATGCCTGTAGATCGCCGATTTTCGCCGCCTTCAAAATACCATCACTGGCTTTCTCTAGTAATCCGGTATTAAACGTATGCACCTCGGAACTCAGGCCGAAAAGTCTATCTCGTGGACTGTAACAGAAGTTCGTTTCCTTCTCTTTACACCTTTCGTTCGATCAGTCTTCGTTCGAACTTGAGCCTTTCATTATTTTACAATCATTATTTCATATTTTCCTGCCATTCGTTATTTTATAATTTTATTTACTGATCTTCTTGGATCTCAGCTGGGCTAATTACTTTCTCTACGAGAGTAAATTAACACAAATTCGAGGAAATTAAGTAAAACTCAACACGGTTCTCCGAGGTTACATTTTCAGAATATTTAGAACACTCAGAATTTTGGAATTTCAGGATTTTAGGATTTTAGAATCTTGAAGTTTCAGGAGATTCCTCGGAGTTTTGGAATTTTAGAATTTCGGGATTTTAGAGTATCAAAGTATCAGAATTTAAAGGTGTTAGGTTCTGAGAATTTTGGAATTCCAGGATTTCGAAATTTCAGAATATTAGAATGTCAGAATTTGAAAATTTTAGGATTTCGGAGTTTTCAAATTTTAGAACATTATTACAATTTCAGAATAGTGAAATTTCGGAATACTTGTAATATTAAGCTTTCATTGCTATTCCTTTGTGCATTTTCCATTTAAAAAAGTCATCAGGACAACGGTGAAATTAATTACGAATTTAATTCTTCATAAAAATTTCTTTCTAAGGAGAGAAAGATGCGAAAGGAGTTGTTAATTAAAGCAGCCGTTGATCAAAAGGAATGAAACGAAAAGATTGAGAGAAAGAAGAAATTAAACATTCATGAAAAGCACTTCCATCTCATTGAACTCTTGGAAAGAGACGAGATTGTTCGTTACTGTATATACTGTGCATTAATTGGCATTCCTTTGCGATACTAACGAAAACCAAGTGAAAGGAGCATCCTAAACTCTGAAACGAAATTAGAGCGTTTCTAGAAAGACTGGTTTGAGAGTGAATGAGCGCGGATTTACTTTCAAAGATGCGGATTGCTGCAGGTAAGAGGAATACTGCATGAGTGGTCGTATTATTATTATTCAAGATGAAGATTTCAACATAGAGAAACAGCATTTCAAAGTTGCGGACGTTTTATACCTGTTTTTTTATACTAAAGCGAAGCCTTACTAGAAACACATTTTATCTCCTTCGCAAACTCTCTTCTCCTGAAAGTCATTTGTTAATCTTTTAATATCTAAAATTTCATGTTACCTATAAGAGAAGAATTTGGGAACTAATAATTCATTTGATATTTTCACGACAGTGCAATAAGTGACGAAGTATAACGAATGAAAAATAAAATTTAAACACGTGAACGTGTGACTTTCGTCTTTCGCGATGTCACAGGAAAAAATTTCGCAGATTGGTCTTGCATAACCCCGCCTCGATGATTTCGCGACTAAACTACCATTACGTCAAGTTAGAAACGAACTTTAAAAAGCTGAACCGGCGCGAGACACGAAATTTAACTTCATCTTGAATCTCGAGTACTTGACTGCAAGTTTAAATAATCCAATCCCCCTGTTACAACTTCCATAAAATTCGAATTACAATTCATCATGTGCTGGCGACGTTAAACTAACTCAACTAACAAGTTAAGCTGCTTCAGACCCGTAATAAAAATATCTCGTCATACCTTTAAAATTAGTTCTCAAGTAGGAAACGTCGTTTAATATTGATTGTAGAGTAGCATGACAAAGGTATAAATATTTTATAATTACACTGCGCCAGATTGTATTGTTTTGCATCAGCGCGTTGCGTTGGCTGGGCAAAGATTCAAAAAAAAAAAAAAAAAAAAAAACAGAAAAAAATGAAAAGGAAAGACAACGACCTAGCTTACCTAATGAAAGTGGGTGTTGTTTGATGCTGCGACTGTGTGACAACCGTCGCAGAGATCGATTTTGAGGAACTGCTCTGCTTGGTCGCGTCTTCAGGCATCCTCTCCTCCTTTTTCACAGTCGGAGGTTCGTCCTTTGGCGCTTCTCGGCTCATCGATTCAGATGGTTTCGCGGAATTTTGAGCCTCGTCCTGTGTCTTCGTTCTCGGTGGTGTTTCAGACGTCGCGTTCTGCGATTCCGTAACTGGCTGCGCCATTGGCACTTCGTCAGGCTTCTCTTTTGTCATGGCTGCGTTTGACTTTGGTCGTTCTTCGCTATATTACACGTTCTTTCTATTAATCTAATGATACGATTTCATTACCATTACAGATATCATGGACACACGAACGGATGTATATAATAGTGGCAACAAAAGGTTTTTTTCGACAAAGGCACGACTTTTTTTTTTTTATTTTTCGAAGCTACGAGTCATAATTGCGTAGCTCTTGGTTCACTGTTATTGCACGCGCGACTATTTAATTACCTCTCTGTGGACAACATAGATAAAAGACAAATGAGTAATACCACTACACCATATACGAATGGATGTTGTTCTCTGTTTAATGTAAATCGATACTACGATATTCGTTCGGTTCTTTCAGTTCAATATTTGATATTTCACGATCAAGTCGGTTATTAATATAATTTAAAACTCAATTGTCGATTCATTTCGAGCACAGAAACCGATTATGCAAATCTAATTCCAGAATCATCCGAATTTATTTGAGTATTTCAGAATTTTTCAGAATTTATTTGAAAAACGACAATTCCAGATTTGTTTCACGCGAATTCCGGACGAGTCTACGTTGAGCAAAGAACAACATTAAAATTCAATCAACAACTTTTAATATTATTATACAATAGACAAACAGATATAGTACAATATTGATTACAGCAGAAATATAATATACCATACTGTGACAGAGCCCGTCGTAACAAAACTCTACCGAAGATGATCGAAAGAAAGAATTTCCAATCGAACGTACGAAAGAAGAAGAATACCTTGGCGAGGGTTGAGCGGTTTCCGGTTCTTGCCTCGCGGACATCTTTGCCCCATCGGATTCGCTCGTTTGATTGGTCGCATTCTCCTCGAGAACGTACACCGCTTCGACAGCCACGTCGGTCACGTAATGGAGTTGCTCCTGAGCTCTGTCAATCCTGAAGAATCGCTCCGCGGTGCACGCTGAAAAATTGATCTGACTTGACGCCACGGCAGTGGTTTATAAATTACAAGTCAACGTGTTGACGAACTTTAGATTTCGCTCACTCGTTACTGTAACTTTCAGACTCTGCAAAGGATTCTAGACAAATGTACAATTTACTTCTCATCATTGTTATTTATCCAATTCTTTACTTATATTATCACAATAAATTTATGCAACGATTATTTATTATTATTGTCACTTGTTACTTGTACGGAGAAGATAATGAAAAATTACAGTAAATATTTCGAAGATTTTTCTAAAAATATTGAAGTCACGCGCGACGCTATGCGAACTTTTTGTGGTAGTGGTTGCCATAGATGAGTGAAAATACATGATGTTTGTATAGAAAGATGAGTGTGGCGAGAGTGAGAGTACAGAGTGGTGTGATGTGATCTGAGTGTTTGAGATATTCCAGGGCAGAAGAAAGAACGAATGAGAGAGATGTATGCGAGAACAGTTGAGCGCGAGCATGGTGACGAAAAAACAAATGTGATCGGGAAGATGCCCAGTCGAGAGTTGGATAGACGCGAGACTTGAGTGTAGCAGAGTATGAGAGTTGAAACAGAGTGTGAGAGTTAAATATATGTATTTCGTAATTTCTATTAAATCTATCTCCAACTAGTGTGTTTATCAGTCCGATCCAATAACACTTTTATGTACCCCAATAAATCTCCAAGAGTCAAAAATTATCGCAAGTCAAGAAATCGAAAATTAAAATCACTGCGAGTAAAGGGTGAAAAGTCGGTGGGAAACGAACAACCTGTAAGAGTACGGTGTCTACTTACAGTCGAGGAAGCAACAAGTGTCCATGTTATGATCTTTCGCCAGGATCTTCCTTAAGGATTCTAGGTCGGTGGTGGCGTCAAGATCAAGCGGATCCGCAATCCATGTGATCGCGGCCTTCTTCAACATATCTTTGTCGTGATGATACCTCTCGTAATCCGGCATCTTGATCTTCATCACCGGCAGTTTTAATCTGTCTAGTTTGACGTCCTGCTGCGGTTTGCTCGCGTTTCTTCGTTTCGCCAGCATCGTCGCTTTGTTCAGCAGTTTCAGATTTATAATGGATGGCAACAGCCGACAAGCCTCGCCATCGACCTAAGACGTGGATGATAATTCTTCTCGTATACAATTGTACGTACACAAGTGACATCGAATCAATAGAGATAAAACAATTGTTTCTAGTCTGAGGAATTACTTCAATAAATTTCTGATGCTTTCGGAAAATCGAGTGAATAAAATCTGATTGGAGTCACGGGTTTGTTGCGGAAAATAATCGAAAATTTTGATTGGAATTCCAATTAGTATTTTCATACGATTTGTAGATTTTCCTTTGTATTAATTATAATATTACGATTGATTATCTGTGTAATCTTTTTACGAAATTCTTGGCACCTACTTCCTCAAAACTCGTTAAATCACTGTATCGTGTTATTTTCCATCTATCTAATTAAATTATGTTGTTCATCGAATTATCCATAGTCTCTTCTATAATTGAGACATTTATCACTGTATGAATTTTAGTAATTAGTAGTTGGCGACGTGACTGTAATTTTCACGTTACGGCTGCGATAACGGCAAGTGACATAACTACAGCGGTCGCTCGTAGAAACAAATATAAAATAAATATAAAACCCAAGTACAGGGTGGCCACTGAAAAACTGAAGCGTTCGAAAAAGTCACAACTTGTTCATTTTTAATCTTTTCAGGTTTCACGCGTAATGACTGAAAAAAAAAAATCCATTAATTACATCTCCAAATGAAATAATAAAAAATTTTAAAAACACGCGTTTGTAAAAGTTGTTTCTGTGTTTCAGTGACCGCAGGACTCTGTATTAAAACAATTACCGGATAAATTCGTTTGGCAAATACAGAGCAAACACGTTTCATTAAGAATGAAATTGAATTTCGCACGAAGGAAATTTACCTGCATCGGGATGGTCCTGGTGGTAACCAGCTTAGCCGTGCTGCACTGGGCGATGCAGGTACCGTGTCCGCCTGCTTGAAGAAGCGGAAGCTGATACGTCGTCAAACCAACGACCTCGATCAGCCCATCTTCGGTCGATGGCTCCTTGGTTCCGCTGGCAGCGCCCCAAGGATGCGTTCCACCGCCGTACGAGGCGATGTTCAAGAAAACAATTGCGTGAACACGGTGCTCCTTCAACTTGGGCGTCATGTCCTGGCCGTCGCAATCCAACGTCACGAATTCCGAGAGATCCTTCCACTTTCGTCGCACGAGATCCTTACCACCCATCTGGCCGTAAAACATCTTGTTCCGTAACCGCGAATTGAACCTCTCTGGATGCGCCTCTGCAATACGATCGAGCGGCAATTTTTATTCCTACTGTTTTCTCGTCGCCACGTATCCTCAAAATTGTGACATTCATGAGCCACGAGCGGGATATTTACGATCGGTATTGTTCGGAATATGTAAAGCGTCCTCCTCGGATAGCTTTATCTTTCCCAACGGGGAAAATTCCATATTATGGGACACGGTTCGGATAAATTCAATTCGGGAATTCAGACGTTCGAAACGTTTCACGCCGGTGGGAGAATTGTTGTCTGGAGGCCGCGCCAAGGACTGAATTATCGTTTACACTCGAGGAGAACAAAACTCGTTCGACTCTTGACAAAGTCACAGAACAATTTCAACGATTTCGACTCAACAATTATAATCGCAAAATACGGAATTCCACTTTAACAGATGAAAAATTGAGAAGATACTAAAGAATCGAGTCGTGTAAGTCAATTTTTTTTCTTCGCTGGAACCACTTGCGCTGGAATGACGTGACACGCACGTCGAGAATTTTTTGTCCCAAGATTGCGATATTTCCTCAATTTGTATGGTATATTTAGGTATAACCCAGGCAAAGCAAATGATAAATTTATTACTTCTTAATAATTTCTATCCAGTGATGTGCCGACGAGTTCAAAAAGAAAACGACGAATTATACACGGTTTGGTCGCTCGTTATGGTCCGCAATCAGTTACCAGCGCAAATGCGTAACACCAGTACTACCAAAGTGGTCGAAACGTATAATTTTCCAATCTATGATTTTTTAAATATTTTAGATATTTTATATATGGCACACTGCAGTCAAAATAATTTTGACAATAATAATATTCTAATAATATTAACCTCTTGCACTGGAATGACGTGCCATGCACGTCGAGAATTGTTTGTCCCAAGATTGCAATATTTCCTCAATTTGTATGGTATATTTAGGTATAACCCAGGCAAAGCAAATGATAAATTTATTACTTCTCAATAATTTCTATCCAGTGATGTACCGACGAGTTCAAAAAGAAAACGACGAATTATACACGGTTTGGTCACTCGTTATGGTCCGCAATCAGTTACCAGCGCAAGTAGTTAACTTGCACTGGAATAACGTGCTATGCACGTCGAGAATTTTTTGTCTCAAAATTGCAATATTTCCTAAGTTTATATGGTATATTTAGGTATAACCCAGGCAAAGCAAATTTATTACTTCTTAATAATTTCTATCCAGTGATGTACCGACGAGTTCAAAAAGAAAACGACGAATTATACACGGTTTGGTCACTCGTTACGGTCCGCAATCAGCGCGAGTGGTTAAGACGATTACTATCACCCTCACGCTGTTCGGGAAAATTAAAATTCCCCCTACTACGTAATTGCAACCACGCAATCCCACCCACGCGACAACTCAAATAACAGGAAAAAACCTCTTCCAAGAAATTCTGTCGCGTCTTCTCTTTCGATGCTCGTCGAACCGTTCGACCGTCGAGCCAATCTCACCCTCGAGTTCACCACCCTCTCCCTTCGCTCCACGCCATTCACCGCAAATTTCCATCCATATGGAGAGAACACGCGTCCGCTCGACGATCCCAAAAGCATTTCGCGTTTCGCCAAAGACATTTGCATGAGATGTGGCAACAGGTTTGCCAACTATTTCACTTTAGGGTCGTTCGACGATAACGATAATAACCGCGCCCGTTGCCAAATAATTTAACCACACTGTTGCACGCCACTTGGGAGAAGCTCGAGTTTCGTGGGGGGCTGATACGTGTACGATGATACCTTGGAGACTCACCTCGAGCTTCGTGGAACTCAAGGGCGATATGAGCGTCCACACCGAGGGAGAAATAATTATTAACGACGTTCAGAGGTAGATTCTCTTTGCCCTTGCCGTTGTCGTCGTCGCCCTGCGCGTCGGGGTTCCTCTCCACCACCAGTTCCCATCTGTCCAACAGAGTTGTGTCGCTGTCGCCGATATTCGTCAGGATCTTCCCAATCGGCTCGTCCGTGTAACCGCCGCCCCATCCCAGAGCCCTGGCCAGATCGTTTCCAGTTCCCAGGGGGAGGACGCCCACCGCCGGTGGCGGAGACGCGCCGATCTGATCCAAAATTGACAACACCCAACCGACCGTGCCGTCGCCGCCGCATGCCAGAACTCGTAGATTAGGAACTTTTTTGAATAGCTCTAGCCTGCAAGCGAGAGGGAAAAACATTTGTTTCCTTCGGCTCTGTTTCTCTCGTTTCTTTGGTAATTACGAAGTAAAATGGGAGTGACAAATCTTTTTCCTATCTTTTCTATATTTTTTTTCTTCTCTTTTAGTTTCTTTACTTTTATTTTTTAGTTCCGTTCTTTGTAATTTCCGTATTTTTGTCGTCTGCACTTTGTACAGCGATGAACGCGTTCGAATGAAATAACTTTCGAATAAGTTTCCTTTTTCCTATCTCTTCCTATTTTTTTAGTTTTCTGTTCTTTTTCATTCTCTTTTTTTAGTTTCGTTCTTTGCATTTTTGTACAGCGATGCGTTCGAATGAAACAACCTCCCAACTCAAGTACTTATAATTCACATTGGAAGTTTAATAATTTAAATAGTTTAACAATTTTTCGAGACGATGTAATAACTCAAAGTTTGCAACACGCCGTGCTGCAAGTGAGATAGAGATGGGCATTCGTTCGAGAAACTGCTTAAAATGCAGTGAAAAATATAAAACTCGCGCCGGGAAAATGAAATGAAAAAGGAAGAAGAAAAGTCTCCAACGAGGAGAGAATCCGCGTGCGAAAATATTCAATGAATTTGACAGTTTAAAAAAAAAAAACATTAACATACCTCTGCGTAATATCAAGCAGCTGGATTTTATTACAGTTCTTCTTCATGAAATACCAATATTTACAAGTTTGCATCCATTCGTGCACACGAATAAAACTACAAAATGAAAACGAACGTTTCTTTTGGGACTTTTTCAAAACCCGGCGAATTCTCGAGTCTATTTTATTTTCAACGCTACGATGTCAAACGTGAATGGAAACACTAATTTCATTAATACCTCTTGCTCCTACCCTTTCGAAGGATCCGTTTTCAAAGGGAGAAAAAAGCGAAATAATCAGCATACTATATTACATTTTTAATCCCGGCACGTTCTGGCGCGGAATTAGGTTAGCTAAATGGGAAAATTGACTCGAATTAGTTCATTGGATTAGCGGAAAAGTGGGGAGTGGGGATGGTTGGGGGGGAGGGGGAGGAGGATATTGGAAAACATGACAAATGAACAAGAGATTTAATTAAAGTTGCACGGTTGGCTGCTAGCCAGGAAATAGCCGGACAAAGGTGAACATTCCGGAAATAAAAGCTGTCGTTACGGTACGATCGAAACTTCCTGCGAAAGTTGATTTCATTTCATTCGCTCGCATTCACGATGACAGAGAACAAACAACACATCGTTCCCGTATACGTACGTTCGTACACTGCACGGTGATAAAAGTTTTCCTCCGGCTCATATCCGGCCGATGAGTTTCTCTCTGTATTTTTCGCGACGAGCCACTTCGTTTGTTTTTTCGCTGTTCGCGGCAAATATTTGGAATTTTTTTAATTATGCAGATGCAACGGCGGCCGCGTCGTCGACGAGTACAAGGAAATGCTCTCTCCGATTTCATATTAATTCGCAAACAACGTTAATGGCAAAAACTTCATGTTTGTGGAGCAAACATGAAACAAACCTGCGTGTGTGACAGCGTTTTCGTTTGTACACAATGGCGAGGCAAACGCGTATATATACATACTTGTACGCAAGTATAAAGTAAATGTAGACGCGTGACAACATTTTCATTTGTGATTTATAAATAATCTTGAAATTTCAGAACGGCCAGGTTGTAATTGCTGTTTAACTTTCACCGCGTTTGGATTGAAATGAGAAAAGAAACAAGAAAAATTCGATGCATATTCTGTCCCGTTGCAACAAATCAATTAGTTTCAAATTTTGTCTGACAACACTTTCAATTACCAAAAATCAGTAGAAACGATTCTTACAGTCAAAAGCGCACGTTAGAGTCTCTCTCTCTCTCTCTCTATTTCTCGAATATCTTGACACTTCGAGTGTCACGTCTGTGATTTAAAGATCACCTGCTACTGACACACGTTCCACCTAGATGGTACAACGTGCAAACATTTCCATTACGTTCTCAGATCAATGTTATAACTTGTGTACGAATATTAATACGACGATTCATCAATCTTGACACTTGAAAAACAGGCGTTCACACGATGAATAACACTCGAAACACGAAATCTCAATGCAAATTACATTTGTCCAACGGCACACTCGCGAGACTACGAGACTCGAGCCACAGTGAAACCCCGTTTATCCACTTCATCAGACTTACCCCATCTTGGGCCCACCCTGGGTCAGATCGAACACCTGCCGCGGATTCAACAGCCATTGAAACTTCTGGAGGAGCTTGGCTCCCTGATTGCCGCCCGATTTCGGATTAATGAAAACCAGCACCGGCTTCACCGATGGCGTTGGTATGGGCTTCACCACCCACAGCCTTCCCTGATCCTTCTCCTGCTCCTTGTCCTTCTCCTTCTCCTTGGACTTTTTCCTGCTGGTGCCGGCGCCGCTCCCAGACTTCTTCTTCCTCGGCGATTTCCTCAGGCTGCTCTTGAAGCTGCCCTTTCTCGGCAGCTTCACGATCCAAGACGGCGGCACGATGATGGACGCGTGGATACCCAGCTCGCAATTCTCGCCGATCTTCTGCACGTTGAAGCACGCCTCTTTGTTGTGGTAGGCGAGCTTGCACCAGCTGCAGCTCACCGCGACGATCTCCTTGGAGCTGAAGCTCAACTTCGACTGGAACGACTTGCCGCAATTCGCGCACTTCCCTTTCTGCGAGCGCCGATGTACCCAGTGATGATGAGTGTTCGTCTGTTCCCGGTACTGGCGGACACCGACGTCCCGGAAACCCGACTTACAGGCGAAGTTCAGGCTCACCGCGCACACCGCGTGAGCCACCACTCGGCAGGCTGCGCATTTCATCCGGGGCCCGTGTTTCTGAAATATCAAAACACACGTGGTACATAGGTTAGTGATGTCACGCAGTTGACGACTCGACTGGTTGAACATCTGTCAGCACGTCTCTGGCAATCGTTGTTTCCTGATCTGAATAATGAAACAGATTCACGGTCGAGATTTCGAGTCTTTAAACTGAAGACTGATAAATACGGATAATTGTATTATAAATATTTTACATTGGAAAGTTGTTATATTATGTTCATATTATAATATATTGTATATTATAAATATTTATATAATAATATTATATTGATATTGAATATAAAAATTGTATTATATCCAATTTCAATATTTTACATCCAATACGATGTAGTGAATTACACATACAGTATTGATTTAGGGAATTACAGTAACCAATGTTTACCTAGGAAAATTGCAAGAAAATAATCGCAAATAAGGGAAACAGGACGTTTCATTGAGAATCTTTTTAATCGATTTATACTCGTCGAAGAATTATATTATTTATAAATTGTATAGTTATTAATCAAATAATTATATTATATACATTAATCATGATATTAAAGGAAAGTCTAAGGGTTCGGTTAATATTTTTTACTATTACGTCTTTTATAGTCTTATTAAATTTGAAGACCGTTGCTTGGTCCTTGATTTAATGATGATCTATGCGGATAATGATATCGTTCATTTTCCAATTCGAAAATAGAATTTATCATATCTATAATAATAATAATAATAATAATAATAATAATAATAATAATAATAATAATATCTCTTTAAAGAAATGTTTCATTTGTGAAATTTGAAATTGTCACTGCTCTTAATCATGAATGTATGAATTTCAAGACAAGTAGTTAGTAAATAATTAAGTTAATATACAAGGATTTCTACCGAACTTACGAATAAACAATTCCCCTCAAAAATATGAATTTGCATTATTCACAGGGAATATCGTTCTGAACGTTGTGACAGAGAAGGGCAAAAAGGAAACTGTTGAAATTAGCATGCAAAAAAAAAAAAACAACAAGAGTTGCAAAATCCTCTTAGTCCGCGGCGGCTGCTCGAAAGAAACCGCAACGCTCGCGAAATCGGTTTTAATGGCTTTCGAAACCAGCCGGAACCTCGTTAACGATGCTTTAATGACATAATCGATAAAAAAAATACGGCCAAGAACACCGTAAGCTAATCGTTTCTCTTTGCTTTGCTCTCATTTTTGCTCAATATCTTCAGAAATTTTCTACCTAGGATGGAGGAAAGAAACAAATACGAAATTCACGCTGAAACTACCAAACCGGCTCAACCAATTTGTAGTTTTACAGAGTTACAGCGTTGTATTTTTAGAGATTTGAATTCTGTTTAAAATACAAGACTTTTGAACTGTTTTATATATATATATATATATATATATATATATATATATATATATATGTATGTATGTATGTATATATGTATATATGTATGTGATTATTTATTATATATCAAATATGGACTATTATTATTTTTTAAATATACAAAAGTTTATTGTATTATAAATTATATTGTAAATTTTTATAATATTACAAAGTTTATTGCATTATAAATTATATTATAAATTTTTATAATATATAGTTTATTGTATTATAAATTATATTATAAATTTTTCCCTATTCCTTGCACTCTGACGTCTCTGGCACAATTTTTTATTCTTCTAGTCGTCGATATTTCTAGCGTTAAAAAAGACGATAACTAGGAAAAACATCCATTCCCTGAATATTTAACCCACAGCATCCAGGATCGGTCCTAAAAATTTTGTCGCTCTCTGCGGCAGTGTATTTTGCTTCTACCTCCTAAAAAAAGGGAAACTTTCACGACGACGGTTTAAAAAAACACGACGTTAAATTAGAATTCAACATGCACGATCACAAATTCCAAAGCACTGGCCAACGAAAATTCATAAATTAATGAATGCTAATCACAAACTGTCTAACCACGCGGAATAACTTCGAACTCTTATAACTTTGTGCAAAAAAGAAAAAAAAAAGAAAAAAGAAAGAATCGTACGATAATCCGCTTAGTCGCATTTTAAAGCGTAAAGCTTTAAGTCCTGAGTTTATTTCTCTCAAAGATACTTCTATATCGTATAAAGGATGGCAAAATAAGGATACTTTTGTTCTCGAAGATTGAACGAACTCAAACGTTTCTGAAAACGTGGGAACATTTTTTTCCATGGCTGGATTCACCGCGATCTTCAGAACGACATTTTAAAATTTGCTGCACGATCTTCTTTCGCCATTTTATCGAACTATGAACAGGGTTAAATGAATTTTAGATTTACAAAGTCTCTGGAATTTTTCTCGTTTAACCCCTAATGATCAACGTTTAGATGATGATAAAGAAGAACTTCAACTTTTAAGATTGAAAAAAGTTTAACAATTTCCGTGAACAGAAGTATCCTCACTTGCGATAATTACTCGTAGAAATATGTTCGAAAACGTCTACGAAAGTTACAATTTGCAACATTTGAATCACGCGTAGTTTTCTTGTCGTTTTTGCGGAAATGCGCATGCACATTGCACCGTGACAAAAAGCACGTTCGTTGATTACAAAAACACGAGAACGATGTAATGAACGTCCAACGAGCACGCTCTAAGAACCGGAAGCTCTTTTCGTAGGAAAATTTTTCTTCCTCCTCTCTCTCTCTCTCTCTCTCTCTATCAATTGAAGAAACTAACAGAATTCGCACATCATTACACAACAATTAAAAAAAAAAAAAAAAAAGAAAAGAAAACTGCCGAAAACGAGAAGAAAACGGCAGAAACATGGAAATATAAAGAGAAAATAAATGAGGGGCATATGAAGGGGAGAAATTTGTAGGAAAAAATTTGTGTGTGAAAAAGCGAAAGGTGGATTCGTGAAATTGATGGCACACGTGTAAACCGTCATCATCCTGTTCGCCACGTTTTCAAACGATTTCAAAGCACCGTCGGTTCCCATTGTCTACCAACTATGATCAAAGCAATAAAACGATGATCATCGAGGCCAGAAAAAAAAAGAAAAAAGACAGAGAGAGAGAGAGAGAAAACTGATGGATTTCAGCGTTAGGGAATAGACGTGGATAAATTGTGTACGTACTCTGGCTCTACGACGAGCAACGGTCTAAAATTGCGACGATTCTTGAGAGGAATGAGAAACGCGGTCGAGTAGAGGAACGCCGGGTGGAGGGTTGTAGAGGGTCAAGGCTGGTCGACAGACTCTCGTCGAACCTCTTCTCCGTCGTTTCTGTTCCTCTCAAAGAAAAGCTTTTTTCCCTCCTGATATTGCTCAGCCGTCGCGGTTTATATTGACCTACATGAGTCACCCGAAACGTGCCTCGATCCACTCTGTGAATCGAGCAATTTGTCCAGAAACGTAGAGAAAGAGAGAGAGAGAGAGAAGTATTTATATAGTATTGGTTAATTGCTTCTTCAGAGACGTAATTTCATCGAAAGAAAGAGAGAGAGAGAGAGAGAGAGAGAGAGAGAGATTTTCAGGTTCAGATTACGCGAATGGCACAGACACCTTCGAAGACTATTCTTCGGTCAAATTGGATTGATCGATCGAGACCATTCACGGTAGGGTAAATCTCACCAGATCGCCTCCCTGTGACGCGACTCCTCTCTATCGATTGCAACTACAAAGCGCAGATTTAAGGGAGTATTCTGGTAATTCGGCTTTAAAAAGAATCAATTTTTTTTTTTTTTACGTTTTTTCAAAGTACACGCTTTCGAACATGTCTATGTAAAAGGATTTTGTTTGAATTCGTGAAATTAGCAAAGTTATAGATGTTTAAAGGAAAAGGTGCACTGCTCGCAACGTGAAGTATATGAATATTTTTGTACAACGGGTAACAAAAACTCCAAATGTATATTTCTCAAAAAATATTTCATTTTATAATATTATTATTTATTTTTGTATCATTATTATTTTATTTTGCGTGCTGCACGATTGATTGTAAGTATGAATATTTTTTGTACAACGAGTAACTTCAAATGTGTTTTTCTCAAATCCATATTTTTGAATTAGCTGATGGGATATCTCACGTTTTAGTTTAGACCGATTGACTTGAAATTTAGAGGAGATCTCCACCGGATGTATCTTTATCGCATGAACTACGGATTTCGAAATCTCATGTTTTTTCTTATTTTTTTTTTTTTTTTTTTTTTACAACCCAAAAGACGAAAAGCACAAGGAAAATCGATATTTAAATTTCAAAATGCTGCCATTTTTTCAATTTTCGAAATTTCGCTGTTTCCGTGGTTCATGCGATAGCCATATTTATACTAATTAAGATGCATTTTGGTTTTTTAGATTCAAATAAAGAGGTGGGTCGGAATCACGTCAGCCATTCGAATCCGTTTTTAAAAACATGCTTTACCTAAGGCTATATAATATCCACAACTTTCGTTGATTTTGTTAAAAAGAAAATTGTAATTACTCTTTAAGTATGAATAAAACTGCATACCAAAACGTATCATGGTTTTCTTACAAAAAAAATTTCAAGAAAGTCGATTCTTACAAGCCGGATTTCCAGGATATCCCCTTAACGTCATCGTGGTTTTCATTCTTCATTTTTAGCAGACCTCTTCCGATAATTTTGCAAAAGTCGAGGATCGTACCCTGTTAAGAACGAAATCTGTTCAACGACCGAAATTCCGTTTCAACTCCAGGATCTATCTTTCATTTCGCGAAGAATACATCAACGCTCAACGTTGACGTGCAAGGAATTGCAAAATCGAATTGTTACGAATCGTTTTTCTTTCTTTTTTTTTTTCAGCGAAAAAATATCGCTCGAACGGATATTAACACGACACGTCTCGCGCAAGATAAAAGCTCAGCGAGGCAGGTGAAATGGAACGTTACGTTTTAAAATGCTTGCTCCGATCCAATTTTTACGGGCACGCAAACGTAAATAACAAACGAAGTTTCAGGCAACTGGATTTGCAACACAGCGGAGTGAAACAGATCAACCTGCCGGCTACTTTTCAAACGCGCGATGCAAATCGATAGAGTACAAAGCAAATAACAAATTCAATTTCTTCGGGAACTTGTGCGTGGTGTCTCGCGAGGAAAAAAAGAATCCATCCGCGTCTATCTCTTCGGAGGAAAGTTTTCAACCTGGCTCCCGCTCGCTTTACTGTCACGAGCGTAAAAAACTGAAAGGCTGTGATAAAAAGAAGAGCAAAGGGCTGCTCTGATGATAACAATAAAAAAAGAGAGAGAGAGAGAGAGAGGGAGGGAGGGAGAAAGAAGCAAAAGATGAAAAGTCAAATCGAAACGTTGCAAAAAGGATTCGTTCTGCGCGCTGCTAAATACAGATGTGCTGTTAAAAGACAACGCCATTATATTGATCTAAATGCTAAATCAATAGCGTTAATTGCGCGAGCACGTGCAGAGACACGGTAACGGTGGTTTAGAACAGCTTCTTTATATCAATTGTTGCTTTTTATCAAGATTTTCATCAATCAACGTGCACGTTTGCAGCTTGTGCACCATGTGGATAAAATTTGTATTTCTATGAAAAAGAAGGAGCGTTCTGATATACTGAGAAACGATTAATTTAACAATGTTATAAAATAACATATAGAGCCATAATGGTATCAAATAATAGTGTTGTGCCTGAGGGGATGAAATTCAGAACAAGTGCACAGAGTGCTTAATATCCAAAGTGTAGTACTCGTTATAACAGTGTGCGAAAGAATTTCTTATCGAAATTTCATGTTTCTATTTATCTTCGCGAAGGTTTGTATTTGCGTAAATTAGATCAGTATTCTATTAATAAGAGTCGGTGGACTCGGCTGTTGAACCGAGATGCTTTTCAAATTTCACGAATTACGCTCCACTCGTTTCAACCCCTTCTTTCATCTCATTTCCTTAATCACGCGACTTCTAAACAGATCTTAATAAATCAAAATACAGTATAATTTACGTTTCTATTAAAAAGTCTATTAAAAAATAATCAACTTGACGACAAAGCTGTTGCAAAGAAACAGGTACAGCAGTCATCTGTGGAACACCATAGTGTTAGAAAAAAAACAAACGTGAATTTTCATGCATGTTAAAATCTTCACGAACGTAATGAAAAGGAGAAACCTAAATGAAAATTTACTTTGTCAATTATGTATAATATAAATATATATATATATATATATATATATATATATATAAGGAATTAGGCAAAATAAATATATTCACCTGTTTATCAAAAGCATGTCTCATTGAAAATAATTTCAAGTCAGTACAACTGACTGTACAAAGGTAGCATGATCAATTGACTTTTATATTTTCAACTTTGATGAAATTTGCATTTCTATACCTTCCAATTTCCATAGACGCGGCGAGAAAAGAAACAATAATAATTTTAATAGAATTACAAAATTGACAACTTGAAATTTCACGAATTTTCAACCCCTTCCTCGCCCCCTCGTCCAGATCTCGCGGTCTCTCGAAACAAACAGGAGCACGAGCTGTCAAAACACGAGCGTACGCTAAACGAGTATTACTCAGAGAGTGGACGAGAACGTCGGCGATCGATCATCTTAACAGCGTGTGAAAGATCGCGCGCGTTATCCGCTCGAGAGTCCTCGCGACGCACAGAAAAAGCAACGTGGAAGGGGTAGGCCGAGCGAGGAGACGAGCAAAGTGAAACTTAAATGGAAAACTCCGGCGGATGAACGAAGGCCGATTCATCAAAGTCTGGGACCACCGACAGAATCAATCTTCGTTACCGGTATACTATATACGCGGTGGCTGATGCTCGGGATTCCTCTTGGAGAACGGGTCTCGCCCGCTGACGGCCCGTGAGATTTATTTATCGCGTCGAAATTGCCGGCAGCCGCGATCGAACCTGCAGAAAATCGCAGTTAAACGAGATCTCATACTCGATTTTCCGTGACGAGCGGAAATTGGTCGTGAATCGGCGGTTCTCAACCCAAGTGAAAGTTGGGGAACAACGGACCGAGTTTCGAGCAAGAGAAAGGATCGAATTATTAACTGAAATGTGTATAAACTTGTAATTTGTAAAAATGTACAAATATGCGTGAAGTGAGATGAAATATGTGTAAATTTGTCATTTGTACGATATGTATGAAATATGTGTATTTGTTGTTTCAGAGAAAATAGAACGTATTGTATTCAAGCGTGAAATAACAGATAAGATAAAGTGATCGTTTCACGTGAAATGATAAACGAGATCAAACAATTATGAGAAATGAAAAATATTCATTTTGGAAATAAAATTGCAATTTAATAGATCGAATAACGATAGTCGAGGAATGTAGCTGAATCTGCAGGACGGAATTATGTAATAAAAATACATTTTTTTTTTTTTTTTTTTTGATAAAATCAAGTAACTGGAAGTTTGTTCAACTGAAAGTACTAGTTAACGTGGAACTTTAAAATAAACTTGTCACAACATAAATACATCATATATGTAGATATTCCAATTTTCAATATTCTTCCTTCTTACTGAAGCCTACGACATACGATTCATCACTCATATTAATTATTATATTAAAGTACCAAGCAAGTAGTTGTTACATTGAGAACTATAAAAAAATATATCATCTAAGCTTGATTGTTCTACAAAATTCAATTTCGAAATGTTGAAGCCTAACTACTCTTCGAATAATTTTCACTATAAATGTATTGTTCCAAACTGGGACGAACAAGCTCGTATACATAGTATATGAGTGTATATACTTTCTTTTTATTTTCATGCTACGCAGTGAAATTTTTAATGTTTGGCTTTGACAGCGCGTATTCGCGAGAAAAGTTGAAACTCGACGCTGTAATCGACATATAGCTTTGCACTTGATTTATTCATTCATTTTCTCCTTCCTTTTAATTCTCGTACGTTCAATAGACACAGGATGGGGGGAGGGAGAGATTTTAAAGCGATTGAATTCAGAATTTGCGAAGCGAATTGATAATGCAGACGAGAATATGGTTGCGAGTGAACGATTCCACGATCGAGCAACGATCGATAAAATTCGACTGTATTGGCGGATGTGAATGTTTGGTATGTCAGAGGATTATTGTTCGCTTCGTGTTTATCAGACACTAGATACTGCAATTAGCGAGCTTCCAGAGATTCAAAGATGATTTACTAAGGGAACTTTAGACAAGAGATAATTATTGAGTTATAAATTTTCAGATTACCATTATCCTTTAATGCCGTGCAATTCTCTGAATTGGACATGATAATCGAGCACCTGGCTCTGACAACAGCCTCTCTGAGTCGCTTAATAGTCTTTGTAAGTAAGATCCGATGCCATTAAATCGATATACCTATATATTTGATTTGTCCTACCAAAAATTTCCCGTCTTTTTCAGCAACGAGCTTTTGTTAAAGTAGCTTCTAAATATTTAAATATTTTAAATATTTCTATTCTAAATACTTAAATATTTTAGATATTTATATTTTAAATATTTCTATTCTAAATATTTAAATATTTTAAATTCTATTCTAAATAATTAAATATTTTAAATTCTATTCTAAATATTTAAATATTTTAAATATTTCTATTCTAAGTACCTAAATATTTTAAATATTTCTATTCTAAATATTTAAATATTTTAGATATTTATATTTTAAATATTTCTATTTTAAATATTTAAATATTTTAAATATTTCTATTCTAAATATTTAAATATTTTAAATTCTATTCTAAATATTTAAATATTTTAAATTCTATTCTAAATATTTAAATATTTTAAATATTTCATTTCTTAAATATTTCTATTTATTCCGTATTTCGTCTCTTTCTATGAAAAGAATTTTCGAAAAACAAACATACATAATAATTGAATGACATTACATTTCCCCAAAATAATTTAAAATTATTATAAATTCCGTGCTGCACGTATTGAAAATTCTCGATATTCAACAGGTCTGTTATTAATTTATCTCTTCAAATTTCCATGTTAATCAAATAGCGCGTTCGAATATTTCTGTTATCGGAGTGGCTCTCCTCTCGTTCGGAAATTAAGAAAAAATTATTCGCGACACGGAATAACACGTTCCCCTCAAGTACTACGTTTCTTCGGCGATGAAGAATAATTTTTCTGGTTCAACGAACACGACGAAATGGGACAAGTTTTGATTACCTTGATACCGATATACCGAATACATTTCGACGAATATTTTCTTTCCTTTTCTTTCTCTTTATTTCCTTCTTTCTTTCTACGCAAAACTTCAATTGCGAAAAGCAAACGTTCGGCCGGTATACATTCGAAATAACGCGTCCCCTTTGGAATCGATTAAAACGAAAATGAAATAACTGCTCGTAACAATCGTCCCCGCATCCAATCGAACTACGTGAATTAAATATATCGCGGGGGAACTCCTCGCCGATTTTATTTTACCACGCTATTGCGGACGTTTTAAATAATGCACGCGAAATGCACACGAGCTTCTCTCGTTACCGCGATTAAACTCGCGAGATGTTTCGTGTCACCGACGTAGTAAATTTTCTCTTGTTTCTGATCTCACAACGAATGAAGATATGAACGAATCCAAAATCCATCTGATTTGTCCTAACGATCAAATTATGGATTTTTCAGCAAATTTTCGGAGATTCAGAAAATAGAATCGCGACGAAACATCTCCATTGTTGATATCTGTACAGTTTTTTGGATGTTTGATACATTTTTCCCTTTAATATATTTCTATACACATTGCCTGAAATTTTGTATTTCAAAATTTTTAATAATAATACGAATGAATTTTGTACGCTTTAATGTACCAATGGTAATTCAGCAATAGTTGCAGAATAGATTTACAATTACTGTGAGAAATAAAAGCATCGTCACTCCTTAATTCGAATCGTACGATTCAAGAACAAAATGTTTCAAAAACAAGTAAATAAATGATGATTTCGCGATTTTTAACAATAAAACGCGTCGAGTACTTAAATCGGCAAATTAAGAAATTTTTATTCTCTCTCTCTCTCTTTCTCTGTGTGTGTGTGTGTAACTGCAGATACGATACGAGAATGAAATCCTGTTCCGTCTTACGCACTATGACACACCATCATCCACTACTACACTCGCCTTGCTTACATTTCACACACACGCACGCACACTTGCATCCACAAGAAAAAAGACAGTCGACAGCGTTTGGAAGATTCGAGACAGTCAGTCGAAAAAGGGAATCCATCGTGACAACAACGTCACAATTAATGTACAAATCTAACACATAATAAAGGAAATATAATAATATAGACAATAGTGTAATAGTGTAAATAAAAGGGCAATCCTCCTAAGACAAGACAGTAACATTGAACTAGTTAGTATTCGTAAAGGGATACTAACACCGTGGTCGGAAAATTCCGTTTTTTTTTTTGGAATTCTGGTATGGAACAAATCCGATAGTAAATAAGTGAAAGAAGAGAGACGCGATTCCGCCGCGATGAATAAAAGAAGAGGGAGCTTTGAAGAATTGAAAGATTGATTTCAAGGGATGAAGAGGGAAGTGGCTCGTTACCCGCCGGAAGTATGCTCGCGCGTAACGCGTATCGATCGCTGCAATCTCGGCACTGATAAATATCATGCCACGCGACAAGTTTAAATGCATTTTGAGGCACGTTGGATCTAATTTAACACAAATAGCGCTTGTTTGTGTAAGTTAAGGGGGATGCGTTCCATTTAGCCCCCGTTTAACCGAACACCACGCGCCTCGTTCGCATGCCTTCACGACAGAAATTGATTCTGAAATTCTTGTTGAACAGATGATAAATCGCGTAACGAGTCGTTTCTCTCCTCGAGAGGGGATGATGACGAAGTTTATTGGATATTTTCCGATTAGCTTTCTCTTTGAAAAGAACGAGATCCAGTTGCTTTTACCGGAGTCGTTTGAAAGAGAAGAGAAATTTGAAAGAGAAGAGAAGAGAAAGTTGATCAATCATTTGGATATTACAGTGAATCGACGTAAACTAACTTCTTTGAAACAAACTGATTTCTTTGATGTATGGTGTAATTAATCAATCATTTGGATATTACAGTGAATCGAAGTAAACTGATTTCTTTGAAATTGATCTTGTCACTCAAATCGAGCACTATTTTAGTATTATTTTCAAATGTCGATCGGCGTTGATCTCAGTGGTTATCGCAAAATTTCGAGAAAAGTTATCATTCATAAGGGTGCAATTCACACCATGTACCTATCTGAATTTCGTAGTTATTTCGAAAGTAAATTATAATACAAGCATAGTAATAACAAATGAATTGTAACATAAACAGAAATATAAATAAACATATATAATAAAAATTTATTATAAAAATAATATTATATAACTAACATAGATGATGAAAATCCAATCAGCAGGTTTTATTGAACACGAATTACAATTATATCGAATAACAAATTATAAGGAGGACATGGAATGTGATGTGCAGAATGTAATCGTTAGAAACGGAAGCATCTAAACTATCTGGAATATTTTCTAATTTCTAGTGGCTGTATTAAATTACCACTTTCTTCAGAGATTCCCACGATATAATTAATTAACGATAATTAAGTACGATCTTCCTGTCTCCATAAAAGTAAACAAAAAAATAAATAAAAAAAAAACAAAAATTGATAGCTACCATTTCTCCTAAATTTTCACGGTGAATTCTTCGCCTAAGTATCCCTATCATCATCGCCAAATCGTCGAACGCGATTTTGTCAAGCCTGTTGTTCAAAAATTCAACACGTCGATAATAATGAGAGATAAACTAGAAATCACATCTGAGTTGTATTCGAGGAGCCGACGAAACTTTAATCTTATCAGGGCGGCTGTTATGAAAATAATGACAAAGTGGATGATACAATTTCGACAGATGTTATATTCAGCCCGGTGTTGTAGCTGAAGTGCCGAGGGAAGGAACGAGAGGCAGTGAAATTCGCTTTGTGAAAGCGCGGACGGTAGTCGATGAAACGGTGAGAAGATAAGACGCAGGGAAGGTATAAACAGCAAGGAAATAAGAATAGCGGGCAAAATCAGAAAGTTGCATATTTCATAAACGCTTGAGAAATGCGCGGGGAGCGGCACAAAAGGCCGCGCCGACCCAAATCAGAGAAATCCAACCCTAAAATTTCGAAAGGTTGCATTTTAATATTTATCAAAGTGTTCCGGACACTTTTCGACACTCATCGCGTATGTATGTATGTATCACTGCCACCATCGCGAGAATGCTTTCCTTTTCGAAATATAAAATTGCCCCAGTGTCCCTGTAAATTTTCTACGTCTTGATTGTTGAATTTAAATTTGGCTTCACTATGGAGTTACTCGAAAAAGAGTGTAGCTCTTTAAACAAATTTCCACGTTTTCCAAAATATTCCTGTATATAATTAATTATTCTATGCAACAATGTGACCTTGCATACTGCAATCCCATCGGAGAATATATTCCAAATTAATACAAACGTAGAAATAACTGTTACAAATTTTCTGAAAAAAATTGACGAAATATTTGAACCAGATGTAAGCTTTGTTGAAAGTTTTTGAAGAAAAGGAAATGTACGAGTATCGTTGAAATTGTTTTATGAACAATTCGTTGTTACTCAATATTTATCAATTTATTCAAATAAATCGTCATCACGTTGATTTCAATTTTTCTCGTGAAAAAAGTATGATGCTGCATAAACCATCGTAGTCTAATGCCCGTATAACTTCCAGTTACGTTGTAGAACTTGAAAATTTCCATCGTCGATGAAAAAATATTGACAGTATTTCAAAATAAAAGCGTTTTCAGGTTCGACTTTTACGTGCGAGCATTTTTCACCCTTGGAACACGAGTTGTGTGCGGCGAGAGTTGCCTGCATTTTTATTGAAGTTAATAAATAAATGTATCTTCTTGGCTGCATTGATTTCTCAAATATGAAAAAACGGCCACGAAATATTAGCAGTTCATATTCCAGAAAGATATTTTTACGTTGGAACACCACCAGAATAGTAGAAAATAACTGACATCATTTTCCACAAGAACTAACAATGGTTCACTGTCAGAATGACATTTTTCTAAAATAAATCAATAAAAGTTTGTATTTATTATAAGCACGTACCATTTTATTTTGTACTGTTTGTTTATATTATAAATTATAATGTTGTAACTGTAATATACGTATATTATTTATAATATTACACGTATTATTATTTATAATTTATAGTATTTATTATTATTATTTATAGAATTATATATATATAATATTATTAATTATTAATTATAGTATCATATATACAGTATTTATTATTATTTATTATTTACAGTATTATACGTATATTATTTATAATTTATAATACATCAATACATACGATACATTTTAAACTAGTTTAATATTTTAGTCATCGGTGGTTTCTAGTTCGATTAGTATCTTTGCCTATTCTAGATAAGAGCATGTGCTAAAACTATCATAGCAGATTCAAGAGAAGACAATTTTAGTACAAATAATACTTCATCCGTCGCAATTTTCAATTACAGTCTTCCCCTAAATCTCCTCAACTCTCCCGCACAGATCTTCTTTCTCGAAATTCTGTAACTCAATTCTGTAACTGATAAACCAAACCTACTCGATCTATGGTCAAAGTTTTATACTTCGACTGTCAGTAACTCCGCCGTTAACAGCGCGAAGGTTAAAGCGTTATGTCTGTAAAATACATCAGTTGAATGGCGTTGTCGTCGCGAGCTTCGACGAAAGCTTTTCTCCTTTTTTTTTTCTTTCGTCGTTCGAAGATCGATACGCGTTTATTTTCTGCGGGGTTGCGTCGAAAATTACTCTCGCGCCTCGTGCAAACTTGACGCTTAAACGACGCTCGGGTCAAGAGTGCACGGATCTCCATCTTCCCAATATGGATCACAACTTTCCAACAACTTTTGTTCGCCTCGAAAAAAAATTAAAAAAAAAAAAAGAACGAAACGTCATTTCTCGTTCTACAAATTCTCTTACGTAACGCCGGCTCTCTACGCGCGCCATTTCCTTTTTCTTTAAAAGATGACGCAGGACTGGATCTTCTTTCCATCGCGAAACTCAATCCCGTCAAATACGATCAGAGAAAATTATCGTTCGCCAGCCAAGTGCTTCAAAGGCCATTGCTGCTAACTTGCAAATCTTCTCGTTGAATTTATCACCACGTTGGTTTCACGTTGCAGATCTTTCAATCCAAGCAGCTCCGGGCGAAGAAACGATTTAAGCGAATTTTTTCTCAAGGAAACCTTTCCCTTTCGGGATAGATGTTTCGTACTGTGTTATTTCCTTTAATTTTGTAGATTATGTATCTAGATTACAACTTTCAAATTCTGTTTACAACGAACTGACATCAGAAATGTAGAAATTCATAATTGTTGGTTAATTAAGAATGTAATCTTTTTTTCTCCCTTTTTTTTTTGTATGAAAGACACACGCCATATTTCAATAGAAAATGACTTGAACTAATTAGCTCTTGTCCGTATCTCTGGACAAAAATTTAATTAGAACGAGCTGACTAAACGTTGGAACGTAAATTCACGCACGAGGTGACACGCAAAAATTTTCAGCCGCCGTATCGTGCAAACTAGCTACAAAAATATTTACCATACTAGTCACCGTGCCGCGCGGAAAATTACAACCCCTTTGCCATCCCTCTGCCAGTCTCCCTTATAATCGAGGCTCGTGCGATCATTTTCTTTTTTTTTTTCTTTTTTCTTACCGCGACAAAGCGTTTTCGTAAATTACCAATTTAATTAATAACACGCATGGCATACAGTCTCGCTTGATTTTTCCCTTCTTGCTGTCGCAGTTAGGAACTCACTTCTAAACTGACCTTTCCACTTTGCCCCTAAATATTTTCCATTGATGTATTTTCGCCAAAAAAAAGAATGTAACCAAAAAATTTCTCGCGTGAGAACTCTTCGTGTCAAATGGAAAATATAAACGTGACATTAACACCAGAATTACCGACGATCAAAGCGTAAAATTTCCATCAGAGACGTTAAAATAAATGAAAGAGAAAATCTTTATAGTACAACAGGATACATAAACTTTTATTTATGTATTTTATAAAGGATCGTTCAAGTCTCCAAAAATATATTGTTCTATACCTATAAAATATTTAACAAAAATATTCAAATGGTCAACATTTCTAGTGTTGTAACATAACGAACGTGTACATTTTGTACGACACAATGTGTAGTATAATATCTAAACAGACGCCTAGAGCGAAAGCTAGAACGACGACGTAAGAGGAGCAAAAGAATTTCAGAAGGAGAAATTTCTGAAGGCAGCCCGTATCAATTGATAAATAAAAAATCTTAATCATAAAGATAATGATATTGATAAATTAAATAATAAATGTCTAGTTATAGAAAAAATATAAGGAAATAATCTAAAAAAATTTATAAATATAATAAAAAATATTAAACTTAAAAAAATTAATAAATTAGAAATTAATTTTTTATCTATTGATATAGAAAATTCTTTAAATAACATTAAAATAAATTTATTAAATATTATATTTAATCGAGAAGGAATTAATCAATAATTATTTATAAAAATAATTAATGGTATAATAATAAAAATTCAATTAAATTGAATTTTATAAATAAAATAAATTGATGGATCAAATATTTCAAATAAATTTAATAATATTAATTTCTCAATTTTATTTTTCGATTGATACTCAATAATTCACATAAACTAGAGACTTCACACTGCTTCTTACGAAAGTTTAAAAAACGACGAAGGACATTATTTTTCCAGAAATTACACTCTTATTATACCTGTTCTAGGAGACCATGCACATTGACGATTGCTTCAAATTTAAACGATCCGAAAAATAAACACCATCTGAATGATTATTTCCAATGCTACGTTATTTCATTCGAAGATACAAGATAGTGCTTCGTAAATAAATTAATAATTATACCTCGTGAATATACAAAAAAAAGTTTGTTCGAGGGCAAATTTGAATCGAGAAAATGTAATACTTTCACCCCTAAAGTTTCAACTGTTGCAAACTTTTCGAGATCACTGATACGTTCGAGAACAAAGGATATAATTCCATATCGTTAAGCGATTGCTTAACGATCAAACGGTTTATTCTCGTTGGCCGCACGTGCGTTAAAATAGACACTACCACGCGTGCGTGTTATACACTCTGAGAAATCAATTAGTGCGCTATAATTGATTCGATAGAGGCGTAAAATCAATGAACCGGATTACGTTAATGAAATAGCGGCGTTCCGATGGAACGGGCGAGTCAAAGGACTCGGCCCCGCAATTGGACACAATTTATTAAACTTTAAATCGCATCAAACATTTATCGTGGCATTATTACGCGACGCTAACTGCGCAACGATCTCTGATTACTTTCGACGAGAGTAAGCACGTGCACGCGTACTTTCGTTCATCGTCGCCAGAAATTTCGCCTCACTTTCTCACATTTCCTTCTTTTCTCACCGATCGTGAGAGCGTACAATAACTATAGGAACAACAATGAAGCAATTCTACGAAAATGACTGATCAGACACGTGGTATTTCAATAATTATACGCGAGAATCGTTACGACATTATCGCGGTACTTACAATTAGGCACACTCGAGAAACATTCGACTCCGAATCGTAGAATTAATTAGTCAATCAACGCAATTAGCACCGTAATTCAAGCAGCGGTTCACGCTCTCAATTTTCGGCTCTCAGTTCGGATTTAATTAAAAATCCGTAATTACGATGTTTCCTCGTGTGTGTGTGTGTGTGTGTGTGTGTGTGTGTGTGTGTTACGTTGATCAAATTAGTCGAGAGATGACGGCTCGCGACTGGATAAACGCACCGCGTCGTCCTTTTTTTTTTTTTTTTTTATACCTTTGACCTACAAAAATTCCTACGAAAATATCAAGCGAGAGCAATATCAAATGCCAGCCGGGGTTAAAAAAAAAAAAAGAAAAGAAACGAACGAAAAAATTCGTTTGTCTTGCTGAACTTGCAAGATTCAGATCAGGAGAGAGAAGGAAGGGCCAAAAGAGGAAGAAAATGTTGCACGAAGTTTGCGAATGAACGATCTGTTAACGAGATATAAACAAATAATGATAAACATATTATACTCACTATTTTTAAAGTCTCGTTTCAAAATGATGTCCTTCTGCTCGGATACAAATTGAATTTATTGCTCTGTCTCAGTATCTCGTTGCATTTCGGTAAATGCATTTTTAATACGCTGCACCGGATCTTCGTATGAAGCCACTTCGGTCGAGTGAACTTTTGTTTGAAAATATCCCAGTGATTCACGTAGTTACACGGATATCGGATAAGTCTGTGTTCATCAACGCTCATTTCCAATTATGAAACAGGCTCGTGCAAAGGAAAGGAACGAAATAACGAAACTCAGTAACAAATACCAACGATAGGTATCTATTTTTGATTATATCTCTGTAACAAAGCGTTGACTTCGCAAACTTCACATAACAGTTTTTCCCTCTTTCAGCCCCTGGAATAATCTCTCGCAGTTTGGTGAGAAAAAAAACCGCGGATACTCTGTATATATGTGTGTGATAAAATGACGCACGATCGGGTCTCTAAGAGCAGCGTCGCTCATAAAAACTGAAAAGAAACACGCGAAATAAACGTCGCGTTGAGAAACGACTCTCTCTCTCTCTCTCTTCCTCTCTCATAAATATAATTCTTTTTCCTTCTGCTCCTGACGAAAATCGTCCCCATTAATGTTTCACGTTTCGCTTTCGTCGAATCGTGTTCTAAACTTCTGAAATAACCGCACGATCGGAGGCGAATCAGCTTTAGAATGCGAGTGACGATTTTCCCTCGTAACAAACGTCTGGAAATAATGCTAGCGATAAAAAATGCAAGCAATCGAAATCGGCGTGCCGCGGGCACATATGTATTTCCAGACACTGGCGACCGCTATGGGTGCTCGTTATTTGGCGTTGCATCGATCAATCATAATTTCGCCGACGCGAAGACAAACGAGCAGCAGAAAAAATTATCGGCACGTCTCTGCGAACGTACGTTCTTTTGAACGTACTTTTTATCATGTTGCAATGGAGGGAAATCACACACGACAATAATCAGTCACCAGTTCCTACACTGTTGGTATGAAGAACAATCGACTGGTCAACTGTGCGATTTCTGTATGATTAATATAAACTAATCTAAGTTAAATAATTTAACTAATATTAAATATTAAATATTAAAATTTCGTAATTTATAATATTTATATTTAAATATTAAACATTTTAATTTGTAATTTATAACGTTTATATTTAAATTTAAATATTAAATATTAAATATTTTAACTAATATTGAATATCTTATATTTCCGGATTTATTTCGAAAGTTTACACAAAGTTTGTAATCACGACAGTCGAGTTTCGTAACAGTGTTAATAAAATAGTGTCTCGGAAGGAAAGAATGAAATTTTTTCATCAAAAACCTTCGTTTTCGAGAAAAGTCTAGTTTAGAAATTTATCAAGTGCGATAAATGAACGAATACTCGTATAGAATTAATCTACACACGTGTAATCTATGCGTGAAAGACAAAGACAGTGTGAATATAGAAATCCTTCTTCTTCCGTGTCTTTCATACGATAATTTTACAAAATTAAAATTAAAATATCTGCTAAACTAATGATTTCTCAACATAAATAGGTTAACACTTTTTTGTAAAGGATATCAAGGTGCAACCGATGCAATAAAAAATATACAATTGAAAATGCTGAAATACTACGAAATAGAATAGAGCAAGGCCTGCGACAAATTCGAGAAACACCAGGAATGACAGAGATAGTAACCAGATGAATGACAAGACGCGTGCAGGCTTGTCTTCAAATGCAAGGTAGTCATTTCGATCTTTTGTAAAAGTAATTAAAATTCATTATATCTCATAAACAAAGACAGATAGCACATATATATTCATATGACTTTTTTTTTTTCATTATTTTTAGACGTACAATCAGCTCCCGAAGTGGGTCCCACAAGTTACGAAACACCCTCTATATAATTCATAACAGACCCTGGTCGATGATGATCTGTAAATAATCATTAAAATATACTTTCAGTCCAATAAGAATCAGTTAAGCAACGGTGTCCTTATCCCTTCACTCTGTTTCTCTCGTTCTTGCAGCTACTACCGCTACTTCATCATCGGTATCGCAGACGCTATTTCTCACGTCGAGCTACGTCGCACTTTTTATCCAAACAGTCGTACGCTTCGGGAAACGCGAGCTTTACGAGCTCCGTGCTTACCGAACATTCTCATCCTCGCGCTTTTACGCCCTCGTTTTTACGATCATTCCGCCTGCGGCGTTATACACGTTAGAAGCAGCGCCAGGTTTTTACGACAAAAACGGTGGGATACGTGGGCAACGAATTTCATCCGCTTTTAACGAACGCGGTTCCGTCAGAAGATTACTAGCTGTAACTAATCATTGTCCAAGGCGAGAGTGAAGAAACCAGGAGAAGAACGACGTGATTTACCACCGTGAAGCGTTTTTCTTTGATTTTGCTCGCTGCACGGTCTTGAAACTTCATGCCTTGTCTTCGTCTCAGCCACGACGATTTATACGGACAATTCGTCTTCGTATATCGTGTTTGTTTTAACGAAGTCGCCAGTTAAATGAGACTCGCAGTAGCATAAATAATTTGAGTCGATGACGCTTTTCTCAAGTGTTGGAGACTTCTGTATGTTGCAGCTTCGTGGCCAACTGTTGCTGCGAAACTTCATTTATTAATGAAAAACGACAGTTTACTTCGTTTTAGCAACCGACGAAGAGTAGCAGTAATAATGACAGCAAAACACGATTTTACGAAGAGCATCGTGAGAGTTGGCACCAACCATGACTCTCAGCTCTCCGTACGATCGTTATTTGTCCATTGTACATCATAAATAAATTTGTGAAAATTGAATATTGTTATTAAGCTAATTTTACAAAAGTAAATTCGGTAGAAATAAAATTTCCGTTAATTCCAACTTGACAATGATATTCAATTTATGTGACTCGAATTAATGGAAATTTTATCTCCCCCGGAATTAGTTTCGTAAAATTAATTCAATGCGAATAAAGAACGATAATCGCTGGGGTTCATTAACAAAGGGAAACGTAATTTCACAAACGTAACAGAAATACTGTGTTATTTCGTTCTGCCCTGAAGAAGATTCAAACAGAGAATTGGGGAGATGAAAAAGAACGATTAATTAAACTTAAATATTGTTCTTTTATCCATTAATTGTTTTACTCGCGCGAGAGCTACGAGCTCTCTTTTTCTGTCTCTGGAACTTGCACCAAATGCAGTAGATAGAAGATCGTAACAATTGCTCCATGTTTTATTGAAACGTTGGGAACTTCTTCGACGTTGTTAAATTCCTACTGAAATCGTATTTTCCAATTTGTAAGCGTTTAACACGCTCAATCCTTAAATTCGCAATTTCGTTTTTCCATCTCGTAAATTTCGAATTGACAAAATACACAAATATAAAATATAAACGCAGCTTGAATCTCAAATTCGCGAATCTTTTCATTCTATAAATTTGACACTAGAACTACCGGTCAAAATGACCAATTTATAATTTTTTACAGTGATTTTGCGGATTTGTAATGTTGCATTTTTTAGACATTCGAGCGATTTTTGTAAAATGTACGAATAAAAGTTCGTGTTCATTGTTGTATTATAAATCTTTTCATACTCCTTGCATTCCAATTTTTTTCGACTCAATTTTTATACTTTAGTCCTCGATAGTTCCAGTATTAAAATTAACACAGACTGTCGCAAATTTGCGAATTTCGAAATTTCACCTTTCTCTTTTTAAATTTGGAATTAAAGTAGAATGTCGCGAACTCGAATTCAAATTTAAAAATTGCAGAAATCTCGGATGCATGTTGAAAGTCGTAACAGTCGGAAATTCCCTGATCTAAAAGAATATACCGAAGAACACGCATAATAATTAAAAAGTGTACAATGTAAAAGTGTAAGTGTATAATATTTAAGAACGCGTGTAATATACGCAGAAAGAGATCTAATATTAAAGACGTGATGCATAACAAGAACTAAATATCGTTCGTGATTAATTCCTTGAAAGACTATACTACTACAAGACGACATGCTTTTTACAGGTGTGTGAGAACTCAAAATATCGGGTTGGGTCGGGAGCACGAAATTTCTCCAAAATTTGGAGATTCTCGAATTTAGGAGGATTCTCGAAAGAGTTGGGATTCGGGATTGGTAACAAGAATAAATAATTCGTTAAAGCCCACGCCTTCAACTATATCGAAAGGTAGCAGATCTAGAACCATCATTCGAGCAATTCCCTCTGTTACATCTTCTGGTTTAACAATCTTTCGCGCATCATTTTGTACACGCGACAAATTTTATATCGATTCAGTTTCTTTTCTAGTACATGTACTTATGTTTGGATGCATATGCTTCAAATGGCGTAACAAACCAGTAGTATTTGCATGCCTAGTTTTAAATTCATGGTGACAATGCGGGCATTCCGCCTTTGTATCGTCTTTTTCTTAAAAATGTTCCCAAAAAGAGCTTCTCTTTACCTTCTTCCTTTGCACGATATCTTCTGCACTACTTCCTGCTACCACAACTTTACTCTCACTATCACTCGACATTCTTTTTAAAGATTTTTAATCTTTATTAAATTTACACAGATTTTGAAATATGCGTCTGAGCTTGCCGAATTTCTCAGCGATACTGTTCAACAGCGTACATAATGTCCAAGTACTGAGCACGCACGTTTGTATACATCAGGTCGCACGATTCTTAGACTCCGTGTTTGCAATAACTTCACTGGCAGAAGAAATTGAACTGTGCATTTACATATTTTGTAGGCTGCTATATAGCATTGTAGAGTAGTTGGAGATACGGTAGCCGGGTTCTCGAAATTTTCGAGAATTCGACTCGTCCCGACCGTCGGGTTCCCGATATTTTCTCGCATACCCTTAAAATTACAGTATTTATTGTTGTCTAAGATTAATGGGGGCCATAAAACAATAAAACTGTAAAACTGAAAAATTTTAACTAAATAACACATAAAAGCTGTAAAACTATTGATCACTGTAATAGAAATAGTGTTTTTGGAAGTATTGACAAAGACTACCACCTGTTGTGCATTGGTGACTTTACTTTTATCTAATGGTTGAGCAGCGAAAAAGGTCATTATAAGCTGAACCTTCATCGTGTGTAGATCGATTAAACGTTCGAAATGAATTTTTAAATAATATTTCTGAATATTCTAATTGTTTAAACATTATCTAATATTTCCAATAATTTAGTTGCAACAATTAAACAATAAATTCTCTTCTGTAACATTTCTAAGTGTAATTTAAAATATTTAATTAAGAATTTATAAGAATCTTGAACAATGTACTTAAGAGGAATGTCGTTGACTTATTGAATGAAATAATTAATTCAATTGTTTAATCGTAATATAAAATTGTGAAAACTATAAAATAGTGTCCAGAAATATTGTAGAAATAAAATAATATAATCATTAAAAATTTAATTGCTTCAAATGAATTATTCAAATTGTAAAATAATGCATTTCAATGATATTTTTGTATATTATTTAACAAATTTAATCATTTATTTATAGCAATTCAATCAGTGATTGGACTTTCAAGCATTATTACATAGTTTGAACAATTCATTTATAATAATTAAATTATTTTACTTACAATAACAGAATAGATAGTTACATGATACATATATTCTTTGCAATTTGAAACAATGTACGAGTGAAAATTTTTATATGTTGAGCGATTGTTCTGAAGCGACGGTCACTGCTTAACTTTAATTTTTGACTACATAACTTTTCTCTAGATAAATTTCTATTTAATATTATTTATAATTATAATATTAGTTATAATGAAATTAGAAATTAATATCATGAAAATGTAAATTTAGTTTTAGCCAGTTATAGATCAAAAAATTGATAAATTATTAAATTTGACATCGTAACATATTTATGAATGTGTAACCTTGCGATAGGAATCTAAAAACTATTGATTAGTATAATAGAAAAATTGTTTCGAAATACTAAGAAAAAATTATCAGTTTCGGGTCACAGACGATCGAAACATCAGATTAACCTTCAGCGGTACTGAGACTCATTAACAATCAAACTTCCGTCGTGTGCACATCGACTAAATTTTAAAAGCTTGAAAAAAATTATCAACTGTTCACTGACGACTGAAACATAAGAGTACCCTTGTATGATAACGAGGTTCATTATCAATCCAACTTCCGTCGTGTGCACATCGACCATTTAGGAGTGAGTTTTAAATAATATTACTGAATATCCTAATTGTTAATATTATCTAATATTTCTAATAATTTATTTGTAACAATTAAACAATAAATTCTCTTCTGTGATATTTCCAAGTGTTATTTAAAATATTTAACTAATAATTTATAAGAATCTTGAACGATGTACTTGAGAGAAGTGACGTTGACTTATTAAATGAAGTAATTAATTTAATTGTTTAATCGTAATATAAAAATTGTGAAAATTATAAAATAGTGTCTAGAAACATTGTAGAAATAAAATAACTTAATTGTTCCAAATGAATTATTCAAATTATAAAATCATGCATTTCGATGATATTTTTGTAAATTAACAATTTTTAATTATAACAATTGAACCAGTGATTGAATTCCCAAGCATTATTTCATAGTCTCAATAATCCATTTATAATAATTAAATTATTTTGTTTAAAATAACAAAAAAGATAGTTACATAATACATATGTACATTTCTTGCTGTCTGAAACAATAAACGAGCGAAAATTTTTATATGTTGCGGTTATATGTTATTCTGAAGCGACGATCACAGCTTAACTCGATTTTTGACTACATAACTTTTCTCTACAGAAACTTCTATTTAATATACATCAATGCAGTTATAATGAAATTAGAAATTAATATCATGAAAGTGTAAATTTGGTTTTAGTCAGTTATAGATCAAAAAATTGATAAGTTATTACATTTGACATTGTAACCTTGCGATAGAAATCTAAAAACTATTGATTAGTGTAACAGAAAAATACCGTCTCGAAAAACTAAAAAAAAATTGTCAACAATTCCGGGTCACAGACGATCGGAACATTATATTAACCTTCAGCTGTATGGAGACTCATTACCAATTGAACTTCCGTCGTGTGCACATCGACTAAAATTTAGGAGTGAGTTTTTAAATAATATTTCTGAATATTCTACTTGTTGAAACATTCTCTAATATTTCAAATAATTTATTTGTAACAATTAACAGTAAATTCTCTTCTATAACATTTTCAAGTACAACTTCAAATTTTCAATTAATCATTTGTAGTAATCGAGCCACTAATACATTTCTAAGAAATTTTAATTAACTGTTTCGCATCATTAACGAATTATTTTAATTACTTTTTATAATTATTTAATTATTTCCAATATCATCATGATTATTTTCACTTGAATACGATCTCAGTTGCCATGACTTGTATCGTAGTCGTACAAGATATACTATGATAGTTACGATCCTTTAATAATTACCACAATATACGAAATATTTCTGCATATACATGGATAATATTAGTCTAACAAAACTACTGCCATTTAAATATTATTAGATACTTTCAGAATTTCTCTTTGAATCTATAATTGAAAAATAACTTAGTCCTTTACTATTAATTAGTCAAACAAGAATATTTCATCAAAATCTTAAATTAGTCATTAGATCGATCAAACAATTATGCCTTACTTTACGAATACCATTCCTCTTTCTAAAAAATTAATTAAATTCAATACTACTTGATTGAGACCTGTGTGAAAAATGTATGAAACAGTACTGATTTACAATACATTCTAATGAGACCCGTGCGTAGTCACCTCCACGTGGTGGGTCTTGGTAATTGATATCGTTTTACAAACATTAAAGTTTGTAAAACGTTATCAAGCTAAATTCAAAAACGATGAACGATAAACTTTAATGTTGGTGAAACGATGTCAAGCTAAGAACTACGCAACCTACAGTTCAGTTTAGATCGTGAAAATTTCTGTTTATTCTTCATTTCACGATCTAAACTGAACTGTAGGTACAATTAGTTGATAAGTAAACTATTGGGCCCCCACCGATGGACGACGAGGGATCTCGCAGGGACATCGTGGGATGCGTGCGTCTTAGCTTTAAGTTGCGTGCGTTTAGTTTTAAGTTGCGTGCGTTTAGTTTATGTAAATTCATTGTGAGCGTATTCTGTACAAAAACAAGTTTATTTAACTTGGGACGAACTAAGGAATCCCTTTTCTCCGCTTTTCTTTTGTTCATTGTTACTAGTGTTACTATCATTAGACTAGAGTAGATTTTCCAATTTTCGTTGTCAGTGTGTCAATTCGGGGAACTGCAGCCTCGTTCGAAAGGACGAGGTAGGTTTATGTAGTCTAGCGTCCTTTGTAATCCGACTCCAGTGGTTCCGAAGAACCCCACTGTGTCGTTGGGGGTAGCGCTAGACTACTTGCCGCTAAGTGCTCGAACCTCGATTTGGCTCACTGACAGACCGCGATGTCAGTGTGTCAAGTCGGGGAACTGCAGCTTTGTTCGAAAGAATGAAGTTCGGTTCTTGAAGTCTAGCGTCCTTTGTAATCCGGCTCAGTGGTTCTTTGGAACCCCACTGTGTCGTTGGGGGTAGCGCAAAACTACTTGCCTCTAAATGCTCGAACCCTGATTTGGCACTCTGGCAATTCGCGGTTTCATTTCGCGTTATATCCCTTGGAAAACACGATATTGAAGCGTGTTAATAGTTTCATTCTCCTGATTTCGTTCAAAGTTCGATGAACATGTCTTTGGTACAGAATGCGCTGTTAGGGCTGCGAATTATTGTACAATTATTGTGTGACTTTCGTGTTAGACGAGTGTGTGGTTAGTATGAAAGGTTGCGAGTGATTGCGACGTATAGTATGACTTGCATTCGTATGTAATGTATGTAATGTATGATTGTATGCAATGTATGCAACGTGTGATCGTATGTAACGTATATAATGTACGACTGTATGTAATATACGTAATGTGTGATTGAATGAAATGTATGTACCGTATGATCGTGTGTAATGTATGATTGTATGAGTGTAAATACTGTATGATTGTTAACGCGATCGTTGTTCGGGAGACAGAGTTCTATAGTTCAATCTCATCCATGCGCTTTAGAGTTAAGATTTAGACTTAAGTCTTGAGATTGAACTATTGAACGTCTGTCTCCTTTGTTCGTAACCCCGGGCCAAGTAGAATAAAATCTCTGCATTCATTAAGAATGCAGAGTTGTTTGCATGTAATGGAGGGTGGTTGGGATTAGGGCCCGGGTGGGTCTCGTGCGTAGTCACCTCCGCGTGGTGAGACCTGGTAATTGATATCGTTTTACAAACATTAAAACTTGTAAAACGTCATCAAGCTGAGTTGTAAACCGATAAACGAGAAGCTTTAATGTTTGCGAAACGATATCAAGCTGAGAACTACGCAACCTACAGTTCAGTTTAGATCGTGAAAATTTCTTCCGATTCTTTGTTTCACGATCTAAACTGAACTGTGGGAACAATTAGTTGATAAGTAAACTATTGGGACCCCAGCGGGCCACCGATGGACGACGAGGGATTTCGCAGGGACATCGTGGGATGCGTGCGTCTTAGTTTTAAATTGCGTGCTTTTAGTTTTAAGTTGCGTGCGTTTAGTTTATGTAAATTCACTGTGAGCGCAATCTGTACAAAGACACGTTTATTTAACTTGAGACGAAATTAGGGACACCTCCTCTCTTCCCTTTTTTCGTTCGTTGTTACTATTGTTACTGTCACTACGCTAAAGTAGATTTTCCATCTTTCATTGTCAGTGTGTCAAGTCGGGGAACTGCAGCCTCGTCCGAAAAGACGAAGTTCGGTTCTTGTAGTCTAACGTCCTTGGTAATTCAGCTCCAGTGGTTCCGACGAACCCCACTGTGCCGTTGGGGGTAGCGCTAAACTACTTGCCTCTAAGTGCTCGAACCTTGATTTGCCACACTGACAAATCGCGGTTTTCATTTTTCATTTCGCGTTCTATCTCTTACAAGGCACGATATTGAAGCGTGTCAATAGTTTCGTTTCCCTAATTTGGCTCAAAGTTTAATAAACGTGTCTTTGATACAAATTGCGCTGGTAGGGCTGCGAATTATTGTGTAACTTTCGAGTGAAACAAGTGTGTCATTAGTATGAAAAGCTGAGTTTGATCTGTATGAGTTGTGTGAACTGTATGAATTGTATGAATTGTGTGAATTGTATGAATTGTGTGAATTGTATGAATTGTATGAATTGTATGAGTTGTATGATTGTATGTATTGTATGATTGTGCGACAGATGAACTTCTTGTTAAAGCGATCGTTTTTCCATAGTTCAATCTCATACTGGAATTTTTATAAGTCTCTGCAACACTATTCTGTACTTTTCTTTTTCCTTTAACTTTTCCTTTAAAAGTATTGCCTTTTCATTTTATTTTTTTTACTTTTCCTGTAAAAATATCTGTTCACTTACGAATTGAGTCTACTTTTCTTCGTCAACTTTATTTTCCATCACATTTTTCCATTCTGCTCGTTGCGTATACTTTTTTCTTCGTCAACTTTATCTTCCATCACATTTTTCCATTCTGCTTGTTGCTCTTCTGTTCATTTTTCCATTTGTTCTTTCATTTTCATTTCCATCATTTCATTTTCAAGTTTATTTACATTTAATGCCTCTTGCTATTTTTGTTTTTCTACAGTTCAATTTTCTTTCAAATTCAATCCGTTCGTTTTCTAATTTCTCCAACAATTCGGCATACATGTTTTACATATTGCTCTTGAACATTTCCATGCTCTATTTTCTTCTCCAACACTGTCTTCAAATTCTGTGATTTTGGTCCGTTAACCACTCGGTTATATGTTGAGAGGACATAGTAATCACCGTACCCATCAGTCAATTTTATTGGTGTTGTCCGTCTTACTGTCTGATTCGTGGTGTCTTGATGTTTTCCTCTGGTGTTGTTAAGATTTCAGGCTCTTCTGGAGCTTCTATATTTTCTGGGTCTTCAATATTCTCTTGTACGTTATTTTGTATATTGATTAAGGTCTTTGTTATTTTTACTTCGTTTTTACCTTCTTTTGTTACCAGTTTTATTCGATTTTATTATGGCTATTCAGCACAGTACAACTTTTCCTCTTGTTCCTTCCTTAACCGTTACATTCTGTCTCTTCTTTGCGTAACTCCGGGTCAAGTAGAATAAAAACTCGGTATTCATTAAGTGAATGATTGATTAAGTTATGTCGAGTTGCTTGTATGTAATGGAGGGTGGTTGGGAATAGGGTCCGGGGCGGGTCTCGTGCGTAGTCACCTCCTCGTGGTGAGACCTGGTAATTGATGTTGTTTTACAAACATTAAAGTTTTACAAACTTTAATATTTGTAAATCGATGTCAAGCTAAGAACTACGCAACCTACAGTTCAGTTTTGGCCGTATAAATTTGTTTCCTTCCTTTATTTCAAGGTCTAAACTGAACTGTAGGTACAATTAGTTGATAAGTAAACTATTGGGCCCCCAGCGGGCCACCGATGGACGACGAGGGATATCGCATGAACATCGCGGGATGCGTGCGTTTTAATTTTAAGTTGCGTGCGTTTAGTTTTAGTTAATTATAAGATAGTATTTGTAAATTCACTGTGAACGCATTCTGTACAAGGATACGTTTGTTTAACTTGAAACGAAATTAGGGATCTTCTCTCCGCTCTTCTTTCATTCGTTGTTCAACATTGCGAGAACCCGAAAATATCGGGAACCCAATGTTCAGTACGAGTCGGGTCGGGTCGGGTTCCTGAAAATTTCGTGATTCCCAAAGGAATCGGATTTCCCGAAAAAGTCGAGATTCCCGAAAATTTCGAGAACCCGGCTACCGTATCTCGAACTGCTCTACAATGCTGTATAGCAGCCTACAAAATATGTAAATGCACAGTTCAATTTCTTCTGCCAGTGAAGTTATTGCAAACACGGAGTCTAAGAATCGTGCGACCTGATGTATACAAACGTGCGTGCTCAGTACTTGGACATTATGTACGCTGTTGAACAGTATCGCTGAGAAATTCGGCAAGCTCAGACGCATATTTCAAAATCTGCGTAAATTTAATAAAGATTAAAAATCTTTAAAAAGAATGTCGAGTGATAGTGAGAGTAAAGTTGTGGTAGCAGGAAGTAGTGGAGAAGATATCGTGCAAAGGAAGAAGGTAAAGAGAAGCTCTTTTTGGGAACATTTTCAAGAAAAAGATGATACAAAGGCGGAATGCCCGCATTGTCACCATGAATTTAAAACTAGGTATGCAAATACTACTGGTTTGTTACGCCATTTGAAGCATATGCATCCAAACATAAGTACATGTACTAGAAAAGAAACTGAATCGATATAAAATTTGTCTCGTGTACAAAATGATACGCGAAAGATTGTTAAACCAGAAGATGTAACAGAAGGAATTGCTCGAATGATGGTTCTAGATCTGCGACTTGTCGATATAGTTAAAGGCGTGGGCTTTAACGAATTATTTAAGCTTGTTCCCAATCCTTTCCCAAATCCCAACTCTTTCGGGAATCCCGATTCATTCAAAAATCCCGGCACTTTCACAAAATATCCTGGTATCCGTCTCGAAAAAATTTCGTGTTCTCACCTCTAATAAACGCGTTTATTCAGAACACGAGTCCTTAAATTCCCCGTGATACAGTTTTCATCTGCCACGCGTGCACTTTCAATGTGCACTCAAACACACAATCCCCGATACGAATATCACGAAAAAATATCAACTTCTCGTGGATCTCCTCTCAGACACCATTCAAAGTTATTCAACGAAATGGAACAATGGAGCACAGGAGAAGCACAGGAGAAGGAGCGCGATATTAGAGGAATTTCGCGCAGTCAAAGAGGGAAACGCGAACAGCCATAAAACGGAGGAGGCTCGCGCAACGGAGAATGCCCGAGATGAAAGACGAACGAACAGAAAGGAGAATGCAGGAAGCAATTAGCAATGGGAGTTTCACTCGACTGGGTTCTCCTGCGTTTCTGAATTAAACACTAATTAAAAGTTCAACAAATATGAAGGAATCGTGGCGGTAAACCCGGGGAGGTGGAGAGAGAGCCTGATAAAACAGTTTTGCTCGTCGTCCACGTAGGGACAAAGCGAGCGCGACTCGGTTCGCTGAAAACAGAGTGTCGGGAAAGTAATTAAAAACTGTTTTAACGCCTTACCTTTCTCTCTCTCTCTCTCTCTCTCTCTCTTACGGCCGAGTTTCCAAGCTGCAAACAAATTGCCGCAGAATGGATGTCCGAACGTGCTTGAAGTGATGTTGAAAGGTGATGAATTTCGTCACCTTTGCTTCTTCGTTTCATTTTTTTTATTTCGTCTGTTGGATAGTTTTCTTCTCGTTCTTTCTCTGTATCGTTTTCACGGCACCGTTCGATGAACCATTCGCGCTATGTCGCGTGTCGATAGTAGTTTGTCGTTATTTCTAATCATTCGTTTTATACGGGGCAAAGTCCAATGAGCGAACGCGGATCGTTTGAAAAGAGAAAAATGAACTCCGCAGCCATGTGAATCAGGCTTTCACGAGACTCGTGTTTGATTTATTGGCAACGAACTTTCAAAAAAAAAAAGTCGTCCGACGTTCACACAACTGAAAAGTGAGAATCAAAAGGACAAAAAGTTTGTATCGTGATCCAATAATTGGTGGTATAAAAGGTTTCGCGACTGGTCCAAATTGAATGGACATTCCATCTTCTTCGTACGATCCTCTTCCTCTAACTATCGCAGTTAAATTTAAAAAGAGGAAAAATTCGACATGCTGAACGCTTGCATCCTTTCGCTATGATGAATAGACGTTACATATACTAGCGAACAAAACAATAACAAAAACATCATCAACACGTGTTTCGTCTTTGTTCTGCTTGGATCGTGCAATTGTCAATAGCATAAATGGACCTTATCTAAAAGTATGGTGTGAAATCATGAACCGTGAAATGTACGAAGAATTTTTTTTTTTATATTTCTCACATTTAGAATTAATAGCTAAAACGTCGTAAATTTCTGACGATGTGCAAATAATTAATACGGAATGGAATGAAAGTGAAACGTTAAGAATTAAGAATTCTACTCATAAATTTGGGATTAATAATGTAGAATTAGACGTTGCAAATTTCCAGGAGTATTCATGTAATTAAAATAAGAGCTAAAAGTCAAGAATTTAGAATTAAATTATAATTTGGAATAAGACTTACAATTAGGATTTTATTCTCTCGTTTCCCTTTTTATTCCATTTACATAGCACGTTCGAAATAACACGAAATAACGAATCGCGAAACGTTTAAGGATTAAGAAATTTTTGTCAATTCAAAAGTTTAGAATAATATTAGAATATAATTCTAGAATAATATTAGATATAATTCTAGAATAATGTTAGAATATAATTCTAGAACAATATTAGAAAATAATTCTGGAATAATGTTAGAATATAATTCTAGAATAATATTAAATATAATTCTAGAATAATGTTAGAATATAATTCTAGAATAATGTTAGAATACAATTCTAGAATAATATTAGAATATAATTCTAGAATAATATTAGATGTAATTCTAGAATAATGTTAAAATACATTTCTAGAATAATATTAGAATATAATTCTAGAATAATGTTAGAACATAATTCTAGAATAATGTAAGAATATAATTCGAGAATAATGTTAGAATACAACTCTAGAATAATATTAGAATATAATTCTAGAATAATGTTAGAACATAATTCTAGAATTATAGAACAATATTAGAAAATAATTGTGGAATAATATTAGAATATAATTCTAGAACAATATTAGAAAATAATTCTGGAATAGTATCAGAATATAATTCTAGAATAATATTAGAATATAATTCTGGAATAATATTAGAATATAATTCTAGGATAATGTTAGAATATGATTCTAGGATATTATTAATATACAACGTGGAACACTGTGAATATCCATGCGTCACGACATGCGTGCAAGAATTTTTGACTTTTCTCGTATCACATGATTCAATATTAAATCCGATGTTGAACGTTTTATAACACACCCTTTGTTACGAGGACCTGGCAACGCAATGTAAAACGAGAAAATGACGAGAACGTTCCCGTGAGAACGATAAGCGTATATATTATCGGGCAGTTGCTAAGCGATAATTATTTACTCGTTATTGAGCCAATGATTATTTAACGCGAGAAAACGAGAAAACGATTACAGGAACGTTTGATCGATTCGCGTTGTGATTTAACGCGTGAAATCGCGTATTTTCGATAACAATCGCGCGAGATTATTGTACCTCTCGCAGTGATTATATACAACACGTATGTATAAATGGACCGATATGATGGATCGTTCTCTACCATGCCATGCACCATGTTTTTCGACTTTGTCCCGTTTCGTTTTTAATCGCCTATTAACATCCTGCCAATTAGAAACTATACGCATGTCGCGTGTACTCTTATTTCTTTCTTTACTTCAATTAAAAAAGAAAAGAAAAAAAGAAAAAGTTCATTTAGAATTGATCTCTTCTTTTTCCTGTCGTCATTTGTGGCTGCATTATATTACAGAAATTACACTTGTGTCATTAGAAACATTTCTATGACTCTATTTACGCTCTAAATATGCAAAATACGCGAAATACGTGACGTTAGTTGAAAAAGGAATATAATAAAATTGAATATTTTATAACGCAGTAAAATGGACGATTACGAGTTCTTTGCAATTGAAATGAGGAGACGATAATTAGTGCTAATCGACCGTAATTATACAGTCTACGTAACATGATTGTAATTACTGTAACAATTATACAGTCTACATAATTATATACCTTAATTTAGAAAGAACTAATTATTCTGATTGATTCTCTTTCTTTTACGATTATATCGTATTGTGAATTTCTGTTTTTGCGCGTCATTCTTACAATTAGTTCAAATAAATACAAGGGCAATAAATACACAGCAAAATTGCACATGACGATCATACATACGTATGAAGAAATATATAAAATGCCGAAAGTACAGCGTTTCTTGTAATATTTCTGTTGCCGTTCTGTTTGTTTAATTGTATTTTCAAAAACATGAATTTAAGGTATTCTAACGGTCTGCAGATTTTTATGTAAATTCGTGATTATACATCGCTCGAAACACGCTACTTCAATGACCCAGATTTTAAATCACGAAAAAATTCAATAAAAAAAAAAAAAAAAAAAAATCGACGAAAAATCAAAGTGAAACGGAAGAAAAGTGAGAAATTTTCCAAAATTCAAAGACATCGCGTCGGAGCGTGAAGGCCGTGTATAATCGCGGCCAATAGAAAAAGAGAGAAACGAAAACCAATTTACGTGCACGCATCAGAGAGTGATTCCATAACCTAATTAAATAACGCGATCACACGAGCCTTTCGCTAAGCGTGAGCGCAGCGACACGAAAAAAAAAGAAAAAAGAAAAAAAAATATTCTTCCAGCCGCGTGAACGTCCACGGTTGTTTCGTTTTTCACAATTTCGCAAAATGCGGGGCCGAGTGGCGAACGAGCGAAAACAAAATTGCGCGAAAGCGCGTTTACCAATCGACCAGTTAATTTCCCGTTTCGGCGACACGTCGATTCGATTTCACTGAACACCGGCGCTGTTGAAACGCTCGTACACGTCGTTCCGTTCACGCAAAAAGAACGTATATCATCGAGGTCCAGCGGTGCGACGTTCGTCGCGGCAGATGAAATTTATGGCTGCCCCGGGGAGGTTCGTGCGAAGCGAAATGAAAGAAACGCGTGAAACGCGTATTGAAACAGGTGGAAGGACGACGCGTGACCTACAGAAGAATATAAAAAAAGTACAACGTCTCGTCACGATTCGTTCTTTTTTTTTTTTTTTCAAGTTGCCGCCGTTTTTTCAAGTGGACATGTCGATTGTTTCGTCACGGTGGCCGACTTCTATCGATTCGTCGACGTCGGCGTGTTCGCGCCGCACGAGCGACACAGAATTCGACACACGTTGAAAATTGAAACGATCGAATCTCTCACGTGCCGCGGGGATCGTTATATTTCGTTCCGGCAATTTTCTTATGGATAAGCTATTTACGATTTGACATTTCACCTGTCAGGTTGCGGAACGTTATGAGATTCTAATATTAGCTTGGTGAAATTTAACTTGCGAAGCGCGACGGTATTCGATGCCTTTTTCCCTTTTTTTCAGTTCGAACAGGGTACGAAAAAAAAGAAGACAAAAATCGTACAATGACCCATTTAAATCTCGTTTCAAAGCGTGAAGCTACTACTTTCACTGTCGTGAGTTCGTTTTTTTTTTCTTTTTCGAAGAAGATTTTACATCATGTAACGGGGTAAAAAAGTGAGGATACTTTTCCCTCGAAAATTGTACAAATTCATTCATGCGTGTTTGAAACATTAAAAAATCTGTTCCGTTTAACTAGATCCACTATCGTTTTGAACGTTCAAGCCAGATTTGTGTGAGATTATTTTTCACCATTTTATTGAACGTTGAATATCAAGGTTTAAAATCCAAGAAATCCTAACATTCAACCCTAACGTTCCACGTTCAATAAAATGGTGACATATAACCTTCAAGAATATAATAAGTTTAGTCATGGAAAACATTTTTTAATATTTAAATTTTTAGAATTTCCGATGAAGAAAGTATAAGTCAAAATAAAAGCTTCGAATGCTTATAAATAGAGAGATTAAGTGAATGGTTATATGATCTTTCCTTACGAAGTTACATATATATCCAAAATGATGACGATGAATATGAATAAATATTTTTGATCGTGTAAAAATCTTTCAAGAATAGCTAACGTGAATATCCGATTGTTAAAAATAAACATTTCGACAAATCACGTCGAAGTAATGAAATGCACGAATCCTTGCAAGAGTAACTATAATCGTTCCTCAAATATTTCATTAATAACCACAGGCCACAGAATAAATCATGCATTTCAGAAAAATAATTTCTGACTTTAATAAATTCATCTCTAAAGACCTTAATATATAACGTAGCGCTTAATCTTTGAAATTATACAATATGCCATACCATAACATATTTATAAAAAATGCCACTAGCATATTAAATGCACAGAGATCCATTTCATTCCTTTTATTCTTTCACTCTTTCCTTTCCATCTTGTACCTTCCTAGCTTAGTATTTTGTATTATACATACTTCCTTTTCCAATCTTCCTCTTCTTTTTTTATCCTCTTTAATTCTTTATTCCAGCTATCTCTTTTCTCTTCTTATTCTCTCTCCTTTTCTTTTTTTTCAAACTTTTTTCTTTTCTTCTCTCTCTCTCTCTCTCTCTCTCTCATTTTTCCTATTTCGTTTCTCTTCTCTAATCCCAATCGAGATCAAGCAAATCAGCTTGCAATTAAGCAAACGAAAATTGGAATCAGCTCGACAATCGGCCGAAATTGTCGTGGAACAGAAATTATACGACGTCTACAGTCAAAATAAAAATTGTCAAACCCCGACAACTGTAATTTAATGAATTACAATTCTTCTCAACAAGATACATGTCCCCTCTTCGTCGCAAACGAAGAACAATAAAGATTTCACGCGACTGTTAACAATGACAGAGATTTCGAAGGATGCTTCAATTAACACAAAACGAAGAGAACAAAACGTACGTGTAACACAACCGAAAAGCTGCATTCTCCTATGGTTGCCATTGAAACGATTCTACCGTGGCTTCTGAAAAGTTTCCAACTATTCACGGTTTCGTTAATTTGACGGAAATATATCACGTTACACGCCTATGTATTTCTCCATTCGTCTGCACCCACAATATCCCTCGCTGTTATGGTTCTTTCACTTGAATTAAATGCGATTTTTTTTCTGTTTTCTTCTGTTTCAATTTTTGGCTTTCAGAACGAAAAGAAAAAACAGAGAGAGAAAGAGGTGGTTAATTATTGGTATTTTACAAAAGTTTTAAAAAATTTTGACGGACAGCATTATTTTTTTAATATTTTATATTTTAAATGTTTCAATTTTGACTAAATATTTTATATTAGCAGAAAACGTTATTTTATATTATACAATAGAATTGTATTGTCATTGCATAGTATATATAATTTTATAATGTATCAACTATATATTATTATTATACAGTAGAATACTGTTTGTTGGGATCTAATTTTTAGTAGCCTGATTTCTGTTATTGCTAGTAGAAACTAATATTTACGAATTTCAAAAACGAATTTCTACTGATTTTTAATATTTTTAAACGCCTTAATTTTTAATGGAAATTTGTCTTTTTAAAGATTTTATTTTTAACAGAAATTTGTCTTTTCTTAAAACAGAGATTTCTTTCGAACACACTAACTACTTTATATATTCCTAATCTGGAAGAGAAGTTTCATGAGACTCATTGTTTATCAATTATCTCTACGTCGCTAATAACTTGCGATGTTCCTAAAACTGCTAATTACGAATTTCAATAATAATTACCTTCAAATGAAATTTGTCTCTAACGTGTTTGTCCTCTGATTTATCATGACGTTCATTACATTTCTCAGTACAAGAAAAATTCTAAAAAGTTCTGAATACCCCCGAGGCAAGTGTACCTACTTTAACGAGATAAGACGATTCGCGTGAAACTTTCCTGGCGCGTCCGGTGCGAAATATAACAATCCCGGGTTTTTGCGGCATTCCGCGAAAGTTTCGAGCGAACGCTCGAGAAATGCTTTTTTTAAAAATGTCGCACGTCAAATACAAAAACCCTCTTGCGCCACGATCTCTTCCCGGCGTGCTGTTACAACTGAATTCACGGACGCTTGTTCGCCCATAAAGAAAACAATTTGTCACGAAGGATAATTGAGACGTCTCTACTTTATTCGCAGACGTTGCAAACACCAACGCTTAATCGTATTACACTGCATCAAATCGTGTTCTATATTATAGGTAAAAATTTTACCTAAGAAACGAATCGGCAGTTGAGATAATTTTCAAGACGTTTCCAACTTCAATCGACTAATCAAAATGCTGACTAATTACGTACAGTTCGGTTGACAGTACTTTTACGAACTGCCCGTTATGCGTCGTTTCAATTAAATAGTTTTATCGTCGTATTACGATATCGACGTTTCCAAATGAAAACGATTCGCGTGTTTCAGTTCGGGAACAACGTACACGTGCGCAGGGAAATATAATATTTCGAATTGCCGGCGATTCAATTTTCCGGATAATTGATCGACAAAATTGAGCTACAACAGATCCATTCCCTCGTAATGGGTATCGAAGATCCTCGCCATTGATGGCTAACGAATACTATATAAAATATAACAAACGTAGAACTCGTAACTTTCCAATTTCGGAGAAATATTTCCGTAAAAAAGAGCCTTGCAACTGTACAGCTTGCAAAATTTCAGTAACAAACGTCGGCATTCAATTGGTAAGCAATTAATGTCAATGAATCCTCTTATGTAGTAGCTCGTGTAATAAATTTATTAACGAACAAATCCTATGGAGGATCTACCGTATTGTTTCTCATGCAAGAAGAAGCTGTGCCGGAAAATTTTATAAATAAATTCTGGCATTTTTTGATAAATTATCTTCTTAAATTTTTAAGTAGAAATTTGTGCAAAAATAAGAGGATAGCAATTTTACGAAAATTCCATTGTAATTCTACTTTTCACAGAGGCTGAAGAATATATCTCGTGACACTGCTATTGTGAGCTAGTTACTCCTTTGCACTGGACCCACGAATTCACCAATATTATTACCAAGTAAATTATTCTGCAAGGAAACTCTCGCCCACTCATTGTCAGACTTAATCCTCTACTGCCAAGGACAAGTCTCAGAGACTCCTCTGATCTATCACATACACGTAATTTGTTCGTGTAAATTGAAATGGAATTAATATAACCAATGTTCTATTATGGGTACCCAAGTTTTTTGATATTGTACAAAATGTTATTTTAGTCAAGAGTTAATACAGCTATAATGTTTCTAAAGTTGAAAAACTGATGAAAATCGACACTTGTGAATACCCTTATTATTGTTTATTATTTATATCATTATTACCATTATTTGTACTATTATTTTAACTGTATGTTTATTAAGAAAACGTGTAACAGAAAGAAGTTCAAATAAGTAAAATTACAAAGAGCAATAAAGAATTGTCAGAAATAATGAAGGTATTCGCTAATTATAATAGCAATAAGTAAATCGTAATTAATAATAAGGAATCATCAAAAATAATAGAAGCAAAAGTTCTGAAAATTAGCTAAAATTTCAGGAGTCGCGCAGACTCTGGTAATCCTAAAAACGGTTAAAGAATTAACAATATTCATAATCAAATCGTTTCCAAATGACCAATTATTTTTCCACGTCGAACATTATTTACTCGCGTAGTAAATTATTGACAATCGCTGAATCGTTGGACATTTATATTCCTAATGAACGAATTCGAAATGTTTCATACAATTTACATTCGGGTTTTCGATCCAAAAAAAAAAAATATTGTCAGACAACCTAACCTCTCTGCCTAACCAGAACTCGAGAATCCTCTTTCTCTCCGCCGAGAGGAACGTTCTCGGTTAGTGCGTTCGTACGTGACACTTACCGAACAATCGTTGACGTAGCAAAAGTCACCGGAAGCTGACGTCGGTACCCAAAGATGTTCTCCATTAATCGCGCCGGGGCCCCAGTCGGGCGTCGAACGAGGTTCACGGTGACCGCCACTCGTTCCACCCTCCTCTCTTCCTCTGAAAACGGCAAGACACTCGATTACGGAGTGACACTTCGATATCGCCTGTGTGCTGTTGCAGTTGACGTTAATTCCTCTACAGAAATTCCATTACGATGGTGGACAAGACAGGCTTCGAGAGTCTGAGGCTACACATAGACAGAGACAGAGACAGAGACAGAGACAAAGAGAGAGAGAACATATCTAGTAGCCAAAAGCCTTTCTCGAATCGAGAGCTGTGTATATGTATATCGGGGCAAACGATTGCATCGTATTTGGGACGAACGGTTTCGTCGTTCTGTGGAGGAATTAACGTAACAAAACTGCACAGTTGACCTGTCATAACACATCGATTCACGTATCACAACGGTTAGACGACACTGAAGTAAGCGAGTTTTATCGACGTTTTCATGCTGATCGTACACAACGACCGGATCCGTCAAGCTAGATAGGCGATTAGCAGTTTCCAGCGTACGCTGGATACCAACAGCTACCGACAGCTTTAGTTTTCGTTGTCCCGTTGGTAGAACTGATTTCGTTGAAAATTAAACCATGCCGATGTAAAACTGACGTTTCAGAGAGTTAAAACACCGAAAATCAAAGAAGCATCGTAACGTCGGGAAAAAAATTTCCTTCTGTTTTTTTTTTTTTTTTTTTTTTTTTTGGAACAACTTTCTGCAAATCTGAACAAATCCGTGCACGTACCTTCCGTTTGCAAACAAACACGTTAATTTCGTTCAATCCGCTCGTCGCTCCTGGTGGACTTTCATTCCTCTAAAAAGCAAGAGTGTAAAAAAATATTGAAGCTCGAAAGAGGTTGAACCGAACGAAGACGTGTCAAATCAGGACACCGTGTATTATTTTATTAAGGATCGTCCATCAAGGACGATTTTATCATCATTATATTTTTCGCTCGAATCGTTTAACATTCTTTTTTTCTGCCGCTATTACTTGCACTTCCATAATTTTACGAAAGTTCAACAAATTGCCATAAATTTGTTGATCTTTAATGTTGGGTTGATTAAATTAATTTTTTCTTTATCTATTAATAAACTTAATCTATCCCCTTTTTTTTCTAACGCTAGAAAGCGATCAACGCAATTCAATTCGTAATTTTTAATTTTGGAAATTCTACAGATTCGTCGCCATTACTTTCACTTGAATTTTATGAAATAAAATAAATTAAACATAAATTGCCATAAATTTGTTGGCCCTTAACGGGTTAACTTAACCTATCCCTCTTTGACGTTAGAAAGCGATCAACACGATTCATTTCGTAACTTTTAATTTTGGAGAAATTCGAAAGACACGTTTTCACAGACATCTCGCGACGATGCACTTTCATGTGAATCAAACATTGGACGAACTATGTATGTATCGCTCTGTGAATGTTGTACTCAAGTTGAAATATATGAACCAAAGCTTCCGTAGTCTATGTTTTGTTTACTTTCGTTTCCCTGAGACAGGGTAGGCCAAAAAAAAATCCGCAATTTGTTATATATTTATTATATATTATATTATATATTTTATTACTGTATTTTTATACTTTCATTATATACTTTTTTTTAATTTTTTCTTTTTTACAGATTAAAGTACCCGCAAAAGAAAACAACCGTGTTCGAACTTAAGTTCAATTCAAAATTAATAAAATCAGTTTCGATGTTTTATTGAAAAAAAAAAATAGGTGGGAAGAAACTTTTGACCCTGCGTAACCGTGACTGTTTCAAGGATCACTCTCGAAACGAATCAGCTGAACTATTCCTTCGTCTACCCATGGATCGTACGTTCGACGAGATGAAAAAACAAAAAAAAAAAAAAAAAAAAAAAAAAACAGAAAAAGAATGAATTTATATCCCTCGGTAGGATATCGCGGCAGCGTGCTGGCTGCTGTGAAAAATTCAAGGGCTCTCGAAATTTTAGAAACGCGACCCGGACATAATGCGCGACTTCAACGTGGCAAAAGTTACCCGACCCCCTCGGATTCCCTTTGCGCGATTATATAAAAATTTTAGGCCGCTCGTACGCTGCAAAGCTCGCCTTTCTCTCTCTCTCTCTTGAGCGCGTAGCCTGCTTTTTGCATAATTAGTCCGCGGAAATTGCCGGATATTTGGGTCAAACACGAGACAGAAAGAGGGAACGCGAGATGACGTAGTTTTCTCTCCCCGGATTGCGGATCACTATCTGTTGCGTGTTGAATGCGTCTTCAATATGGAAAATCGAAAAAATACGCGAAAAGGGGGAGGAGAGAAGGAGAGATAAAGGTCGTGTTATTCGTACGTCACACGACTAAACGGAAATTACTCCGTTCGGTCGTCTTGTTTCCAGTGATATTTCAGTGACGTATCTACGTCACTGAAACGTATGTACAGAGCGTGCTCTGCGTGCGGTATCTTTTTTGCAGAAGCTTGAACGAGCTTCGTCAAACTTTTTTTCTTTACTTTGTTTCGATCCACGCAGGAAGATTGAAGAGGTTCTATAGTTCGAAATTTAGGAATTGCAGGATATTGTTTTATGTTTGTCATCTGCTGATTGATTGCGAGTCACGTTTTAAAATTGGTATTAACAGGCCTAACAAGTGAGTTTCAAACCCTATCGCGATATATCTGAGGGACAGTGTTTAGTTTTACATTTGCGTGTGTAATTTCTTCTTTCATCGTTCATATTGTCATTCATCAACTTGTAATTGTTCGACGAAGCACGAAAAACTTGTGAAAAAGGTAATTTGAAATTCAAGAATTATGCTCTACGTTGCCCAATCGGCAATTTGGTGATTAATTCGTATGGTGCTAATAATTATCAATGATACGAATAATTTTTGACTCTAATTATGACGAATATCTAGGAAATAATATAAAAGCTGTGGAAATGTGTAAAACAGGTTTGACTTACAAAAATGGATACAATTTATAGTTGTTGAACAAAATACGAAGATTAGTAAATTTTTGAAATTTTAAAAATTGTGCCTTGTGTGTATTCGATCGGATAACGATGCTAATAATTTTTCTATTTAGACTCTATCATGATGTACATATCTAAGAGATAATAGTGTAAAAACTGCAGAAATACGTAGAACAGGTTCGATTATTCTACGAAATATAAAGATCCGCGAGTGGGTAATTTGAAATTTAAAAATTGCTAGAAAGATCTATATCGTTTTTCGAGTAGCGTACTGACAATTCAGTGATCGATTATTTCATCCACATTACGAGATAGTGAAATATGTTTGATTTATAAAAACGTACGCAATTTATAACTGTATGAACGAGAATGAGTACTCGAAATACAGAAACTATGGGACGATGTTCCATGTCATTTTACGAATGATATTTGATCGGTAATCCAGTAATTGATTCACGCTGAGATATATATATTCGCGATTAATAGCATGATGACCAATAACGCGACGCTACAGCGATACGATATAAATATATATATATATATATATATATATATATATATATATATATATAATAAAATATACTTTACAATTATTATAACAAAATATAATTTCAGAGACAGTAGTAAGAAATAATTGATAATATATATATATATATATATATATATATATATATATATATATATATATATATTACATACGTATATTTATTTAATTATCAATTACTCCTTACTATCTTGTTGATCAAATATTCGACGTCATTGAAATTATATTTTTGGAACTGATCGATCGGTCATAGCATCAAGTCAATTTGGTTTATTCAACTAAATTACTATATTTCGTCACTCAACTAAATTACCATTCATGCATGTAATTTATACACAAGTTCTAATCCGATATTCTCTGTTTGGAAACATTTGCAAAAAGATTGCACGACATTTACGAAGAAAGTGCGCAACGACAAGTCGTTAAACACGATTAAACCACAGCAATTTCGATTATACCGCGATTGACGATCGAGCTCGCTAATAGATTGCAACCGATCGAGTTTCGCAAGCAATCTAGAGAGACAGCGCGATTATTTCAAAGCAATAGCCGCAATTAACAACGAGAACCTGGCGACGTTATAATTAACCGGCTCGCAATCGAAACTGAAATTTGCGCGAACGTTTGCTACAATTGACAGCAACTATCTGTCAGCTTGCAACGCAACGGGGATAAATCTATGATACTCGTCGCGAGATAAAAATTAACGAAATAACGTTGCATCTAACGTCGACTCTTCCGATCGAGAAAAAAATTCATCGAAATTAATTTCCACGAAACGGTAATTCCATTATAAGATTTATCAATTGCTGCGACGAGAGAAAGATTTTCTCTGCGATGAAAAATTTATACGCAGCTGAACGATTCATTCGAACAGCGTCTTCAAAGTTAATTACGACTAACAACCCTCTGGCAATATGAGTAAATATTACATCAACATCTGTACTTCGTTAGCGACCACCATACTACATTAGCTTGAACTCTGTGGATAAAATATGACATCAATCCTACAGAAACGTACAGTTACTTTATTTCATAACGCAAGAAAATTGTTCTCGATCTTTTTTCTTTTTTTTTTTTTTTTTCATTACATCGATCGTCCTTTTCTGTTGGCAAAAATTAAAAGATAAATTTTAATTAATTCCTCTCTGTTTCTGAATTCCAGTTACGAACTTCACGATGTATTTTTTAGTTTGAACGTGGAAAATCAGGTTTAGACTTCACGTTAGTATGGTTGTTAGTACACGAGCAACCAAGTTCGTAATCAGAGAAGGAGTTATTAATTCAGTAATCGCTATCGCACACGCTAGGCTCGAGCGCCGTAATCTCTTTACTGCGAATCCACTGCACACAACAATACGAGAAGCAGATACATCTGTTAACTGGACTCTTAATTATTAAACTGTCGAACGTAGTGAAAATTGTCCGATTCGTTTAAATTCCTACATCACTGCGAATTTTCGCATAAATTGAAAATCGCGTTTCAATTTAAGCACCAGGATAATTGATTGCAGACGCCCCGAAATGAAACTTTTAAGTTTCTAAATCTCGTTGGCTCGAGCATCCTTCGATTTTATCGTGATTTACTCCGTAATTAATTACAGACATTTGAAAATTCGATCGAGAAAGAAAGAGAGAGAGAGAGAGATTAAATTCGCGAAACTTTTAAGCGGAAACCATAAAAAATGGACCAAGTCGGTATTTATCGTTGCTACAGGATTAATTGCGCGAATTACGAGGCGAGACAGCGAATCGAAACAGCGAGAATAATTTATAATGTCACAGAGGCGGCTATAAATATCGTCGAGTGAATTCCAAGATCGGATTGTGAGTATTACATTCCATTGTCATTTCGCCGATTTCAAGAGAAACAAAAGGCATCGATTAAAAAAAAAAAAAAAAAAAAAGGAAATTGGTAGAAAATTTCTAAACTGCGAAAAAAATAGCACGCGCTATAAAGAAATTTAAAACAGTAGAGCCTCGATTAAAAAAAGCTAGAAGAAAACGGCGAGAAGATTTTCTCCTCGCGTTTACGTCGTCGTAATTACCATCCAACAAGAAAAAGAGAAAAAAAGGAACCAACCGCGCCTGAAACGTCGGGCGTAAGCGAACGAGGAGAATACACGGTACTTATGACTTCGCGTAAATTCTAAATATAACGAGGCCTGGTTACGGGACGATGCGCTATGTAGAATTAGTCCCTTAATAATGAACGCTTCGCGGTCATTAAAGATTCACAAGCATCCTCTGGAGGATACGCGACCGTAATACCGAGCCTGAAAATTTCATTTACCAATAGACCCCATACTACAGCCCCCATACCCACGGGTCTCTAGTCCTTCAGAGACCTCTCAATATTCAAAAGTCGATCCTCCAGGCATCGAAATTCATTCTATTTGTCATCAAATCTGTCGTCGGCGAGAAGTGGTTGACGGTAAACAGCTTCGTTCAAAAACCTTCGTTCGCTCGTGTTTAACGTCTTGTCGCTGGAACGACGTGCCACGCACGTCGTGAACTTTTTTGTTCCAAAATTGTAATATTTTCTCAGTTTTGAGTGCATTTAAGTGAAACAAATTAATAAATTTTGTTCTGAAATTGTAATATTTTCTCAGTTTTGAGTGCATTTAAGTGAAACAAATTAATAAATTTTGTTCCGAAATTGTAATATTTTCTCAGTTTTGACTATATTTAAGTAAAACAAATTAATTTTGTTCCAAAATTGCAATATTTTCTCAGTTTTAAGTAAAACAAAATAGGCAAAATAATAAATCTATTACTTTTCAATAATCTCTGTCCAGTGATATACCGACGAGTTCAAAAAGAAAGCGACGTATATACGGTTTGGTCACTCGTTACGGTCCGCAGTCAGTTGCCGGCGGAAATGATTAACACATTTGTATTTACGACACGAAATATCTATATCCCGTTTCGCATTTTCATTTCCTCGATACGATAAATATTGCGATACTGCAATTCCGAATAATTTGCTGTGTGTTTTCTTTTTAATTTCACCGTCGCGTTTCACTGTTTCACATTTTCTTTTAATAAATGTTGCAACATATTAATTCGACTCGTTCCGATTAAATCTGAATGATTTATTTTTCGAACTTTGCTATTCATCGTTTTTGCAGCTTTCGTTTCAATAAAAATATCATTCAACTTTGGCTCGACGAGATTATTGAATAATTTATTTCTCAAACTTCGTTGCTCGTTTCTGCAACATTTTATATTTTCACCTTCCGTTTTAACAAAGAGTTACGATATTGATTTGCCTACATTTCGACGAACCCTGAATAATTTCCTCTCCCAACCTTGTTTCGCTCTTTATTATTGCAGCGTCTTGTGCATTTTTATTTTCTGTCCCGATAGATTGACTCGACGAACTTTGAATAATATCTTAATCCCGTTATTAAAGAACGAATGGCGTTCCGATTCCACGCGAATGAGAATAGGAAATATTGGATTCGCCTCACGGAGAAATTGTCCCGATGACTCACGATCACGCCGTACGTTTAATGTACGTTTCAATTAATACGGCGACAATGTTCGATGAAAATGTGGAAGATAATTAATTATAATCTCGTCAATATCGCGCCAATCGTTATTTAAGACAAAACGTTTGAAAGTTCATGCGCGGCGGTAAATTAACTCTGGTTAATTAATCCCGTAAGTTAATTAAACTGCGCACAAATGAGAGATAAATCGGCAATGCTTCCATAATTGTGTTCTCAATTGACTTTCGAGTGCGCGGAGCCACGTTTGTTCGAAGAAATCGACTGTAAACAAAAATGTAGAACGACCGACTTTAACGATTCTAATTACAACAAATCCACCGCGTTCTTTCTTACATCGAGACGATAGATCGAAACATCGTTGCTCTCGCCACCTCGAAAAACTAAAGTAGCTCGTTCAATGGCCCCTCAAGTGAAAAGATTTTTTCCTGTCGAAGGTTTTTCACGCGAGAGAGTATCGATTCGACGATAAATAGTTTCCATTGGAAGGACATGCGTTTCTCAGTTCTATTCAACTCTTGGAGTTGATAACATCGATATAAGTTACACACGTGGGTAGGGATTATGGTTTCGACTTGAAAGAAAAGGCAATTTCTGTGGAATATGAATATGAATTCGTCGAACTGAGATGACTAATAAATTATAACGTAACAAATCATGTACAATGCTCTCGGTGTAATTCCCTTATAGACTGAATTTTACGTAGGAATAAGAATTGATCTCTTCTGTAAATTTCTGTAAATTTCACGTAATTACAGAATTAGAGGAAACTGATAGAACCTCGTGTTTAATTGTAAATTTCGTTACGAATTGCGTTCGTTTGACCGGTTGAGGATCGAGCAACAAATTACCTCGTTTCCCGTAAATTTTATGCAATTCTACCCTTGAATTTCACGTAGAATCTAGCGATGAAATTGAAAAAAAGTATCAAGCAAATCC